>JAMPIV010010572.1:137500-242246 GCA_024509875.1 Oreohelix idahoensis
ATCACACTATCCGCTCTGCCATCTACGCATCATCAAAAAATGATGTTTCAATGGCAGGTCAATAGTGCGAACCACAATACACGACACCAGAAGTCCTCCATGGGCAGTTCAGCCTATTAATGACGCAATCACTTCTGTTGTATTTCTATCAAGCAGTATAGGCCGAATCCAACAAGACCCTTAGGACCTTAATACTGTGTCCAGTAAATGATAGTAGACTAGAACAGTGAGAACAGGATAGTGGGTAGGTTTGGTATTGTACAAACATTTATTACAAATAAGGGAGGGAAACCTGAGGCCTGTAAACAGTAAATTAATATGAAATTAATATGAAACAAATATAAAGGTATGTTATCAGGCACTCGCAGGAAATAAAGAAGTAGAACACCAGACAACAGAAAAACAACAGACATGAGTGGCTTACCCAGGATTTGAACACTGGACCTTCCGTGCGACAACCCCGCCTAGCCATGCAAGCGAATCACACTATCCGCTCTGCCATCTACGCATCATCAAAAAATGATGTTTCAATGGCAGGTCAATAGTGCGAACCACAATACACGACACCAGAAGTCCTCCATGGGCAGTTCAGCCTATTAATGACGCAATCACTTCTGTTGTATTTCTATCAAGCAGTATAGGCCGAATCCAACAAGACCCTTAGGACCTTAATACTGTGTCCAGTAAATGATAGTAGACTAGAACAGTGAGAACAGGATAGTGGGTAGGTTTGGTATTGTACAAACATTTATTACAAATAAGGGAGGGAAACCTGAGGCCTGTAAACAGTAAATTAATATGAAATTAATATGAAACAAATATAAAGGTATGTTATCAGGCACTCGCAGGAAATAAAGAAGTAGAACACCAGACAACAGAAAAACAACAGACATGAGTGGCTTACCCAGGATTTGAACACTGGACCTTCCGTGCGGACAACCCCGCCTAGCCATGCAAGCGAATCACACTATCCGCTCTGCCATCTACGCATCATCAAAAAATGATGTTTCAATGGCAGGTCAATAGTGCGAACCACAATACATGACACCAGAAGTCCACCATGGGCAGTTCAGCCTATTAATGACGCAATCACTTCTGTTGTATTTCTATCAAGCAGTATAGGCCGAATCCAACAAGACCCTTAGGACCTTAATACTGTGTCCAGTAAATGATAATAGACTAGAACAGTGAGAACAGGATAGTGGGTAGGTTTGGTATTGTACAAACATTTATTACAAATAAGGGAGGGAAACCTGAGGCCTGTAAACAGTAAATTAATATGAAATTAATATGAAACAAATATAAAGGTATGTTATCAGGCACTCGCAGGAAATAAAGAAGTAGAACACCAGACAACAGAAAAACAACAGACATGAGTGGCTTACCCAGGATTTGAACACTGGACCTTCCGTGCGACAACCCCGCCTAGCCATGCAAGCGAATCACACTATCCGCTCTGCCATCTACGCATCATCAAAAAATGATGTTTCAATGGCAGGTCAATAGTGCGAACCACAATACACGACACCAGAAGTCCTCCATGGGCAGTTCAGCCTATTAATGACGCAATCACTTCTGTTGTATTTCTATCAAGCAGTATAGGCCGAATCCAACAAGACCCTTAGGACCTTAATACTGTGTCCAGTAAATGATAGTAGACTAGAACTTGTTGGATTCGGCCTATACAAGCTATGAATAGAAATACTACATAAGGGATTGCGTCATTTATATAGTCCAGAAACTGCACATGGATGACTTTTTGGTTGTCGTGTATATTGGGTGGTTTGCGCTACTATTGACCTCCTCCATTGGGAAACATGCGATTTTTTTGATGATGCGTAGATGGCATAGCGGATAGTTGTGATTAGCTCTCGTCTTGCAGATGGCTAGGTCGGGTTTGTCGAACGGAAGGTCCAGTGTTCAAAATCGTCGGTAAGCCACTCATGTCTGTTGTTTTTTCTGATTCTTCTGGATGTTTCTACTTTCTTTATTTCCTGCGAGTGCCTGATAACATACCTTTATATATTGTTTTTCATATTAATTTCAATATTTAATTTACTGTTTAGCAGGCCTCAAGTTTTTCGCCCCTCCCTTATGTGTAATACCCAACATGCTTTTATCGTACTAAGTAACCTAAACACCTACCCTCTGAGGGTATCCTTGTTCTACTCACTGTCTCTAGTCTGACTATCATTTACAGAGACACGAGTATAAAGGTCCTACAGGTCCCTTTGTTTGGATTGCGGGCCTAGACTGCTTTGATAATGAAAATACAACAGAAGTGATTGCGTCATTAATAGGCTGAACTGCCCATGGAGGACTTCTGGTGTCGTGTATTGTGGTTCGCACTATGTGACCTGCGATTGAAACATCATTTTTTTGTTTATGATGCGTATATGGCAGAGCGGATAGTGTGATTCGCTTTCAGGGCTAGGCGGGGTTTGTCGCACGGATGTGTCATAAGTGGTTTCAAATCCGGGGTAAGCCACTCATTCGGTTGTGTTTATTCTGTTGTACAGGTGTTTCTTACTTCTTTATTTCCTGCGAGTGCCTGATAAACAGTGACCTTATAGATTAGTATTCAATATTAATTTCAATAATAATTTACTGTTTTAATTTACAGGCCTCTGGATTCCCTCCCTTTATTTGTAATCAAATGTTTGTTACAATACCAAACCTACCCACTATCCTGTTCTCATCATGTTCTAGTACCCTACATCATTTACAGTGGACACATGTATTAAGTGACCTAAGGGGATCTTGTTCAAGATACGGCCTATACTGGCTTGATAGAAATACAACAAAAGTGATCTATGCGTTCATTTAAATATGCTGAACAGCCCCATTGGAGGACTCTGGGTGGGGTGGGGGGTGTCGTTGGAATTTGTGGGGTCGCACTATTGACCTCCCATTGAAACATCATTTTTTGATGATGCGTAGATGGCAGAGCGGATAGTGTGATTCGCTTGCATGGCTAGGCGGGGTTGACGCACGGAAGGTCCAGTGTTCAAATCCTGGGTAAGCCACTCATGTCTGTTGTTTTTCTGTTGTCTGGTGTTCTACTTCTTTATTTCCTGCGAGTGCCTGATAACATACCTTTATATTTATTTCATATTAAGTTCATATTAATTTACTGTTTACAGGCCTCAGGTTTCCCTCCCTTATTTGTAAATAAATTTATTGTAACAGGATACCAAACCTAGCTTGAAAACTATCCTGTTCTCAACATGTTCTAGTCTACTATCATTTACTGGACACAGTATTAAGGTCCTAAGGGTCTTGTTGGATTCGGCCTATACTGCTTGATAGAAATACAACAGAAGTGATTGCGTCATTAATAGGCTGACTGCCCATGGAGGACTTCTGGTGTCGTGTATTGTGGTTCGCACTATTGCGACCGCCATAACATAGGAAAGACTAACATATTAATCATATTTTCGATGATGCGCACCATAAGATGGCACGAAAAAAGCCGGATAATTGTCATCGCTTGACACTGGCTAACGGCCGGCGAGCTTTGCGAGCGTCAGCCCACAGGAAGCGGCACCAGTGTTCATAATCCACCATAGCCACTCATGGCTCTATCTGAGTTGATTTTTCTTCTTGTCCACGCTGGCTTCAGTTCTACTTCCTTCTAGTTACTGCGAGTAGCCTCTGATTAATACATACCTTTATATTTATTTCATATTAATTTCATATTAATTTACTGTTTACAGGCCTCAGGTTTCCCTCCCTTATTTGTAATAAATGTTTGTACAATACCAAATTTACCCACTATCCTGTTCTCACTGTTCTAGTCTACTATCATTTACTGGACACAGTATTAAGGTCCTAAGGGTCTTGTTGGATTCGGCCTATACTGCTTGATAGAAATACAACAGAAGTGATTGCGTCATTAATAGGCTGAACTGCCCATGGAGGACTTCTGGTGGAGTGTATTGTGGTTCGCACTATTGACCTGCCATTGAAACATCATTTTTTGATGATGCGTAGATGGCAGAGCGGATAGTGTGATTCGCTTGCATGGCTAGGCGGGGTTGTCGCACGGAAGGTCCAGTGTTCAAATCCTGGGTAAGCCACTCATGTCTGTTGTTTTTCTGTTGTCTGGTGTTCTACTTCTTTATTTCCTGCGAGTGCCTGATAACATACCTTTATATTTGTTTCATATTAATTTCATATTAATTTACTGTTTACAGGCCTCAGGTTTCCCTCCCTTATTTGTAATAAATGTTAGTACAATACCAAACCTACCCACTATCCTGTTCTCACTGTTCTAGTCTACTATCATTTACTGGACACAGTATTAAGGTCCTAAGGGTCTTGTTGGATTCGGCCTATACTGCTTGATAGAAATACAACAGAAGTGATTGCGTCATTAATAGGCTGAACTGCCCATGGAGGACTTCTGGTGTCGTGTATTGTGGTTCGCACTATTGACCTGCCATTGAAACATCATTTTTTGATGATGCGTAGATGGCAGAGCGGATAGTGTGATTCGCTTGCATGGCTAGGCGGGGTTGTCGCACGGAAGGTCCAGTTTTCAAATCCTGGGTAAGCCACTCATGTCTGTTGTTTTTCTGTTGTCTGGTGTTCTACTTCTTTATTTCCTGCGAGTGCCTGATAACATACCTTTATATTTGTTTCATATTAATTTCATATTAATTTACTTTTTACAGGCCTCAGGTTTCCCTCCCTTATTTGTAATAAATGTTTGTACAATACCAAACCTACCCACTATCCTGTTCTCACTGTTCTAGTCTACTATCATTTACTGGACACAGTATTAAGGTCCTAAGGGTCTTGTTGGATTCGGCCTATACTGCTTTATAGAAATACAACATAAGTGATTGCGTCATTAATAGGCTGAACTGCCCATGGAGGACTTCTGGTGTCGTGTATTGTGGTTCGCACTATTGACCTGCCATTGAAACATCATTTTTTGATGATGCGTAGATGGAGAGCGGATAGTGTGATTCGCTTGCATGGCTAGGCGGGGTTGTCGCACGGAAGGTCCAGTGTTCAAATCCTGGGTAAGCCACTCATGTCTGTTGTTTTTCTGTTGTCTGGTGTTCTACTTCTTTATTTCCTGCGAGTGCCTGATAACATACCTTTATATTTGTTTCATATAAATTTACTGTTTACAGGCCTCAGGTTTCCCTCCCTTATTTGTAATAAATGTTTGTACAATACCAAACCTACCCACTATCCTGTTCTCACTGTTCTAGTCTACTATCATTTACTGGACACAGTATTAAGGTCCTAAGGGTCTTGTTGGATTCGGCCTATACTGCTTGATAGAAATACAACAGAAGTGATTGCGTCATTAATAGGCTGAACTGCCCATGGAGGACCTCTGGTGTCGTGTATTGTGGTTCGCACTAGTGACCTGCCATTGAAACATCATTTTTTGATGATGCGTAGATGGCAGAGCGGATAGTGTGATTCGCTTGCATGGCTAGGCGGGGTTGTCGCACGGAAGGTCCAGTGTTCAAATCCTGGGTAAGCCACTCATGTCTGTTGTTTTTCTGTTGTCTGGTGTTCTACTTCTTTATTTCCTGCGAGTGCCTGATAACATACCTTTATATTTGTTTCATATTAATTTACTGTTTACAGGCCTCAGGTTTCCCTATCCTGTTCTCACTGTTCTAGTCTACTATCATTTACTGGACACAGTATTAAGGTCCTAAGGGTCTTGTTGGATTCGGCCTATACTGCTTGTATCTGTTTTTTACTTGTGACCTTCGCATCGAAAGCAAATGAACAACAGAAGTGATTGCGTCTTAATAGCGCACGGAAGGTCCAGTGTTCAAATCCTGGGTAAGCCACTCATGTCTGTTGTTTTTCTGTTGTCTGGTGTTCTACTTCTTTATTTCCTGCGAGTGCCTGATAACATACCTTTATATTTGTTTCATATTAATTTCATATTAATTTACTGTTTACAGGCCTCAGGTTTCCCTCCCTTATTTGTAATAAATGTTTGTACAATACCAAACCTACCCACTATCCTGTTCTCACTGTTCTAGTCTACTATCATTTACTGGACACAGTATTAAGGTCCTAAGGGTCTTGTTGGATTCGGCCTATACTGCTTGATAGAAATACAACAGAAGTGATTGCGTCATTAATAGGCTGAACTGCCCATGGAGGACTTCTGGTGTCGTGTATTGTGGTTCGCACTATTGACCTGCCATTGAAACATCATTTTTGATGATGCGTAGATGGCAGAGCGGATAGTGTGATTCGCTTGCATGGCTAGGCGGGGTTGTCGCACGGAAGGTCCAGTGTTCAAATCCTGGGTAAGCCACTCATGTCTGTTGTTTTTCTGTTGTCTGGTGTTCTACTTCTTTATTTCCTGCGAGTGCCTGATAACATACCTTTATATTTGTTTCATATTATTAATTTACTGTTTTACAGGCCTCAGGTTTCCCTCCCTTATTTGTAATAAATGTTTGTACAATACCAAACCTACCCACTATCCTGTTCTCACTGTTCTAGTCTACTATCATTTACTGGACACAGTATTAAGGTCCTAAGGGTCTTGTTGGATTCGGCCTATACTGCTTGATAGAAATACAACAGAAGTGATTGCGTCATTAATAGGCTGAACTGCCCATGGAGGACTTCTGGTGTCGTGTATTGTGGTTCGCACTATTGACCTGCCATTGAAACATCATTTTTTGATGATGCGTAGATGGCAGAGCGGATAGTGTGATTCGCTTGCATGGCTAGGCGGGGTTGTCGCACGGAAGGTCCAGTGTTCAAATCCTGGGTAAGCCACTCATGTCTGTTGTTTTTCTGTTGTCTGGTGTTCTACTTCTTTATTTCCTGCGAGTGCCTGATAACATACCTTTATATTTGTTTCATATTAATTTACTGTTTACAGGCCTCAGGTTTCCCTCCCATATTTGTAATAAATGTTTGTACAATACCAAACCTACCCACTATCCTGTTCTCACTGTTCTAGTCTACTATCATTTACTGGACACAGTATTAAGGTCCTAAGGGTCTTGTTGGATTCGGCCTATACTGCTTGATAGAAATACAACAGAAGTGATTGCGTCATTAATAGGCTGAACTGCCCATGGAGGACTTCTGGTGTCGTGTATTGTGGTTCGCACTATTGACCTGCCATTGAAACATCATTTTTTGATTATGCGTAGATGGCAGAGCGGATAGTGTGATTCGCTTGCATGGCTAGGCGGGGTTGTCGCACGGAAGGTCCAGTGTTCAAATCCTGGGTAAGCCACTCATGTCTGTTGTTTTTTCTGTTGTCTGGTGTTCTACTTCTTTATTTCCTGCGAGTGCCTGATAACATACCTTTATATTTGTTTCATATTAATTTCATATTAATTTACTGTTTACAGGCCTCAGGTTTCCCTCCCTTATTTGTAATAAATGTTTGTACAATACCAAACCTACCCACTATCCTGTTCTCACTGTTCTAGTCTACTATCATTTACTGGACACAGTATTAAGGTCCTAAGGGTCTTGTTGGATTCGGCCTATACTGCTTGATAGAAATACAACAGAAGTGATTGCGTCATTAATAGGCTGAACTGCCCATGGAGGACTTCTGGTGTCGTGTATTGTGGTTCGCACTATTGACCTGCCATTGAAACATCATTTTTTGATGATGCGTAGATGGCAGAGCGGATAGTGTGATTCGCTTGCATGGCTAGGCGGGGTTGTCGCACGGAAGGTCCAGTGTTCAAATCCTGGGTAAGCCACTCATGTCTGTTGTTTTTCTGTTGTCTGGTGTTCTACTTCTTTATTTCCTGCGAGTGCCTGATAACATACCTTTATATTTGTTTCATATTAATTTCATATTAATTTACTGTTTACAGGCCTCAGGTTTCCCTCCCTTATTTGTAATAAATGTTTGTACAATACCAAACCTACCCACTATCCTGTTCTCACTGTTCTAGTCTACTATCATTTACTGGACACAGTATTAAGGTCCTAAGGGTCTTGTTGGATTCGGCCTATACTGCTTGATAGAAATACAACAGAAGTGATTGCGTCATTAATAGGCTGAACTGCCCATGGAGGACTTCTGGTGTCGTGTATTGGGGTTCGCACTATTGACCTGCCATTGAAACATCATTTTTTGATGATGCGTAGATGGCAGAGCGGATAGTGTGATTCGCTTGCATGGCTAGGCGGGGTTTGAACTGCCCATGGAGGACTTCTGGTGTCGTGTATTGGGGTTCGCACTATTGACCTGCCATTGAAACATCATTTTTTTGATGATGCGTAGATGGCAGAGCGGATAGTGTGATTCGCTTGCATGGCTAGGCGGGGTTGTCGCACGGAAGGTCCAGTGTTCAAATCCTGGGTAAGCCACTCATGTCTGTTGTTTTTCTGTTGTCTGGTGTTCTACTTCTTCATTTCCTGCGAGTGCCTGATAACATACCTTTATATTTGTTTCATATTAATTTCATATTAATTTACTGTTTACAGGCCTCAGGTTTCCCTCCCTTATTTGTAATAAATGTTTGTACAATACCAAACCTACCCACTATCCTGTTCTCACTGTTCTAGTCTACTATCATTTACTGGACACAGTATTAAGGTCCTAAGGGTCTTGTTGGATTCGGCCTATACTGCTTGATAGAAATACAACAGAAGTGATTGCGTCATTAATAGGCTGAACTGCCCATGGAGGACTTCTGGTGTCGTGTATTGTGGTTCGCACTATTGACCTGCCATTGAAACATCATTTTTTGATGATGCGTAGATGGCAGAGCGGATAGTGTGATTCGCTTGCATGGCTAGGCGGGGTTGTCGCACGGAAGGTCCGGTGTTCAAATCCTGGGTAAGCCACTCATGTCTGTTGTTTTTCTGTTGTCTGGTGTTCTACTTCTTTATTTCCTGCGAGTGCCTGATAACATACCTTTATATTTGTTTCATATTAATTTCATATTAAATTACTGTTTACAGGCCTCAGGTTTCCCTCCCTTATTTGTAATAAATGTTTGTACAATACCAAACCTACCCACTATCCGTTCTCACTGTTCTAGTCTACTATCATTTACTGGACACAGTATTAAGGTCCTAAGGGTCTTGTTGGATTCGGCCTATACTGCTTGATAGAAATACAACAGAAGTGATTGCGTCATTAATAGGCTGAACTGCCCATGGAGGACTTCTGGTGTCGTGTATTGTGGTTCGCACTATTGACCTGCCATTGAAACATCATTTTTTTGATGATGCGTAGATGGCAGAGCGGATAGTGTGATTCGCTTGCATGGCTAGGCGGGGTTGTCGCACGGAAGGTCCAGTGTTCAAATCCTGGGTAAGCCACTCATGTCTGTTGTTTTTCTGTTGTCTGGTGTTCTACTTCTTTATTTCCTGCGAGTGCCTGATAACATACCTTTATATTTGTTTCATAATAATTTCATATTAATTTACAAGAAGGAAATCATGCGTCGTTTATTGTCTGTTGGCTGAAGATGAAGAAAGTGTGGTAGCGTTTTCTAAAAAGCTTAATCTCAAAGACTGCTGCTATATGTTAGCTGATGATAGGACCACCCTATCACAAAATAATCTCAACAAGGCTTGGAATAGATTGCTTGGGAAAAAAAGGAGGAAATGAAACTACTGTAGTGGACACAAATGATGATTGTATAAATGAAGTCGTGGAACTGTTTCAAGCAATGCCCGGATTTTCGGCCTGTGACAAAGATGATGCACACATGTGGCTAGAAGATGATAGTGATTCTGGTTTTCAGTTTTTGAATGACGAAGAAATTGTGTCTTTTGTGCAAGAAGAAAACCAAATACATGTAGTGACCGATGATGAAGACACCTCAGAAGTAGATGATGTACTTGTAGATTATGAAGAAAACCCAAAACGTCGACCAAGTCCTGAAGAGGCCTTTATGGCACTAGAAACAGCGATGGCTTGGTACGATCAAGAAGATGACAGCTGTCCTACACAGCTTCTGCTGATGAAGAGAATGTGAGACTTAGCAGCCAAAAGGAGACTATCCAGTTTGGTGCAAAAGAGGATTCCTCATTATTTTAAATAGTGGGCTACATCTGTGCAAGAACATGTATACGTAAGTTGCGCCTGGTTTTGAATCATTTGTAATGTTATTTTGAAAACATTTCTCTTTCTTAAAAAAAAAAAAAAATTAATACAAGTAGTACATGCACTGCAGTGTAATGAAAGATTTTGGTGATACAGTGATCTAAAACAGTGTGGGTATTATTATTACAGTACAAGTAAATATGTTTTATAGTGTATTTTCCTTGTGATGGTCAATTATTTTTAGAAATATGTGTACATGTACTCGATACATTATGTAATCCAATTATCCGAACATTTGATTATCCGAACGATGCTCGGTCCCATGGGGTTCGGATAAATGGAGTTCTACTGTATATATATATATATATATATTTATATATATTATATATATATATATATATATATATATATATATATATATATATATATATATATATATATATATATATATATATATATATATATAATTTAGTTTTTTAAAACTTTATTATTTGAATATACAGTACACAGCATGCCAGTAAATATTTATTTGTAGTCACCGTTTCTGCTATTCTATCACTGGAGCATAGAGCCGCCATTGTACTTGGTCCACGTGCAGTGAAAGAAGACTCATAGCGATGGAAATGACAGACATTGAGGAAACTGTCGACTGACAGACATTGAAGTAAACTGTATACAGACAGATAGTGAGGAAAACTGTTGACTGACAGACATTGAGGAAAACTGTCGACTGACAGACATTGAGGAAAACTGTCGACTGACAGACATTGAGGAAAACTGTCGATATTCATGGTAAGAGAGATAGATGGAGATTTAAAAAAAAAACATGGAGGAAAAAGAATGATGACAGAAATGAAAGGGATACAGAAGGCACGTAACCTTACACTGATGACCCATGGGGGTAGGAGTGGCTGAGAGGTATGGCGTCCGCCTTTAACTCTAAAGGTACTGGGTCCGATTCCCAGTAGAGGGAATATAATTTATGGAATTTTTTGTTTTCAGAAGCAAAGGTCCTAGTGATGTCATACTCCCCCTGGTCTCCTGGGAAGTGAGATCGGATGCCTAGCCTTCTCGGATAAGGGCGAAATAATAAGAGGTCCCGTGTACAAGTAGCGCAAGTTAAAAATCCCACGGCGGTTGGACATCGTAAAGAGTAGGCCATAAGGCCGCTGCCCTGCAAAATAAAAAAAAATTAGAAACCTACCCACTACGGAGTTCGTGTACTGTGCAGAGATCCTTCTTGTGTGATCTAAGGGAGGAGATCGGAGCACTGATGGAGTTGTCCGTGTACAAAGAAGATGTATGTGAAAATGTTTCGTATGGATGGTTACATATTTTGCAATGTTTCATGTATGACTCTGGGTATTATAAACTCAAAAGACTTTCACAATGAAGTAATTGTAGTCTCGATCTCACAGAACATTACAGTATTTTATCACATACATACTTATCAGAATCTTTATTATCCATAAATCATATTTATATGTACTGACATGATATAATAACATACAACATGGCATACAGGCGAATCATTAGAACTTACATAAAGTGTGGAAGACTCCTCAAGTAGTTCTAAGTGGGTGTTTTTACATCGAATCTTTGTGTTACACATATATGACAATCTTTAAGCTTTCTAAAAGACATTGGCATATAACACGATATGATACAACATACCAAAAATGAGTATTATTGAAATTTTAAAAATGTGTGTGGAATACCTTTCAAGTAGATCAATATGGGTGTACATATATACATAATCAGAATCTTTATTCTCCAGAAAATGCATTGATATGTACTGACATGATATAATAAAATACAACATGCCATATAGGAGAATCATTAGAATTGACATAAAGTAAATTTACATAAATTCATACAGCGTTAATGAGGGCTGTTACCACATACATACATATATACAGACAGACAGACAAACGTAGAAGGACAGTAAGAGAGACTGATTTTCTTTCCTTCTTGGCTGGCCTTGAAGGCAGTGGAAGACAGTATTTTATTAAATAATAAAAAATATAAAAAACAAATAACTTGATGACGCTGCAGAAACAGACACAGATATCTTACAAAGATGCTTGAAAATGATTGCAGGTATCGCTAAAAATAAATAAATAAAACCACTATGTGGGACCACACAGAAAGCTTGCTTCCAGACTTTACCAATCAAAACAAAGAACACTTCCAGACCTCCCTTGCCGAACTCTCAAATATACGATGGATTTTATTGGTCTGGGCTGGGTAAGCAAATCGGAGTTTCTGTTTTTGATTGAGAAGAGGCGTGTTTGCTCTTGCCTGCCCCGGATATGCCGCAGACAGCCAGCTCAATGTGCAGCAACATCTTTGTGTAACATCATTTAACATATTGTGATAAGTCACTTCGGTGAGATATACTCTTTTCTTGATAAGGAGTTCAGTAACTTTTTTTAAAACTTTATTTTATTAGGTGTTTTTACCTTATTTTGGCGAGGCGCCTGGTTCAACCCAGCCACGGGTCCGTCGGTTATATTACGGCGCATGTACATATATAAAAGACATTGTGGTCTGAATATTATTAAAGTTCAGTAGCATTTTTCACAAATTGTTTCTGATTTTGAGAAATAACTTTTTTGCAAATTGCCTGCAGCAGGCTTTTAAGGAAATCAATCAATTGTAGCCAAAGCAGCATCTGAAGATCTATAATATTATTATTATTATTATTATGATAAATTTCCTTCACTTTAACATTGCCCAGTGTACTTGTTAGGGCTCTCCGAAGAGAGAAAGAGAGAATAGAACTACTGCATGTAATACCAGGTGATTAATATGAGGCTAAACATGGGACTGGCAACCACATTATGTGAAAGGCATAGCTACAGAAATCACCACTACAACAGCAGGTGAATGCTTGATGCAGGCTGTCTGCAAAGGGGGACCGATTGCATTGGTGGTGTCATGTTCCATAAGGAGTGAATAAGAAAATGATAATGACATTAACATTAGTCATGCCACAAATGTGCATGTATTAAAGTCTTACATAAGTCTATTGTGCAGACCTTGTGGTCTCTTAGAGCAGACTATAGTTAAGGCAAAAAACAAAGCTATCGTGTCGGCACTTAAACTCTGTTCAATGACGAATAAGTGAAGTTACGGAGGATGTCTAGTCCCAAGATGTGATGAGTACAGGATCACCGCTGCGTGAATTAAGCCATGGCGTACATGAACTAGACTCAAATTATGAGGAAATAGCTCCCCTGCCTCTGTGGGAACCATGTGAGAAATACGACAGGGGAACTAAAACCCTGCGAGAAAATCTAGACCCCCTCATGTTCAGCAAGAGTTTTCTCAAGGCTGACAACGGTTTAAAAAAAAAAAATTAATAAAGGTAGTCCAATAGCAGAAATGTATTGTTAGCAACTTCACCATACTACGTTCAGCTTTTTTATGAGGTGGGGTGACCTGTAAGTGTCAATTTCAACCTAGGTTGAAGTTCATTGGTTATATGAGAACGCAAGTGTTATTCAACATTATGTGAACGCTGTCAACTGAAGTGCAGTGTTAATAAAAACTAAGCCCCAAAAAGGGCTACTAGTTTCTACCAGCTACAATAATGAAACCCTGATGAAGGAGCTAGTCCTGAAAGGAAAATTCTAGCTCACGCAGCTCTGATAAATATTCAGCCCTGAAAAGGACTAATAGTGTATATCCGCTGATAAAGCCCTGGAATGGACTGCTGGTCACGCCGTAACTGATTTAACAATGTCCAAAGCTTATTATTAATTTAACAGTAGCGATGATGTAGTTAAATTGGAACTTCATTAGCAACATTTTTAAAAAATATATATATTTTATTCCTTTGCTCATCTTCTTTCCACGTTATTGAACATTATTTCAGGTACTGCCATTCCGTGCTCCTACAGGACACTGCATCATAATTTTTTTTATATTTTTTATTCCACCTCAGCAGGTAGGGCATGAGAACTTTGATCGGAGTTTGTCGCAAGTTTATTGCTGAACATTAAAAGCACGAATTATTGCATGTACTCTATGACGCCAGATTACTCTGTTTGGAGCGACCACGAACACGTTATTTCCCTAGTTGTTTCCCTTACATCAAAGTATTTCTTCTTCCCAGAGCTTGAGAAAAAGGGGGGAAAGTTGTCCTCATTTGTAATGATCAAACGGGAATAACCATATGAACTTTGACCCAAGAAACAAGATGAAACATATGACTAGCGTCAAACATGAAAAGACTTGTAAGCAACAAAAAACACGGCCACATTTGAATAGACATCTCCGTAAGGGGCGGATTTACAGATGTAATAATGAAAACGAAATGAATTTTTAAAAGAAAAAAAAAACACAATAAAACACTTCTTTTCTTCATTAGCTTTGAAAACGTTTGTTGTTGTCTACTCTGTAGGTACGTTTATGAAGTCCTCGGTTAATCTTCACACCTTCATAATGATTATCGGTTCTCAAACCTGGTTCCCGCAGTCTTCAGAAATGAGTAGAAACACAAATTTCTGAAACAAGCGGTGTGTTAATCACTAGAAAGAGAACTCACGGAGAGACGAGTGTCGATAAGCAAGTAACAGGGAGATAGCGGCGAAAAGTGTTGCACTAAAACTAGTCTGCCTCCTCTTTCTTTCCCTGGTTATCATTAATCCTCTTCGTTCACAGCAAATCGTAGGACAGACTGCGACTGTTCCTCACCACCAGTATCTATTTTGGATCATTTCCTTCCTATTTGCTGAGGCTTCCGAACTTGTCCAGGTTTTCTTTGATCATCCGATTCTTCTCTTCCACCAGTGAACTCTAGTCGATCATGTGTCTCACATTCACAGCAGCACATCCAAGAAAAAAATAATAAAAATAAATATAACCAACAAGTGGGGCTGAACATCAACCTGAAGAAGACAGAGGTCATGACACTAAATGTAATCAATCCTGAGCCCATTAAAATAAGGAACCAAAAGCTGGAACAAACAAAAACATGTACAAATCTAGGAAGCAAAGTAGCACCAGACGGCGGAACTAGCAAAGACATCAGTAACAGAATGAATAAAGTCAGAATAGCCTTCGCCAACCTAAACAACTTTTGGAAATCTTCTCAGTACAGCAAAAACACCAAATTAACTCTTTGACTGTAATTATTGTCCACCATGTGCCGCAATTATTTGTTGAAGAATTGTAAACGGTGACGTCTACTATCTTTTAAATTTTATGTTAATCTTTTCTGTGAACATGAACTTATTATATACCAGACTGTAGGGAAATAGATACAGAATTGTAATATATAGCGTCTTTGGTAGTTTTAACAAAAGTACGTTCGGTATACTTAAAACATTTTGCATGTAAAATTGAAAAACACTAAAAAGTTAACTGTAGAATACGAGCTTACCAAAGATAAATTACTGTTGTAGACAATAAAACTTTCTTTTTAGTCTTCAAACATCAAGGTAATCCATATGCAAAGTAAAAAAACATTGCTTATGGCCACAGTTAGTACATTTAGTGTTATTCACACAAGTTTTTACTGTGGTCTCTTATAAGAATAAAATAAATTATGCAATAGTGCATTACGTAATTTTCAAACAAATAAAGAAAAATATCATATCAAAACTTTTTAGATTTGTTAAATGTGTTAATAATATCCGTAGCTTCATCTTCTACCTAGGATTAGTGATTAGATGTTACTGTTGGTCTAGTTTTGTTGCTTTTTGATCGACCAGAATAGGACTACACCCACTCATCAACTAAATCTAATGTGTCTAGCTTTTCTGCACCGATTCCGTTATTTGACAACAAACTGTGACTACCAAACAATTATCGTAAATGCTAGCATTGTTTCTAAGTAGTCTGACTAAATTATTCGCTTAGGAGACTTAGAAAGTGTAAATATAAAGCGAGACATATTTCTGTAGCATTAACAACGAAAGATGCAAACAAGCGAATCGTCACACAAATTGTGATAATAACATCAAAACACGCACGCATTCTGCTTAACTACACTCAAATTAGCTGTTTAAAGTTTTAAAATATGAACTGCATTCAACGGACAATCTTGTGGATTTATTCATGATAAACTAAAAACAACGCTCTTAGCGTTACGGTGGCACGGCAGTCACAATTTTGCACTGCTCTGAGCTTTGTTCTTGAGTCAAAGAGCTAAGATTATACGAGAGATGCGTACTTTCTGTACTTTTGTACAGTGCGGAGTGCTGGAGAGTAAAAGAAAAGGAAATATCAAAATTATCCTCTTTCCACACAACATGCCTAAGGAAAATTCTTCGAAATTTTTGGCCCAATATCAACTCCAACCAGGAACTGCTTACACGGTGTAGCCAAAAGGGTATGCACACCATCTTAGACGGCAGACGCTAGAACTGGGTTGGCTATGTCCTCAGAAGAGACTCTGACTTTCACTATTCAATCTGACGTAATTGCCTATCTAACTACACATTCACTATTCAATCTGACGTAATGGCCTATCTAACTACACTTTCACTATTCAATCTGATGGAATGACCTACCTAACTACACTTTCACGATTCAATCTGACGTAATGGCTTATCTAACTACACTGTCATTATTCAATCTGACGTAACTGCCTATCTAACTACACTTTCACTATTCAATCTGACGTAATGGCCTATCACTATTCAATCTGATGTAATGGCTTATCTAACTAGACTTTCACTATTCAATCTGACGTAAGGGCTTATCTAATTACACTTTCACTATTCAATCTGATGTAATGGCCTATCTAACTTACACATTCACTATTCAATCTGACATAATGGCCTATCTAACTACACTTTCACTATTCAATCAGACGTGATGGCCTATCTAACTACACTTTCACTATTCAATCTGACATAATGGCCTATCTAACTACACTTTGACTATTAAATCTGATGGAATGGCCTACCTAACTACACTTTCACGATTTAATCTGACGTAATGGCCTATCTAACTACACTTTCATTATTCAATCTGACGTGACTGCCTATCTAACTACACTTTCACTATTCAATCTGACGTAACTGCCTATCTAACTATACTTTCACTATTCAATCTGACGTAACTGCCTATCTAACTACACTTTCACTATTCAATCTGACGTAATGGCCTATCTAACTACACTTTCACTATTCAATCTGACGTAATGGCCTATCTAACTACACTTTCACTATACAATCTGAAGTAATGGCCTATTGTAGCGGAAGGTTTTATACTTGTGAGATGATAGTGCTAGAGTAGAAATAGTATTCTCTCCAGAATATGGGAGGTCCCAGTGACAGAGAAGTACACTGCTATCTCGATAGTCACGCCTGTGAAAGTATCTGGACTGAAAATATTCAGTCAGACCTTACTGTGCCACCTCCGCTATTTGACCACCTGTGATATTAATAACAATTCAACCACACTCAATATCAACTATATTGAATGAATAAAGCTGGTGAATGCAATTTATATATCCTCTTTATTTACATCTATCTAATTGTGGTGATTGTGTGTGACTGTTGATAAAAAAATTTATATTTACATAAAAACCAAATTGGTGAAATCAATTACAGTATTTATAAGTAAAACTAAAATGTCATTTCTTTAGACTCTTCCAATTTGTTGCGTAATAGACTTCTTCACTGTCTTATTCACTTTATAGCTTTCACTAGTTTATCATCATAAAACTCTGCTTGACAGTTATCACTTTTTGGGTGCACGATTGTCACAAATATCATTCATCTTCTATGATAATCAGTGTTCATATGAGATGTACAGCTTCAGTAGGTCGTGCTTCTACCAATCCAGACACTGCTGGGGCGATTAGCATTGATCATCGAGCAATTCTTGATCATGGACCTCTAACTTTGGGTTGACAAGTATGAACCTGCAGATAATTGTAGGATATGTGTGTTATGAGTAAAATCATAACATATCTATCGTATTCGACAAGGCTTGTTTATGGACCAGCTTGTTGATATTACGTTTCCTGGGTTACTCCCGGAAGTACGTCATTGTCTTTTGGACAAAATATAACAGACGTCTTTGCCAGCTTCACTTAGCAGAAGTGAGCGATGCTTCGTGGCACTTCGTGTGTGTCACTGAGAGTGAACGGACGTATATTTGTCCAGCTCCTATATGTGTGCTCTTACTACAGCGTTATAAAGATTTATTACAGATAGATCGTCCATCTGCTTCATGCAGTCTATGCTGCATTGATATTTTAGGACAAGCGAATGCTGTGTATCAAGGAATGCGTGTGGAAATATTTAATAAAGATTACAGCAACATGTCGAAGACATCTCGTCCATAGTCGACGGAATAGCGACGATTAAAAGACTGGCTAGGTCATGCCATTGTCTATCTGAATATTGAATACATGTCAATTGGAGCTTGTGTACGTATTAAATGAATATTCGTCTTCACGTCCAAACTGGCCTTAGAGGACTTCTTTATTGTTGAAGTGTAAGAAAGGTATTTTACAGGCTGCATTTAAAAGTGTTACAGGCATTATGGAATGCCGTATTGAATTCTCACAAGTCAATGAAGTATTACCCTAGACAAGATATATCAAAAGAAAGAACCCGGAACATAACAATGTGGCTATTTTGGATAATAATGACCACATACCTATTGTAGGTGAGATGAATTTGTTTTCAGATGTATGCGTGTGTCACGTAGACAGATAATTTATTTTGCCATTTCGTTCCATATGTTATTAACTCTTTTAATGTTCTGTTTTCCTAGACATTTTGTATTCTTATTTTCTTTCATTTTCTCCTTCTCAAACCCTACCCGAGGTGTTTACGTTCTGGCTTTCAGTAGAAATCCCCCACTGGTCAGAAACGGCCAGCGTAGCGGTAATATTACATACACGCACCTGGTCCGTCCAGGGGAATTTCTCTGGTCGCTTTAAAACGTTTGATCACGAGCGGCTGGTACCCTTTGAGGCCTGGGTAACGAGTTTGATCTGTTTCAGGGGGAGATAACAATCGCGGTCAGTCTCTGGGTTTTGCCCCTTAGACGAGTAGAGCTCTCATAATATTATGCATTCCTCTACCTGAGGGAACTTTCTTGCGGTTGTTGACTTCTGATGTCTCTAGAATAACCTTTGTCTTACTCTCTTGGTTACGCATTACGCCGATACATCTGTAGAAATATGCAGGCCAGGTGTCCGGGGGGAGCGTCCTTTGTAATCTATAAGAGTAGATGGGTTTAATAAGACAAAGACATTCGTGAATATTTCCTGCCCGAGATGGACCATCATGAGAATTAAGGCACTTTAACAACAGAACTAAATGTTAAGGCCTATCTCTAGTCATTTTTCGGGGTGAGTTGACATATCTTATTATAATATGATATATTCATGTTAGCTTTTTATATATCTGTTAGGAAAGTGAATTCATTTTTGAGGACTTCTCCTAGTAATTTAGTTCAGTGATAATGTAGCGCTGTCTACGGCCTTAGTTAAGTGGTGCTTAAACTGTTACGGTTTATCATGGGTTAAATGTTAAACTTACAATAACAGATACTAGGTGTAGAATCAGTCCACAGATGCTTATCATGGGTTAAGAATAGGCTAAATTAACTGTCATTTCTGTAAGATAATGTCAGGTGTGGATTATCACTAATAGTGAGATGCAGGCAATAATTCTGGATTATAGGAGATAGTCACTTATCCCTTTTGATAGATATGTATAGTGGCAAGGGAGAATCATTTTATGCTTACTTGTGTGGCTAGGCACTAGTCTATAACTTTCACAGAAAGCAGTCACCAGGCATAGATATAATTATATCTTATGATTCAGCCCCAACTGTATTATTATAGCAAGAACATTGCATTTTCTATGTACTCAATTTGTGGAATGTTAATATATTTCCCAAAGGGGACATATGATTTATTTGTGTAATGTCACATGCTGTAATCTGTTTATGTAAATTCACTTAATGTTGTAAGATGAATAAGCATATTCATTTAACTGTAACTACAAGGTTAGGTTTCCTGTATGTTGAGATTGAGAGAAGAGGAGTAGATTTTGCTGTCAGAACATTTAATGACAGGTACATGGGTGTACAAAAGATATTAAGCCTATGCGGGCACATGTTATAATTGATAGAATGGAGGGAGCGGAGCATGACTAGGTTATAAAACATTAGATTGATTTTGTCGTTGCTTGAGGTAAAAGGTGTCTTTTTTGGGTCTCAGTTTCAGGGAGACCGAATCGCTAGAGCAGACTCCAGTCAGGCGAAGAACGTCATATTCTCTTCGATCTAGAGGGTTTCTGAATACCGCTAGCGTCACGAGTAGTCAAACCCCGTTCCTGAACCTAAACCCTTTTGTCAACGCCAAGTTAAGCTCACGCAGTGCGACGGAGCCAACGCTAAATCTGGAATCACCAAATGCAGTAGTAGTTCTCTACTCGCCTATTGGATTACCAGCCAGAGCATTGCCGCTTCCAGAATATCAAAACCGCCCAGCATGTCTATAGCAGAATTTCATATCACCCGACTTTGTGTGCCTAAACGGGGCACTCAGCAAACCACAGCCAAACCAGTTTAAACAGGATTTACAGCCAAGCAGAGCCTAGCGCCGGATAAGAGTGCCTGGGACTCCGTGTCCTCAAGTGACTTCTTCTGGTGTATTTCTGGATACTTAAAACCTCGCACGTATGAGCAGCCATCTATGGACAGAGTTCCCGCCCCCCTCACGCAAGTAGCGGTCACCAACGTATAGCACCTACAAGGAAAGTTGGGTATTTCACTTCATTCATCTTGAAGGATATTTATCCGTAAGACACTTTCTGGAGCTAGCACATTTGGTCCCACGAAAAAGCGGACAGGCTGTCGCTCAGTTCGTTTATTTTGTCAGCAGGAGATGGACAGTCTTCCAGTCCCCATCGCGAAATCAGGGGTGCCACCAACAATAGCGACTACAGTGGATTTATACAGGTCAAGTCCATTCCCATGGAGTATATTTTTACGTAAAAGACACTGTCGGAAGCATTGTACTTGGTCCCACGAAAAAACGGACAGACTGTCAGACAGTTATTTCATTTCTCTGTGTTCTACAGGTTTTATGAGTGTTGGTGGTGTGTGTGTTTGTGGGTGTGTATTTGCATTATTGAAGGTTTTTGATGAATATTTGATTATTGATGTAATTTATGCTGTGTATGATGATATGCATTAATTCCATGCTTTTCTTCTTGAATAAAGTTTACACATTTATTAATGCGCTGTTCCCGACCCTTTTCATCCATAATTAACTTGTTTTAGCTCTTTACTATGAGAGCAGGAGGTGCTTAGACAGTAAAAGTGAGTTGAGGCTTGGAGAGAGAGATCACTTTTGATAAATCTTCTTCCAGGTTGTCTCAAGTCCATCTCCTATTTACACCTTTCTGTGTGTGTAATCTATAACTCTGTCAGTCCACTATCCCTTGTCGATTTCACTACTATTGTCCAACTCGACAAATACTCGCCTACATTTTATCTCAACCACTGACGAGCTGTGGAAATCATGCATTAATATTAGGACTTCAGTGAACAAGGCAGTGTCTACTATTTTGAACAATTCCTTATAAAATCAAATAATACAAAATAAATATGTACACAATATATGAGGTATATCATTAGGATTAAGAACTGGAAATCAGTTCTGAAATAAGACAGAAAAGCCCTGATAGAATGATGAACTGGCCACTGGTATTAACTGTATTATCCGTTTTGCACAATTTACATAATGGGATAATCTAGACAAGATTTTTTAGGCTTCCAAGTTCTGGCTTACCAATCATACCAAGTGCAGAATGGATAGTTCTCGGAAGGATTTTGGGGATCAAAACCGCTGACCAAATGAGCAAAGTGCCCCTGGTAAAGTATCTCGCTCGCTGTTTGCGTACTAGCTGTCCCCGTTCCCGCTCTGCTGCATCGGTAATTAAGAGCGAAAGTTTCAGGGGACTAGGCCTTTTGTGGAGTAATAGAACTGCCTAGCTGCAAATAACAAGATATTGGCCTTTACACGTCTCTCTCTCTCCAGCCGTTGTCCTTCTGTCTTCTTCGCTGTACAAGTGAATTTGAAATCATTTTCGACCGCCCTTATATATGGAGCTTTCGGACGTATGAGAAACAAGGTTCACAACTCCCGCAAACTTCCCAAAATATTTATAACTCCGAGGGATTTGTGCTAGATGGGTTTCAAACCCTGGTCTCGTGCATCGCACCTCTCCCAGTTTAAGCCTTTAGAGTTATAGATTTCCATTCTCAGTGAGTTGACCTTTATATCCATATGTTGTCTTCCTATATCGGTCGTGTTAACGATTTTATCTTGAATTCTGAATAGGAAAAACACAATATTTCTCAATGCACGGACACTTATTCTCGTAAAATTCTTCAAAACTACTTACTCCCTCCACATTTCCTTGTACCTACACATTTCGAATTAACATCTGTTACGATTTTTTTCTTCCCAACTGTCTTCTCGTTACAAATGAAACAATCGACGCCCTTATCGACCAATCTTGTTGTCATTTCGTGCTCCTGTATCTTTAATTCTAACTATGTTTCGGACGATTTTTTTCTTCCATATACAATCGTCGAAGTCTTTCCTATCTGTCCGTGGGAAACCCCGTTTCTGATTGGCTGCCCTAGATACACACAAGAAAATACCCCTGCATTCACTTTTTCGGGCTTGTATACTTGTGTTTCACTTTGCGGTCTTCATACATTTAACGAGGCAATTGCGTAACATGCTACACCTCTCTAACTACATTTTCACTATTCAATCTGACGTAATGGCCTATCTAACTACACTTTCACAATTCAATCTCAAGCCTTTTTGTTTTTGTCTGATTCTACTGTTTCACAGGCCTGCTTTTGCTAAGATCTGGCAATGTGATACCGCGAATGTGAGAGTTGCATCTGTTGATAAACACATGCAGATTATGTGTCATATTCTTGCAAATATGCCAGGGTTCTAAAATTACACCAAAACTAGTAGTTTAAATGTGAGAAAAGGCCCCAAAACAATAATAAATTAAAATAGTAAAATTAAATTTAAAAAAGCATGCGATTTCGGAAACAAGGCGTAGCCATCTCCGCTTCTTCATACTCGATGAAATTGTTTGACCTTGATGTTTATACAGGATGTTGTAGTCAGCCCCACATGCAAATCTCACTAGTCGTCTTGTACGACATGTTTGGTAGATAACAGTGTTCCTATTCTTCGACCCCTTTCCTGGCCCGGTACCGCACGGGCCACAGTGTATGTTGGCGAGACCATAAATAAACCATGTCTGTACTTAACGAAAGACATGAAAAAATCTTGAACTGATACCACAGGACATGAAGACTTAGCATAAGCATCTTGAAGCCCTGTCTTCACTGTCTGGGTCGGTATTAGTTATTATAGGCACGATTAAGGTCATTCTGGTTGCCGCCCCCCCCCCCCCCCCCCCCCCCCCCCCCCCCCACCCCGGATTTAAGATTAGAGTTTTGTTTTAATACGTTTTATGTTCATAAATAGCTAATAAATATAGATAACGTTTTGTTTGTAATACAATGTGATAGCATATATTCCTGATATCTAATCCCAACTAATATAATTACCTATGTATGTTACGTCGGTTGGTGTCACTTAAAATAGTAAATTGCGCCAGAAAAAGAAGTGCGCAACGCACGGTGTGCAACTTGCGCGGCGTGGGTGTTATATTCTTCTTCTTCTTCTTCTTCCTCGTTCGCCCTGAAAAGGACGGTGGTTGCGTTGTGTCTGTTTACGCCGGAGCTGTGATATCTGCACCTTTCGGTCGACACATCCGACTTCTGCACGGCATTTTTTAGGGACCGGGTTTGCCTTCCCATTTCGATCCGTACTCGCTCAGCCAGACTGCACTGTTGCAGACTGTTTCCAGGACCACCACGTGGAGGTGGAGTACGGTCTTGACCAGCTCTGGTTCGCTGGTCCTGATGCAAGCAGTCATGCTATGGGTCGCTGACTGCATTCACTATTGCTGCATCTTGGGGTCCCGGGTGTTATATAAAACAAATACTTTGGTTTTTATTTATTTATTTTTTTATTATTCTTTCACGAAATTAGTAGCGCCCGACAAAGAAACAGTGCGTAAAAATGTGTGTGCATGAGCCCTCACCCGATGTACAAATCATGAAAACTTGAAAGTTTTAGTTAAAACCACTTATTATCAGGGAACACTCTTTGAAAACAATCCACGCACTTTCACACGAAATGTTGTCATCAAAGAACTTTTAAATTGAATCTAAAATAACATAATTCTTGCCGTGTGTACGTTGGTCACAGCTGAGGAACGCAACCGTGTTGAAAAATTGTATAGTTTACATTATATATACTCTCCCGAAAATAGTTACAATCAACAAAGAAAAGCGTTCAAATTACGGTGTTCATGAACAGTTTGATTACACTGTATAATGGAAAGAAACAAAAAAACACCCCAAGAATGTACTTCTATCTGCTCACCCGGGAACGGAAACAGCACACTATAATTAAAAACCCGTCAAGTTTGATGGGTTATTATTGCTAGTTTGAAATAATCTTCATCGCTGGGCATGATTGAGTCTAATGTAATCGACCTGAGCCCAGAACTGCTCCTTGCAGACTTGAAGGATTATGATGTTGGGCTTAAGTATAGGTGACTATTTATATCGGTTGTCAAGGCCTTTTCAGTAATTCAACAGTATTTTTAAGTTTACATATCCGACATACCATTTTTTTGTAATAAAAAAAGTATCATTTACCAGAAGGTAAAAAGGTAGGGGTAATCCTATTGCAGATAGTGCCTAAGGGGAGGGAAGTGTCAGAGACTTCACTGTACTAGGTCCAGCATCGAGAGGTGATCAATTCTCCTCCTCGCTGACTTTTCCTTCCCTAACTCAAGTGCAAAGTCAGGTACCCATTTACAGCTGGGTAGACTGAAGCGTATCGATAACGTGGATCAAACCCTGCACCTTTGTGGCGGGAGACCAGCGCATTAACCAGTCTGTCAATCGGACGCTCAACTGAATATAAATAGCACATAAAGAGATATCGGCACTAAAGGACAAATATACTAAACAGAACTGCTATGTAAATTGAGCAACAAAGATGAATGCTTAATGGCAGAAACCATCAATCATCACAGTAGACGGTATCCAAACAAAACAAAATAAAAACACCACCATGAACTGGCTAAAAACAAGAATCGTCAATATTATTTTCCTTCGCGTTTTTTTTTTTTGCGGAGCTAGGGTCCACCATGGTAGCTGGTCCACGTGCCGGAAGCTTCAACCAAGCAGTCACGTGCTCTTGTAACTGTCATTTCTGTGGCAATTTGTTTCACTTAGGAGGTTACCAGCCTCATGCACAACCTCATGTTAGAAGCCTTGTACGACATGCATGAGAGAGCAGTCTTCCTATTATTTCTTTGTCTCTTGTAGCATCCTCTTCCTGGCTGTCACGTTTTGTTTTACATTTTGTTGGAGTAATAATTTTACAGCAATATAAAACATAGAAATGAGATTCACCACACGAGAGTGAAATAATAGAAATTATTAGTTAGGCTAATTAGTAATATGTACGGGCAACAGTAGCAGCGATAAAAAATAAGGAAATGTCTTATCTATGTTGCTAGATCTATGTACATAAGACATGTGCGACCAGGAAAAATGTCATTTCCTTTCTCATTTCAAAGTCTAGTCAGATAAAAGGTTTTTTGAATAAATCAGTCACATGAATGCCCAGCTTACAAATTAACTGAGAACATTCACGAAAACAGAAGATGAAGTTGTCATAGCTGAAAGTCCAAAAACTGTTACATCAGACCAACCAAAAAAATCCCCCCAACATTGGATGAAAATTAATGTTAAATATTCCACTTCGCTACAATTTATAAAACATGAAATCAGTAAAAATATTAATAATAATAATGATAACTTACTTACTTCCTTAGTCCTTCCTTTTCTACCGTCAGGTGTAGAGGTTTGTAAGAGAGAGCGCCATACTATTCTATCGGCTGTCTTCCTTCTGGCTTCGTTCCATTCTAGTCCTCGGTCCTTCAAAGATTGTCTAATGTTGTCCTCCCAGCGGACTTTGGGTCGTCCTGGAGGTCTGGATCCCTGGCTCTTAGTTTCCCATGCTTGTCGTAGTAGCCGATCTTCTCCCATTCTGCAGACATGGCCGAACCATCTCAGTTGGGACTGTTCTACTTGGGTCTGCAGGGGTTGGGTTTTTAGGCCTTGACGTTTCGTCTGGTTGCGGACCATGTCTCTTCTTAAATAATTATAACAATAATAATAATAATCTTCAAGTCTGCTGGTGTAAGCGATCATGTCTCACCACAACTTCATGTCTCACCACAACATCATGTCTCACCACAACTTCACGTCTCACCACAACTTCATGTCTCACCACAACTTCATGTCTCACCACAACATAATGTCTCACCACAACTTCATGTCTCACCACAACTTCATGTCTCACCACAACTTCATGTCTCACCACAACTTCATGTCTCACCACAACTTCATGTCTCACCACAACATAATGTCTCACCACAACTTCATGTCTCACCACAACAGAATGTCTCACCACAACTTCATGTCTCACCACAACTTTATGTCTCACCACAACTTCATGTCTCACCACAACATAATGTCTCACCACAACTTCATGTCTCACCACAACTTCATGTCTCACCACAACTTCATGTCTCACCACAACTTCATGTCTCACCACAACTTAATGTCTCACCACAACTTCATGTCTCACCACAACATAATGTCTCACCACAACTTCATGTCTCACCACAACTTCATGTCTCACCACAACTTCATGTCTCACCACAACTTCATGTCTCCAGTACTAGTTATCTATTATGTTGTTGATATCTTTCCCCGCCATGATGACAAACTGTCCGGCGTATTTTCTCTTTGTTGTCTTTTCCTTCAATCTTTCCTGATATCACGATATTTCCAGCTGTTTTTCCCCTCTCCACAAGGGACGATTGGCAGAGTGGTTAGAGCGCAGGTCTCTCGCTGCAAAGTTGCCGGGTTCGAATCACGGTATCGTCACGTTCCAGTTTACCCAGCTGTAAATTGGTACCTGATTCTGCTCTTGAGTTAGGGAAGGAAGGGAACTGGTCACACCCACCTCTCGATCCTGGACCTACTATGGTGAAGTCTCTATCACTTCACTCCCCTATGACAGTACATGCTATGGGACTACCTTTTTACCGTTAACATGCCCGAATAAAGTGTATTACTTCCTTCTTACATGGTGGATAAGCTTACTTTAATAATAATAATAATAGTAATAATAATAATAATAGTAATAATAATAATAATAGTAATAATAATAATAAGAATAATAATAATAGTAGTAGTAGTAGTAATAATAATAATAATTGGTAATTTCCTATCTTTCTTACCGTTTTGCTCCGCAGTGAATATGTATACCTGTAGTTAGGAGTTGTTTCGTAGCGCTTAGGGTTAGGATTAGGGTTAGAATTAGGGTTAGGATTAGGGTTTGTTTTAGGGTTAGTGTTAACCATAATACTAACCCTAATCCTAATCCTAACTAATACAAAACAACACCTAACTACATATATTCACTGCGGACCAAAAAGGTACGAAAGATAGGAAATTACCATAATAATAATAGTAATAATAATAATAATAGTAATAATAATAATAATAATAATAATAATAGTAATAATAATAATAGTAATAATAATAATAATAATAAGAAGAAAAGAATAATAATAGTAATAAGTATTATTGTTAATACTACTACCTCTACACCTCACGGTAGAAGGGGAACGACTAAGTAAGTGAGTAAGTTAATATTACTTATATTCTCAGACAGACAAATGTAGAAGCAAAGAGGCAAATGACAAGCACCTTAATTTTCATCAGCATTCATTATTATCTTTTCCGCTCCCTACGGAGCATTGAAGTAGGACTGCAGGTGGTTCTCCTGGCAGGATGCCTGCTCGAAGTATTCAGACGCTCTGTCAGTAGTGGTTCTGGTGATAACTTGTTTTATATGATAAAGTTGTCAGCTTTATTCACAGCCTCTTAACCGCCTTGTACGTGATCCTTACTTTTGATGACATACTAATCGAGGATATCAAACATGAAACAAATTACGAGAAAAAAAAATAAGAAACACTTTCCTTGCTTGTTGGTTCATTCTTGAAACAACTATAATAAAATGTGTAAAAACAGTTGCTATATGATATAATTTCGTGAATTGTACACTTTATATACTTTCATGAATGGTACACTTTATATACTTTCATGAATGGTACACTTTATATACTTTTCATGAATGGTCCACTTTATATACTTTCATGAATGGTACACTTTATGTACTTTTCGTGAATGGTACACTTTATATACTGTCATGAATAATACACTTTATATACTTTTCGTGAATGGTACACTGTATGTACGGTCGTGAATGGTACACTTTATATACTTTTCGTGAATGGTACACTTTATATACTTTCATGAATGGTACCCTTTATATACTTTCATGAATGGTACACTTTATATACTTTCATGAATAGTACACTTTATATACTGTCATGAATGGTACACTTTATATACTTTCGTGAATGGAGCACTTTATATACTTTCATGAATGGTACACTTTATATACTTTTCGTGAATGGTACACTTTATATACTTTCGTGAATGGTACACTGTATATACTTTTCGTGAATGGTACATTTTATATACTTTCGTGGGGGCCAAGTCTGTTACAGACAGGGGGTATGACGTGTTGGTATTGTGGGTAGTCGATTTCCCCCTTGCTTCACCCTAGGCCTAGTGAATTCATTTTTCATGAAAGGAACGACCATTGCGGTGTCATTCTCTTGGCCTAGCAAAATCTCTCATGCCCTAAGATCGTTGTGCGTGGTGAAGAGCCACACCCTCCTCGAGGTAGTCCTGGTAACTGAGGGTGCGAACCCCCAGGCTAAACACAACACCTCGATAATAAAACCAGTGCACTACACCGTACACACCCTCTGTGAGTGGGAAGGAGCTAGATGGATATTGAACAGGTCTTAGGAGTGGGAGCGAGTATGCACTACTTCCTGAAGACCGAATCCTATCGTGAAGACACAGAGACTCAGGATGTGACGATCCTATAGCCTTCAACTTTTGGTCACATGCCTACAGCCTCAGAGAACTCGGCGTAACCAGCAGGCAGTTTGTTGCGAGGAATGAGCACTGTGAGCCCTACCATGGACACGTATCTCAAGGAGACGAAGAAACCCCCTTTATCTCCCCCAGAGCTGGCACAGTACACTTCTGGCTTCTACCCGGGGTGGATAGGACATCCAAAGGCACCCGAGCATCACATTGCCATGAAGATGAAAAAGTCAAAATGTATTAATGCAAACGAGATCGGACGACGCCTTGGTTATCAAGGTCCGCGCCAGACAGTGGGTAACCAGACTGTGATGTGCGAAAAATCGATTACTGGAAGAAACCCAAAAGACAGACTTCCCAAGAAGAAGAAAAGTGGGAGGAAGAGCAAAAAGAAACCAGATCACACAGCAAAAAACACACCTACACTTAATATTCTGCAACTAAACATCTGTGGCCTAAGATATAAAAAGCTTGAACTTGCCACACTGATAGACAGTCACAGCGTACATGTGGATGCTCTACAAGAAACTTTATACAAAGATTTTGACGTGCACCTGCCTTTATACATTAGTTACGCTTGTAAGTGCAGTGTTGCCATGGCACAGTAACCTATATCCGAATTGACATACAAGGAGATGTCACACAGCTATCAACAGCCCATCCCACAGATGTACAAAAAGTCAGAATCTGGCACATTGGAGGAAAATATACTATATACAGTGTGTACAGCCCACCTCAGACAACATGCAACATACCAGAATTAAACAAGACACAGTATCTCAAAACCCTTCTAGTCGGGGACTTCAAGGGACACTCGCCCCGTTGGGGTTATCCTGATTACAACAGTACAGGAAAGTACATTGAAGATACCTGTGAAACAACTAACCTGTCAGTATTACAGGATACAGGTGTCCCCACCAAATCTGCTGCACAGGGCCCACCTCTCTCTCAGCCGACCTGACATGACCATCTTCTCATCTGACCTAATAGACTTTAGTCATTGTCAGGATCCTGCCATCAATGGTACCTATACCTTGTAGCGGTATGGCAGCTTGCGTACCCTGACAATCCCCAGAGCTATGCCAGTGGGAGTTTTACTCCTGGTAGGTTCAACCAAGCTGGACTGGTCTGTGTGGGTAGGGGTCAGACAAAAGCTGGTTCCCTGGTCCTCCAGGTTGGGGGTTTTAGCATAGGGCTGACACCCCTGTCTATGTAAAAAAACAATGAAGTTACGGAAACAACATCAAATGAACAAACTTTGCTGCGGGATGGACATTCGGAGTCTGTGGCTCGTATGACTGTCAGTGGTGAAAGCCGAAAGGAAGCCACTGACATGAAAACGGATGTCCTGACCGCAAAACAGGATACAAGAATAGAATTTTGGAATGTCAGGACAATGTACGAGACAGGTAAACTAAGACAGGTCACGGCAGAAATGAGAAACTATAGGTTACACATCCTGGGGATAAGCGAGAGCAGATGGACAGGGGCAGAAAAAGTTAAAACAGCAACAGGAGAAACAGTACTTTACTCTGGAAGAGAGGATGGATAGCACAGTGAAGGCGTAGCCATTATTCTACAGAAAGGGATAGAAAGGACATTACTGGAATGGAAACCCATCAACAACAGACTGATACGATTGAGATTGAGAGGGAGATTCACCAACACTACAATAATACAATGCTACGCACCAACGAATGATAGCGATGAGGAGGTCAAGGATGAATTCTATCAACAACTGCAGAAAGAAATGGAGGACACACCTAGATATGATCTTGTTATAGTAATGGGAGACCTCAATGCGAAAGTTGGTACACACAATACATATAATGAAAGAACAATGGGGAAATGCGGCAGCGGAATAGCAAACGAAAATGGGGATAAGCTAATAAGTTTCTGTAGCATTAACAACCTGGTCATTGGAGGAACACTTTTCCCACATAAGGAAATTCACAAGTTAACATGGGAATCCCCAAATGGTCGGGACAGAAACCAGATAGACCACATCATGGTTAACGGTAGATGGAGACATGCATTACAAGATGTGAAGGTAAGAAGAGGTGCAGATGTGGGAAGCGATCACCATTTAGTAGTTGCAAAACTGAAAGTGAAACTAAGAAGGGCTGGACCAACTGTAACTACACAGAAAAGGTTTGACATCAGCAAATTGAAGGACCCCCTTACCAGAAAAGCTTTTGCGGCCGACATTAAGAAACGATATCAATTTGCCAAAAGCCAGGAAAAGACATTGACTGATGATATAGACCAGAATTTTAACACCATTTCAACAATATATAAGGAAAGTAGCAAATCATGCTTAGGATTCCAGGAAAGGAAGAAGCAAGACTGGATAACACCAGAAACACTAAACACCATAAAGATGAGAAAGGAAATGAAAAGAAAGAAAACAGAAGCGAAGTCCCCCAGGTTAAAGCAACTATATAGCGAACAGTACAGTCAACTGGACAGGGAAGTTAAACGCCAAACCCGAGCCAACAAAAGGAATTTCCTAGACGATCTTGCAAAACAGGCAGAAGAGGCAGCACTGAGAAATGAACAAAGCACAGTATACAAAATAACTAAATTCATCAGCGGAAAACAAGGTGCAAACAATATTACATTAGTAAGAGATAAGCAAGGAAATCTCATCAAGACAGCAGAGGGACAGGAAACAAGATGGGCAGAGCACTTCAGAGAAACTCTGAACAAGGAAATACCAGAGACACAATTGAATGTTCCTGAGGCTGAAAACGATCTAGATGTAAATACAGACATTCCATGAAAAGAAGAAATCATCACAGCAATCAAAGGGTTAAAGAACGGTAAAGCTCCGGGCCTTGATAACTTAAATGCAGAGCTATTTAAGACAGACCCTGAGCTAGCAGCAGAACTATTAGAACCACTATTTGCACAAGTGTGGAAAACGGGGACAACACCATCAGAGTGGAACAAAGGAATACTTGTCAAATTGCCCAAGAAGGGAGATCTTTCAGACTGCAATAATTGGAGAGGAATCACTCTTCTCTCAGTTCCCAGCAAAATACTAGGCAGGATAATTATACAGAGAATTCAAAGGCAGTAGACTACAAACTGAGGAAAGAACAAGCAGGATTTAGAAAGAACAGAAGATGTGTAGACCATATATATTCACTCTCAGGAACATTATAGAGCAGTGCTCAGAATGGCAAAGACAGCTTTACATAAATTTTGTTGATTTTGAAAAAGGCTTTTGACAGCATACATAGGGACAGTTTATGGAAAATACTGAGGGCTTATGGAATTCCAAGCTGCATAGTGTCAATCATAAAAAGCCTCTATGCCAACTTTACGTGTAGTGTTGGGCAGAGCAACCTAACCTTCGAGGTGAAGACAGGAGTACGACAGGGATGCCCCTTATCAACCACTCTATTTTTAACAGTCATAGACTGGGTGATGCGCCAGATAACAGAGGGCAGTCCAAGAGGAATAAGATGGACTACATTTTCAACATTGGAAGATCTGGAATATGCAGATGACATTGCACTGCTGGCACATTCACATCAACACATCCAGGAAAAAACGGGTAGACTTTATAAGTTTAGCCAGGAGGTGGGCTTGAACATCAATTTAAAGAAGTCTGAGGTCATGACGCTCAATGTGAGCAACCCTGAGCCCATATCAGTAAGGAATCAGCAATTGGTACAGACAGATACCTTCACATACCTAGGAAGCATAGTAACACCAGACGGTGGGGCAGGCAAAGACATCAACATCAGAATGAATAAGGCAAGAACAGCCTTCTTTAGCCTAAATAACATCTGGAAGTCCTCCCAATACAGCACAAGCACAAAATTAAGATTATACCAGAGTTGCGTGCTTTCTGTGCTTCTCTATGGTGCGGAATGCTGGAGAGTCACAGAGAAGGAAATGTCAAAATTGTCCTCTTTTCACACAACATGCCTAAGAAAAATTCACCGAATCTTTTGGCCGAATACCATCACCAACCAAGATCTGCTTACTCGTAGCAAGCAAGAGGACATGCATACCATCATAGCTGGCAGACGCTGGAGCTGGGTTGGTCATGTCCTCAGAAGAGACCCCGATGCCATCACAAGAACAGCTATGCTTTGGACCCCTGAAGGAAAGCGAAAGAGAGGCCGACCAAAAACAACTTGGCGGAGGACTGTGGAGGCTGAGATGCAAAGAATGTACCAGAGTTGGGGCACTGTACGAAGGATGGCCACCGACCGTGCAAAGTGGAATCAATTTGTTGTTGCCCTACAAGACGCCACTAGGCGTGATGGCCACTGACTGCTTTGACGGTCGGTGGTTAAGGATCGAAGAAGAAGAATTGTCAGGATCTGGACGACATTGGAAGTGACCACAAACCACTACTCACCACTATAAAAAAGGTAAAGGATCCCGTTACACGCCCATTGAGTCATATTGGGAATATGGTTTTAGGCCCATATTTTCTCTACCATCGGCACACTAGGGGCAATGTGGTCAGCATCACGCCGGCCGTCTTAACCTTCCCAGAAGTTGCTCTGGTACCCAATTGGGGTTGGGTCGACCCAGGAGCCGTTTGCGGCCTAAAAATCCCACCTCATCTGGGGATCGAACCATGGACCACTGTGCTAGGAAGCCAGTGCACTAACCACTATGCTACAGCGGCTCCCACTCACCACTAATAAGCACCCCCAGTAAAGCATGTTTCAAGCAGAGAACTCGCTGGAATTTTCAAAAAGCAAACTGGAGACTGTTCCTAGAACCATCGCATCGCTTCCTAGAAAACATTGATACCAACTGTGTCGAAACATCCAATGAAGAACTGTCAAAATCAATCTTGAATGCAACATCTCACTCCATTCCAAGGAACAGCCGAAAGCCATATAAACCACACTGGAACAAAGAAATACAAATTACAATATCTGAAAGAAACAAAGCCAGAACAACACTTGAGATCACACTTTCACAAGAGACAAAGTTTCAGTACAATAAAGCACGTGCCAAAGTAAAACGTACAGTTAAGAAGGCCAAAAATAAAGCTAAATGGACAGAAACATGCTCCGAATTAGATCTCAGGCAGAATGGAAATAAAGCATGGGCATTAGTAAATAATCTTTCTGGAAAAAGTAGAATAATGAATCCAAAGCCAATGATAGAGGTAAAGAAAACAATCACTGAAGACCAAAAGAAAGCAGAACACTTCTACCGTTACTTTGCCAATGTGAATAGAGCAGGAAAACTCACAGAGCTGGACAGGAAACATCTTTGCCACTTAAAGAAACAAGAGAAAGCCTCATCAGTCAATGCCTCCCTATTCGAAGACGAATTTAGCCAGAAAGAGTTAGAGCAAGCACTGAAAAAATTAAAACCTAAAAAGTCCCCAGGTCCGGACAAGATTCATAATTAACTGCTACTCCACCTGGGCCCATCTAGGAGAGAAGCAATCCTCAAGCTAATCAAAAAGACATGGAGATCAGGCAAACTGCCAAAAGCCTGGAGAAATGCGCATATTGTCCCCATCTTAAAAACTAACAAACCTCCAGATGAACCTAAAAGCTATCGCCCGATATCTCTAACATCATGCCTGGGCGAAATTGCTGAAAGAATGATAAATACACATCTCTATTGGTTCCTTGAGAGTTCCAGTATTCTATGTCATGAACAAGCAGGCTTCAGAACCAGTTGCTGCACAGAAGACCAGATTTTCCGGTTGACGCAGAGAATTCATAATGGCTTCCAGAATAAAAAACATACTGTGGCCATCTTCTTTGACCTCCAGCAGGCCTATGATCGTGTATGGAGAAAAGGTTTCCTGATGAAGATGATTGGCATGGGAGTACATGGCAGGTTATGCAACTGGATAAAATATTTTTTGATTGATCGAACAATCCAGACAAAGATAAACAATGCAATCTCATCTAAAGAAGTCTTAGAGGCGGCTTACCACAAGGCTCATCATTAAGCTGCACTCTATTTCTCATCTATATGAATGACTTAGCCGACCAGATCAAAGCCGAAAAAGCTCTTTACGCTGATGATCTAGCAATATGACTGAGTCATGAGAATGTTGAAAGTGGAGCTCAAAGACGAAACGGAGACCTTAGAAGACTGCACGAGTACTGCCAAACATGGAAACTAAAGGTCAACTATACAAAGACTGTGTACACTATCTTTACCAAAAGCCATAAAGTAGCCAAGAAGAATATCAACCTGTGGCTAGACAAACACCAGGTGACAAAAGAAAAACATCCTATGTATCTTAGAGTCACACTAGATCGGCAGCTCAGCCTCAAGAACCATATTGAGAATACAAAGAACAAAGCACTGAGGCGATTACAACTATTGAAGAGGCTTGCTGGCACTACTTGGAGATCAGACAAGGATACTCTGAGAGGCTTGTACCTTGGCAATGTCCGTTTGTGATAGAATACAACAACTCACTGCTTACAACCTGCTCTAAAACAAACCTAGACTCTCTAGACAGAGTGCACAGCAATGCCCTTCGATTAAATAATGGAGGTGTGAGATCAACACCAACTTCTGCGTGTGAAATACACACACACATTTGGGACCCCTTAGGTTGCGGAGGGATAAAGCTGAGTTAGAAGTTTATGAAGGATGTAAGAGAATGAACCGAAACCATCCCAGTAGGCATCTTGTATACTACTGGGTACACAAGCAAAGAATAAAACACAAGTCAGTCTTTCACCATGTCCATGAAATACAAGAATAGATACCACCTCCCAGAAAGAAGACAAGATATACAGAAAGTAGTAAGGAATTTACCACCACATACCCGCTTAAAAACACCAGAAGTACAGTTCAAATCAGTAGATGGAACAACCAAACTGTCCGACCAAGTCAGTCTTATGAGTGCATCACAAAGAACCATTGATGCCTACCCTGAAGAATGGTTGCACCTCTATATTGACGGATCTGCATTTAGGGCCACCATCAAAGCAGGTTATGGAGTCTACATATGTTATCCAGATGGATCCTCCGACGAGCTATTTGATGCATGCGGGAGGTTTTTCTCCAACTATGAAGTTGAAATCATTGCACTGGAAATAGCTGTATACAATATGAAGACTCTATTTGGTGCATTTCTCTCAAAGGCTCACAACAATGTCTGCCCTTCAAGCTCTGAAAGGTATTGGACATTGTAGAACCGAATTAGCCAAACCAATCCTAGATGCTTGTGACAGGTTATGTAAATAGATTAAATGATTTCCCACCTTTGCTTCCTTATTAGTATTCACGGTTTTGTTAACGCAGAACCCATGCTCTTCGATATTTAACTCATATTTTAGCCACGCCCATTTTCTTTTTTTTTCTCTATGTCTTACAGGCACTAGCGAGTATTTACAAACAGACCTATTAGCTATTCCACGAGCGGACAGGTAACCGCAAGCGAGTAAGAGCCGTTAACTGAATTATCACGCGAGCGATTGGGCAATCGTTGAATAGTGACAGATCAGACAAAGAACGTGCGTAGATATAGATCGAGTCGTCTTTTTGTAGAATCAAGGGCGATAAGACAAAAGACGTACCTTTGATGGTTACATTTCTCAAGGGGGACGTAAGCGAATGAAGAAAAAGAAAAGGGCGATAACCACAGTTACCGACCTCATCCATTTGTTCGTGATCCCAGGGGGCGTAATGAGCTGTAGAGAGAGACGAGATCAATAGACGGTCTGCTCGTTAGCGAACATCTATGCGGTCGGCATAGGTGAAAAAGAAAACTTTAATTCGGGAATCGAACCGCAGATTTTCCCAAAATGCGGGCTAAGGCGCGATATCTCGCACTAGCTAGCGAAAGAAGACCAATTTTATATAAATACCCCATCCGTTCAAATCAATTATCCAGTCGCCTCAGAAATTTTCGGAATATCTAGCTAAAATCATTGAGCCATTGTACAAAGTGGATCACTTAGAATTCTGTGGAGGTAGTTTCATTTTCTGTGTTGTGGTAAAAGAAATATATACTAGCACTTGAGTGATTTAATTGTTAAAGTTCGTCATTACATTTCACTAGGATTTACTGTGTTAACTGACTAGCGTATTAAATAACTTATAGCTAATTTTTCCAGCTGTAACGTAAAAGTTAATTACTCGCTATCACCCAAAAAGAGATGTTTTAATTGACTAGTAAACGCATCAGGCGATTGACTACTGACGGAATCTACATTTTTCTAATTCATTAAGTGTAATTTTGTAAATCTTCTTCTTCTTCTTTGATCCATAACCGCCAACCGTCAAAGCAGTCAGCGGCCATCACGCCTGGTGGCGTCTTGTAGGGCAAATTGATTTATTTGCTCGTCGGCGGCCATCCTTCGTTAAAAATTCTTTGATCAGCTTCCACAGTTCTCCGCCAAGTTGTTTTTGGTCGGCCTCTCTTTCGCTTTCCCTCGGGGGTCCATAGCATAGCTGTTCTTGCGATGGTATCAGGGTCCCTTCTGAGGACATGGCCAACCCAACTCCAGCGTCTGCCAGCTATGATGGTGTAATTTTGTAAATGACTAGCGCTTATTTCACGTGTTAAAAATGATAAGATAAGCTAGACACTTGTGGTTTCCAATCTAATTTAATAACCGTGTGGATAAGAAATTATACATTACGCGGGGTAGGATAGAATACTGATATTGTGGTTAAATATTTCGTACTTTCTTCCTAAATCTAGTACGGATCACAAACCAAACCTACCAGCGGCCTTAATCTGAGAAAAAGGGGTCTAAGTCAAATAGTACCAAAAAGCATTCTTATGTATATCGGATCTTCGAGGTTGACCTGTTCGGCCCTCTAGTTTCACCCAGAGAGAGAGAGAGAGAGAGAGAGAGAGAGAGAGAGCACAAACATATGACAATAAGAATAACGATAACTGGACATATAGATACACAGATTTCTTTTTATTTTCATTTAAATTCAGCCCGCTGTGGCGAAATATCAAACTTAGCACTACCCGACTACTGACCACTGTGTTGTGGCGAGGATTTATCCAGAAAGATTTACTCACCTGGCATTCTCTGTAACTTGGGTTCCTGAGGGTAAGAGGAAAAAAGGAAGACCAAAAGAAACACTCAGAAGAACAATAATAAGAGAAGGAAGAACGTTGGGATTAAACAATGTGCAAGAGTTAAGAGGAGTGGCGTCACAACGTACAACCTGGAGAGCACTGGTTTCTGCCTTATGCGCCGTGTTTGGTGCTTAAAGAATTTATTATTATTATTATTATTCTCTGTAACTATCGGAATTACAAGCTGCTGTTTACTGTGAACACTATATCTCGGTAATTAATTTTCTACCTGGACTAATTGATGTGACATAAACATATCCAATTATCAGCACCAAAGTAAGCGTTCCCCATTAGGAGAATTAATCAGTCTTGGAGGAACTGGGGCTTATTTCGGCAAAACCCAACACTGGATTTGTATTTATATCATGGAGATATGTAAAAGATGTTATTAAAACAACTACTAGGTAAACGAGACTGAATGTGGCCACATGTTTGTCAGAGCAGAGAGAAAGAGGATTGAATAATTCTTCTGTTGTATAATCATTGTACTCATTTGTTTTTTTTCTTCCTTTTTTTTGTTTGCTAATACTGTTATTTTCAGGATAGATTAATTATGACCTCTGTTCTTTACAGTATAGTCAAATTCTATGCCATAGCGCAAATCTTTTGACCTTTTGTGGGTTATTAAATTCTTTCTTGCGAGATCTTGTCTCAACAGAGGGGATTGCACTTACGGGTTTATATTTTGTTAATTTCTGTAACCTATGATTTTTTTTCTATTGCTATTGATATATTGGATGTTGTGAAGTTTCTTTATGATAATAAACTTTAACAAAACTTAATTACCTGTGTTGGTCAGCTCAGCCCAATATCCATACCCCATTTACTATAGTTTTCACGTTTGTGCGTCTGGTTGTCGTCACTTATCTGTGTGTGTGTATGTGAGTGGTTAATAGTATATATGTTAAAATATACGGAAAGGAGAATTGTCTGATTAACAAAATTTCAGTCGTAAAGATAGGCTGGACTAGAGTATCTTCTCAATCCAGTGACAGATTCTACCTTTAACTTATTCACTCGTGAAATCTATTTCTTTACCTTATCTCTCACTGAGTTTCGACCTTTTTCAGTTCTATTCAGACGGGACCAGAATCTATCTTAAATACCTGTCAAAATCTACGACAGAATGGGTTCGCTTGTTTACGGGATTTTGAGCTAGATCTTGAACAAGTACCACAGAAAGGGTGCGAAGTTTGAGATTTTTTCTAGTACGTCAGATTGAGTTTGTTTCCAAAAATTGTGTCTAGTCTGTATCTAGATAAATGACTAAAGTCTGATATTAAATCTTTTATATAGTCTAGATAGAGCAGATTGTGGTTGTCTCGTGAGTTAAGTATCACTAATAATAATTATCCCCTAGACTAACGTTCTGTTTATTGGCTTGCTGACCACACAAATATATAATTTGTATTTTCCACAGCATTTTTAGAGTTACATACAGTTAGTTGGTGGGTGATCTTTGTCGGAAATAATGTTATGTAATGATTTTGTACTACAAGGCTGCTGGTAGCGCGTGATTGTCTGACAATCACCAGGTTTTAGGGAGACGAGGAGTTAGCGCTAAGCTAAGGGAGAGCATTCTGACAAATTTGTTAAGTTAATAGCCTCCCCTTTCTCCTAACTGACTTCAGGTGTGGGCGAGTTTTGGTGGATTTTATAATAAGGGAATTTTTTTTTCTTCTTAATTATATAGAAATCTTTTTTCTCTTCACCGTAGTATAGTAGTTTTTTTTCAGTTGGTAGCCTGATCTACCATTTGTATGGTTTAAGTCGTCTGTATTAGGAGCCTAGTTGCCAGTTAATAACAGCGATAGATTAGATAACTGATAACAGGAGGATGTATCACAGTTAAGTAACAGGAATATATTTTTTTTGTATTTTTCTCGTAACTGGTAGGGAATCAGTGTATCCTTTTTCTTCTTTCTTTCTCGGGTAAGTCACATAGTTATTTGCCATAGCTGAGCGTGCAAAAATGCTAAGAGAGAAAGCAAGGGAAGAGGGATTACAAGGAGAAAAAGCGAAAGTGTTTGTCAACGAAGATCTTGACAGATATGATGCGGAGAGGAAAGGAGACGAAGCTAGGGAGCAGAAGAAGATTGAGGAGGAAATGGAAATTCGCATGGCGAACGAACGAGAGAAGGAGAGACAGCACGAACTATCGCTTAAGACCCTAGAGGTCCAAAGCCGTGGAGCTGCCTCTACCTCCAACAACAGAGACTCTCTACCTCAGTCACAGTCAATTGATCTTTCCAACACTCAATCTCCTCAACTAGCAGCTATGTCTTTTTCCTTGGAATCCTTCCCAAGCCCCAATGAGAAAATTGACTGCTATCTAGAAAAATTTGAGAGAATGGCAAATCTGTACAGTTTAGAAATGTCGCATTGGTGTTTGAAGCTTTCTCAGGCTTTAAAAAGCACTGCGTACGATGCGTACGCAAAACTGGGAAGCAGCCACCAAGACGATTACAACATGTTGAAGAAGGCTTTACTTGAGCGTTTTGAAATGAACGCTCGCAAATTTTTGCAACTGTTCCGTAACAGGAGAAAGGAAAGCACTGAGACTTTTCAGCAGTTCTCGTCTCGTCTGAAGGGATACTTGATAAAGTGCCTGGAGCTTTCCGAGCTTCCCTCCACCTATGAAGGTCTTGAGGAGATCGTAGTAACCGAACAAATAAAGAACACTTTGTCAAGTGACACCTGTAGATTTCTGGCGGAACAAGGGGCAGTAAAGCTGGAAGATATTTTGAGCAAGTCTGAGCGATATAACAATGCGATGGCAAAACGCAAACCGACGGAGGAGCTTTCTCGGAAAAATAATCTAGAGCAGTCTTCCCATTCTTCTCACCACGATAACCACAGATAAACTGTGCCCCAGAATTCCCCTCCGGAAAAAATCTAAATACTATAAAAACAGGTACCCCACCAACAACAAAAATTATGATCTGCCAAACCGTCCGACCTGGCAACGCGGCCAGAAAGGACAGGGTGACAAAGGGAAAACCCCTGCGTACGGGACTTCTGATCAGGGCAAGTACACCAGGTCTAATCGCATCGGATGCTTGCAATCAGCTTCGCAAGGAAGGATTATTGTCAGGTGATTCTCAACCTGAGGGGGAGAGGCCCTCAACGCGAGGAACTGTTATTTTGAACGGGACTTCAACATATTGTTTGTTTGATACAGGGTTGTCCATAGATTGCATTGTCGCAAGACACTTGGTAAACCCGGTCAAGAGACAGAATAAACCGTCAAATTATGGGGAGTTTTCAAAGGAGATGCACCCATGACACTTCCCATCGCATTGGTGGAGATACACACTGATTTTGTCAGAGGTGTGATCAAAGCGGCTATTATGAATGACCCGATCTACCCAGTCATACATGGCTGTAGATATGTGTTTACTGGGAGACCGAAAGATCCAATTGTAGCAGCAGTAACCACAAGAGGGCAAACCAAGAAGGAACGGCAGCCTGCGCCAAATTTGTTACCTAAGGAACTAAAAGAGGCGCAACAAAAGGACCATACCTTGGAGCCCTGCTTTAGAAAACTACCCATGGCCAAGGACCCCAGACACAACGGAGACATCTTTTCTAAGGATGGAGTATTGTATCGTAGAACGAGCAACTCTGAAAAATTGCATAATCAGCTCCTAGTACCGACGAAGTACGGAGACCAAATCTTAGAAATGGGGCACTCTCTTCCCTTTAGCGGACATATGGGACAAAACGCCACTAATCAGCGAATATCGACTCACTATTGGTGGCCACGAATGAACACTGATATTATCAGATACGTGGTGAAATCCTGCGCCAAGTGCCAACGTGTCGCATCCAAGCATTGGACACCCCCAGTTCTCATGGGTGAAATGCCAATAGTGGGGGACACCATTTGAACGGCTTGTAATCGACGTTTTAGGACCCCTAGAAAGGACTAAAAGAAGGCACAGGTTTGTCCTGACCTTAGTCGACACATGCACTTTGTGGGCAGGAGCTATACCGCTAACATGCACAGATTCCAAGCATGTTGCAGAAGCCCTAGTGCAGATATTTACATAGTTGGTATTCCCTCAACAAGTTTTGACGGATAACGGACCCCAATACCGTAGCCTGTTAACGGAGGAGATCGTTAAGATCTTGAGGAACCAGCACATCTACACAAGCCCCTATAATCCGGCCGGAAGTGGGTTAGTAGAACGTGTTAACGGAAGCCTCCCCATGATGTTGCGTAAGCTGGGACAAGAGAAGCCTGAAGATTGGAACCTTTTCATTCCTGCAGCCTTATTCGCCTACAGGGAAGTCCCACAGGGCTCTACAGGTTTCAAACCAGCTACTCTTTTATTCGGCAGATCTATCAAGGGCCCGCTAGAAGCCTTACTCCGGTCACTGACAGATCAGAAAGCTGATGAGACAGTCGTCTCAGCCAGTAAATATGGTATCGGAACTTAGGAAAGGTTACAACTAGGATGGGATCTAGCAACAACCAACCTTAAGAAAGCACGCGCAAAGCATGCTAAACGATATAATAAAGCAGCGAAAGAGAGAGAACTACAACCAGGGGAGAAAGTTTTGTTGTTACTTCTAACCGGAAGTAACAATCTACGCATCGGGTGGCAAGGGCCGTTTACCGTCCTTAAAAAGATCTCAAGAACTAACTACCAGATCTCTATTAAATGAAAGGAGAAGGTCTACCATGTAAATCTGTTAAAGAAATACTTGGAAAGACCGGTGCCGTCCTCCGAACATCTCCTGAAGCACAACAGACAGAAACGAGGGTGCTACTGAAACAGTACACAACAATTTTAACGCACATACCTGGGCGAAAACATCTCGTAGAGTTCGATATGAAACTGACAAACGAGACACCTGTTCGAATCAGAGTTTACTCTATTCCGTATGCTAAAGCTGATACGCTAGGAGAAGAGATAGACAAGCTACGTCAAGCAGGAATTATTAGTGAGTCTACATCTCCTTATAGTGCGACCGTAGTGCTGTTGCAGAAGCCCAATAAAGATGTTCGGCTGTGCATCGATTACCGTCTACTTAACACTGTAACGGAATTCCAGCCGGATCCTCTACAGAGCGCGTCTGAGCTGTTCCCCAAGCTAAGCAAGGCACGGATTTTCTCCAAGACTGACCTGAGTAAAGGTTATTATCAAATACCAGTCAAGGAGAATTAATCAGTCTTGGAGGAACTGGGGCTTATTTCGGCGAAACCCAACACTGGATTTGTATTTATTTCATGCAGATATGTTCAAGATGTTGTTAAAACAACTACTAGGTAAGCGAGACTAAATGTGGCCACATGTTTGTCAGAGCAGAGAGAAAAAGGATTGAATAATTCTTCTGTTGTATAATCATTGTACTCATTTGTTTTATTCTTAATTTTTTTGTTTGCTAATACTTTTATTTTCAGGATAGATTAATTATGACCTCTGTTCTTTACAGTATAGTCAAATTCTATACCATAGCGCAAATCTTTTGGCCTTTTGGGGGTTATTAAATTCTTTCTTGCGGGATCTTGTCTCAACAGAGGAGATTGCACTTATGGGTTTATATTTTGTTAATTTCTGTAACCTATGATTTTTTTCTATTGCTATTGATATATTGGATGTTGTGAAGTTTCTTTATGATAATAAACTTTAACAAAACTTAATTACCTGTGTTGGTCAGCTCAGCCCAATATCCATACCCCATTTACTATAGTTTTCACGTTTGTGGGTCTGCTTGTCGTCACTTATTTGTGTGTATGTATGTGAGTGGTTAATTGTGTATTTGTTAATATATACGGAAAGGAGAATTGTCTGATAAACAAAATTTCAGTCGTAAAGATAGGCTGGACTAGAGTATCTTCTCAATCCAGTGACAGATTCTACCTTTAACTTATTCACTCGTGAAATCTATTTCTTTACCTTATCTCTCACTGAGTTACCACATTTTTCAGTTCTATTCCAATGGGACCAGAATCTATCTTAAATACCTATCAAAATCTACGACAATGCTGATCAGCTTATCACTTCCAATGGCATCAGAATGGTTATGCAGTGGATCCTTGGCCACTCAAATACACCAGATAATGACAGAGCAGACAGATAAGCAAAGAAGGGAACAAGACAAGAACAACCACTCACAGCAACAACTCTCCAAACAGCCAAATCACTTATACGAACAACAAACAAAGAAACGTGGCTGAACAGATGGGCCATGTAAAACACGGGAAGAGAGGTTTACATATATATGGCTGGTCCTGATCCTAATGACAACATCGGCCATCTTACAAGGAGGGATCAGAGCTCCATTTTTCGGCTCAGATCATAACATATGCAACAGTCACTTGAATAGAATCCAACAGCAACACTCTCCAGAATGCCAGCTATGTAATTACCCCTACGAAACTATTGACTACCACCTCTTTGAGTGCCCAGCACTCGATGATGTTAGGAAAAGGCTCCTTCCTCCGAGACCAGACAAGTGGAACACCTTGTACGGAGAAACAAAACAACTTGCGAAAACATGCAGATATCACTTCGTGGCATTGGGCCGAAGGGCGAGAGCGTGAACGCCTCTGGATCAATAACAACAACATATACTTTCATGACTGGTACACTCTATATACTTTTCGTGAATTGTACACTTTATATACTTTCGTGAATGGTACACTTCAAATACTTTCGTGAATGATACACTTTATATACTTTCGTGAATGGGACACTGTTTATACTTTCGTGAATGGTACACTTTATATACTTTTGTGAATGTTACACTTTATATACTTTCGTGAATGGTACGCTTCATATACTGTCTGGGGCACTTAGGGTAGAAGAGGAACAACTAAGTAAGTTTGAATGGTACACTTAGGGTAGAAGAGGAACAACTAAGTAAGTTGAATGGTTGTGACAGAATTGTCCGTTATCTTTTCCTAGCTTTCATGTTTATCTCCGACACTATTGCGCTACGTCTCATTTTCTGTACTTAGTTATTGTTTACACTTCCTTCCCTCAATTCTTGTTATGTCAGGAGTCCAACGACCATCTTTTGCTGATTAGGGTAATCAATCACTTTCGTTTGAACCAAATACGTAAGACAAGATTACAAGCTATGGCCTACAAATAGTGCCATCACGACCAATGACGTCTTAAGGCAGTGCCTAGGGGCCCCACGATTCTAGGGGCCCCAAGCTGGGATGCTGCATAAGACATCATTTTTATTCCCGTGGGTGGGTAGGGCTGGTAGGGGCCCAGTGCATTGCTTTGTCCAGGGTCTACAATGCTGTTAAGACGGCCCTGACCACGACTACTACTGCTACAATTAATAATACCGTGCAACAGAAAACTGATTAGACTTAAACTAGGAACAGGCTATTTCATGGTGGAGGAACCCTACTGTGCAACATGTCTGGAAAAAAACACCATATCACAAAAGTCAATCAGACCTAAAGGTCTTTTATATTTGGAGATGCGCCCTAATATAACCAACTAGGTTGAACGGGACGCGCCTCGCCAAAACGAGGCATAACTTTATTTTTTTTTTTAAACCAAAAAAAAAAAAACAACAAAAACCATAGCACATTTTGTGTTATCATGCACAAAATACGAACTGCACAGAAAACCACTAATGGAATACTTGAGAACCCAAAACTCGACATCACTGTCACTGAAAGTAGACCTGCCCAGGGAGATACACAACATAATACAATTTTATATTACCAAAACAAGAACCAACATATAACAACTAGAACAAATTAGAATGACAAGGAAAAAAAGAAAAGTCAATTCAATACCAGCAGAAGAATTAAATTTAAAAAAAAACAAACAAACAAACAAACAAAAACCACCAATCCAAAACCAACAAAAGCCCAGCAGATAAAAAGATGTCAATAGCGAGAGAGAGCAATATGGTATAATGGAAGAAGATACATTACAAACACCATGGACATTAAACATTGCCACAACAAACGGCAGATAAATTACAGCCTGGAAGAGGCAACACACAAGAAAAACAACGAAGTAATACACTATATGGAATGATGAACGCTATATACCCAAATTATAACCCACATGGGGTTGAACCGGGTATCCCTTGCACACAAAAAACACCACTTTTCAAGTGCGGGGTTCAAAAACCAAGCCAAACCAAACTACGAGGTAGGTATCCATTTGCCTGGGTAGGCTGAAGCGTGATGCCACCAGGATTATAACCCGGACCAGGGCAACTTTGCAGCGACAGGTAAACGCTTTAACCACTCTGCCAATCGAATGCCCAGTATTAGTATTTTTTTCTAATAATGATTGTGATGGTACTAGTATCGTAGAACGGTTGATGTGAAAGGTGGCAAGTGTGTTCGATACAGTCTTTAAAAAAAATAATTCAGAGACGCAGTAATAAGCGGTAGGGGTTAAGAATCCTAAACCTAATCATAAAACCTAATCCCAACCATAGCGACACATGCGACTTATCTGGATGGCAATGGACAAAAGCCCTACCATTGTTCATTTCAACCTTGTTTAACATTCACCAAAATACCTGCTTTAACAACAACAAAAAACACTATGGAATCTCCATACAATAACAATGTTCTGAAAAAAGAATATATCAGTAAAAGAGATTTCCCCCAAGAAAGAAATAATAATGGCTCATATTTTGCAACTGTGTCCTCCCATCCATCACTTTATTATTTTTCCTTTTTATACTTTGAGACAGCTTTCATTTGGTATTAACATTGTCTTAAACAGAGATAGTATGACACAAAATTAATTGCTAGAGATCACTCACACACACACACAAAATCAAGAAAGAAATAAACTAAACAAGGTTTAAAAACAAACACAAAAAATCCAGTGGGACGTGTGTTCGATTCGGACATAAAAAAAAAAAGAATTCAGAGACGCAGTAATGAGGGGGTATTGGTGAATCCTAAACCTGGCCCTATATCCTAACCTAATCCCAACACTAACAACGTGGTCTAATAATTTCGATGGCATCGAAAAACACGTCACATGTTTTAATTTCAACAACAAAATAAAAAACACAAGCATACACAAAGACGGAAAACAAATTCAGTATCACCACTTGACCGATATCACTTGAATTTGAACAAGGTACATCGTTAGCAAAATAAGAACAAACATGCACATATATAAGATCATAAACAACTTACCAGTTATACGTGTTACTTACCGGCCATATGTGCACAGTCTACGATTCTGTACATTAGACACTTATAATCAAGTATCAGTAATATATCAGTATCAGTAATATATCAGTCTTGTACGTCTGATTCAACCACCCGGACTGGTCTTGTGACGAGATCTTCTTTTTCCAAGTGTTGTGATGGTATAAAAGTTATAGTCTTTATCAATAATGTGATCGACAACTCACCTGGGATTTTCTTTACTCCTCCTACTGACTTAACAACTTTTAGTGTTCACACCTTGAATGGTATTGATCGGGTTTTACAAAATTATTGAATTTGCCACTCTTTATCGTAGCTTGGGTATGTTTGGTAGCTTATACCACTGCTTGGGTATGTTTGGTAGCTTATACTATTTTGCTTACGTATGTTTGGTAGCTTATATCATTGCTTGGGTATGTTTGGTAGTTTATACCGTTGCTTGGGTATGTTTGGTAGTTTATACTACTGCTTGGGTATGTTTGGTAGCTTATACCATTGCTTGTTAGTCTATGACAGGGATCCTCAACCTTTTTTTGCACCGCGAGTATATTTTAGATTTATAAAGAGGGTAGTGGGCACCAAACAATATCGCGACTTACTAATTCAAAAATTTTCATTTTTACAACAAAATATACACAATATTTATATGAGGCTGAGTAAACGCATTTAATGATATAGTAAATATTCATAATTTAAAATTAATCTTCAAATTCTTCTTCAACTAACCATGCCTCATGGCGTAGGAGATCATATATCTTCACGACTTCCTATCTCCAGTACAATTTATCACTTCTGCCGTTGACTTCTTTCCACGCCTCGATGTCAAACTGTCCAGTATTTGCTCACTTTGTCTTCCCCTATCTATTTTTCCTTCAATACCTGTTCTTACGATACATTCCAGCTTTCATCTTCTCGTAAAATTCTTCAAAAAAAGTGGATTGCTTCGTTCTAACTTGTGAAATAAATTTACTTCAAATTGCGTGAGTCAAAAGTATAATTTGTGTGATATTTGACACTACATATAACTGGTCAATTGATCATGGTTAGGAGTATCTATCAGACACGTCTTTGAAATTTTATTGAGACTTGTTTTTTTTTTATTATATTAAAGACAAAGTGCCTCGTTCAACCAGTGATGGGTTATAATTAGGATATACAGTGCAGTAAATTCAAGATAATAAAATCTGATTTCCGATATCTAAATATAATATCTTCTCACCCCTCCACTTAGTCCGAATATAGTAAATCAAAACTGTAAAATTGTGTGAATGTATGTGTATGTGCCGTCCCCTTTCCAAAAAGAGCAATTAAAATTTAAAAAAACAAGTACAAACAACAACAACATAAAATAAAGTCTCTCATAACTGCCCTGTTGTTAACAAGGTGAAAGGGGTGAGACCACTAACCGCAAATACCTAAAAATGTTGGTAGAGGGTGTGCTATAATTTATGACCACAAGCAAAAACTGTATATTTATTCTTTTATCTGCAAATTATCTGCAGGCACACAAATAACCATTAGTTGGCACAGCTTTGAGTACCCCTGGTCTATGGCATTGCTTGGATTCGCTTGCTAGTCTATGTCACTGCTTGGATTTGTTTGCTAGTCTATATCACTGCTTGGATTCGCTTGCTAATCTGTCACTGCTTGGATTCGCTTGCTAGTCTATGTCACTGCTTGGATTTGTTTGCTAGTCTAAGTGATTGTTTGGATTCCTTTGCTAGTCTATACCCTTGCTTGGATATGTTTGTTAGTCTATTTTTATGTTATGGCTTGGATATGTATGCTAGTCTATGTAATGGCTTTGTTACGTTTGCCAGTCTTTGTCATTAGTTGTTTATTAGTATAAGTAATTGAATGGATTTTTTATAGTCTATGTCGTTCCAAGGATAAGTGTGTTAGTCAATGTCAATGCTTGGATATGTTTGTTAGTCTTTGTTATTGCTTGGATATGTTTGTTAGTCTATGTCATTGCTTGGATATGTCTGTTAGTATATGCATTGCTACATTTGTTTGTTAATCTATGTCATTGCAAGGATATGTTGGTTAGTCTATGTCTTTGCTAGGATATGTTTGTTAGTCTATGTCGTTGACTGGATATGTTTGGTAGTCTATGTCATTAGCTGGATATATTTGTTTAGTCTATGTCATTGTTGGATATGTTTGTTAGTCTATGTCATTGGTTGGAAATGTTTGTTAGTCTATGTCATTGGTTGGATATGTTTGTTAGTCTATGTTATTGGTTGGATATATCTGTTAGTCTATGTCATTGGTTGGATATATTTGTTAGTCTATGTCATTGGTTGGATATGTTTGTTAGTATATATCATTGGTTGTATATGTTTGCTTGTCTATGTCATTGGTTGGATATGTTTATTAGTCTATGTAATTGGTTAGATATGTTTGTTAGTCTATGTCATTGCTTGGATATGTTTGTTAGTCTATGTCATTGCTTGGATATGTTTGTTAGTCTATATCATTGGTTGGATATGTGTGTTAGTTTATATCATTGGCTGGATATGTTTGTTAATCTATATACCAAAAAAGTATTCATTACTTGAATATGTTTTTTAGTCTATGTCATTACTTGAATATGTTTGTTAGTCTATATCATTGGTTGGATATGTTTGTTAGTCTATATCATTGCTTGGATATATTTGTTAATGTATGTCATTGGTTGGATATGTTTGCTTGTCTTTGTCTTTGTCATTTCTTGGATATGTTTACTTGTCTAAATCATTGCTTGGATTTGTTTGCTAGTTTATGTCATGGCTTGGACATGTTTGCTAGTCTATGTCATTAAATGTTTGTTAATCTATGTCATTTCTTGGATTCTTTTGCTAGTCTGTGTCAATGCTCATGATTCGTTTACCACTCTATGCCATTGTTAGAACGTGTTACTTTATCTTAAGAGAACTGTAAACACAGGTGAAAATGATGAGGAAAACATGGAAAGAACTTGAGCGGATGGCACAGGACAGGAAGTCTTGGCATGTGTTTGTTGAAGGCCTATGCTCCTTGGAGAGCTAAAGGGTATTGATTGACTTTATCTTACCTCTCACTTGTTATCATTGTTACCGTCAAAGTAGAATCGTAGTGAATATCGGACAACACCAAGCCTGACATTTGTCAGTTTCCCTTTAACAATCACTGAGCATTCGTGAGTTTTGCCATATAAAATGCAGGTAATAGTGTAGTTGTCTAATTTAAAAGTAACGACCAAAAAATGTTGCATAATAATATTTAAGATGATATACAGTATTGTTAATGGAAAAAAGAAAGATAATGTAATTTTGTAATTTATTTATTCCTCCTCCCTCTCATATAAATATGTATTTTTTTATTTTAATGATGAAAAACATCCCGTTCAGCCTCTGATGGGTAATAATTAGGATATATAGTGCTTTCAAATTCCAAATAAGATGAATAACTGCCAATACGGGAAAGTGGCACCTTATCTGTCAAATCACTGTAAATATGGCAAATCAAAATTGCTTGTATGTTTAAAAACACAAAAACAAACAAACAAAAACGAGATAAAACAAAACAAAACAAAAAAATAAAAATAATATTCAAGGGGATTGGTATAAAGACCTGGTGTGTCCAGATAGATATTGAGTTGACTTTCACTTGCCGTAAGTCATAAGTATTGTAAGAACAGCATCAGACCTTCACTTTCCAATTACAATATATTAACTTTTGTTCTTGCTAAATACTTTTTGACTAAATTATTCAGCTCCCTAGGTCTGTCTATTCTTAACACATCTTCTATATTTATAAGTAAATTTGATGCCTGCAAAAATAATATAATATTGGGATTCTCATTTGTTCATGCCTCTTACAGTTTAACAAAAAATGTTCTATATTATTGTCTTGAAGACATCCTGCACAGTAAAGATCCTCCATTCTGAAATAGCCTTTTCTCAGCTGTAGTCTTATTACTGGGTATTTTCAATTCCGTAGATATTTTACATTTTCTTGTTGGAGTCTTGAACATCTTTATGCATGTCTTCCTTTCAGATTTTTATCCCACACCGCTTTCCATTCATCTGTTATCATTTCTTTAATTACGCTTTTTATCTCTGATTTACTTATCCCTATATTTATTAGATTTTTATCCGATCTATCTTTCTTGGCTTTTTTATCTGCCTTTTCATTTCCCTCTATGCCAACATGTGAAGGTATCCAAGCTATTAAGACTGAACATACTCTGGAATATAAGTATGTAGTAGCCAGAAATATCTCCTCTGCTATATCATGTCTACTGCATTCTCGTGTTTCTAAGTGCTTGAATTGTTGAAAGTGAGTCTGTTAAAATTGTTAGTTTCTTGGGTTGGTTATTAGAGAATATTTCTAGTGCTTTTAGTATTTCCACTATCTCTGCAGTGACAATAGATGTTTATTCCGTGACACTATACTCTTTTGCCATTTTCTATATTGGAATATATATTCCTATCCCCAATTTGCCATCCTCTCCGTTGGATCAATCTGTGTGAACAGTAAAGCTGTCCTTTGATATTTGTTGTATATATTTTTTGGTTGTGTTTTCAATATGTTCTATATTATATCTGCAAGGTCGTAGCCCGTGTATGGTTTCTTGATCTCCCAGGGTGGAACCATTGGTTTGCATTCACAACTGTTATTAATTGATGTCATCAAAGTACCCAGGTGGACAATTTCCTCCATGCACTTCCATCCTGTATGGTATCTATTAGTATTCATTGGATTGACCTGAGTTGTTAGTTGACATTTGGTAAAAGCTGTATATGTTTGGTGAGATTTATATAACATAACTTTGTTCATGTAATTTAGTCTTAACTCTTTTCTTCGTAATTCCAAAGGTAGAATTCATAAAGCCATCTCTAGAGCTCCCACTGATGTTGATCAGTAGCACCTGCTATTGTACATACTCTGTTTAACTTAATCTTGTTACTATGTGCAGCAGAGTCGTTTAGTATACTTCCATAATAATTTTTCCTTTAATAAAAGATTTATATATATAACCTGGTATCTTTGCCGCGAGAGGCTAGAGTTCCAGTCACTCTGCCAAAATTTCGCTCTATATTCCATAATTGCTCCCACTGTTTCGTAATTGATGTTCATATCTTGCATCGTTTATGTTACTATCAGTTCTGTCATTGAGAACAATATTATCACTGCGCGATTATCTTCATGCATTAACATCTATTAACTCTCTCAGATACTAGCACACAGGTGCACAGCTCACAGATTAGGTCTCTGCAGGGGTTTCTTTGTGGATTTAACTTCTACATCTGTGCAGGTATGCCTCGATCCTCTCAGCTCTCTGTCGATTCCTCTTCTATGTGTACTCATATATCATTCAGTGTTTTTTGTAAGAGAAAAGGAATAGCCAAAGCTACATTCAACAACATGAGACAGATACTAACATCCCAAAAAACTAACTCATATATTCAAAACGAGAATCATCAAATGCTATATACATTCTTCATTACTGTATGGTGTAGAAACATGGACAACGAACAAGCAGTTAGAAGAAAGAATTGAGGCACTTGGGATGTTGATATATAGAAGAATGGAGCATGGACAGAGAAGAAAACAAATAAGGAGGTCCTAAAAATCCTAGAAATGAAAAGAGAACATGAAGGAAATCAAAATTAGACAGGTAAAATTTTGGCCACATAAAAAGACAACACCTTACTGAAGACCATAACAGAAGGAAGAGTTGAAGGTAAACATGCAAGAGGAAGACAGCACCATAAGTGGGAAGATAACATCAAGAGATGGACAGGAACGAGTCTACCAGAGTGCACCACCAAGACGAGAGACATAATACGACCTGTGATGTGAAGATGGCACGTGATGATGATGATGTTCGTTGTTTACCTGGAGGTTTCAGATAAGTGACTGTGGCGCTATTCATCACCCTTCAGCCCCCTGTGGAGTATATGCCTTAAAGAACTCAAGCCAAGATCTCTAGTCCTGTACCATCTGTTAAAGGTCTGTCCAAGTCTTGTCTTCCCTTTTATGTGTGTCTAAGTCATTCATCGTCTGCTTTTAGATATCCCCCCCCCCCCCCCCTCCCCCCCCCATTTCTCTTGTCCAGTGAATCCTAGCAAGAACTGCTTTGTAATGCTATCAGCTGGTTTCCTCAAAGGCGTCTTATGCAATGCTAGCGCCTATTCCTCCCATCATGTTCCACGCCTATTCTCCTGTTTCTTTCCATTGGTTTCTCCATTTGTTATCTTCTCATACCAATTGATTCCTTTTATTCTGAGCAAGCACCAATTTATGAAAGTCTACATCTTCTTGGTTGATATTTCTGTTGTTCTCCATGTTTCAGAGCCATACAATAGGACTGACTTGACATTTTAGTAGAAGATTCTTATGATTTTTTTTTTTAATTGACTTTAATTTTAATCCCATGTATAAGCGGTCGGGGTGGCTTAAAGGTATGGCGTCCGCCTCGATTTCTGGAGGTACCGGGTTCGATTCCCAGTTGAGGGAATATAGTGTATGGACATACTTTTTTTTTCAGAACAAGTGGTCCTAATGATGTCATACTCCCGCCCCTGTCTCATGGGCAGTGAGGTGCGCTAAGCCTTTGCGGATAATGGGAAAAAAAAATGTTGCACACGTTAAAAATCCCACGGCAGTTGGAAATCGTAAAGAGCATGCCGTAATGCCGCTGCCCTGGTAAAATTTAAAAATTAGAAACCTACCCACCAAAAATATTTATAGAAAGTGTGATTCCTATACACGCATTGGGATTCTAGACGGTGCTACGGAGTTCGTACACTGTGCTGAGATCCTCCTTGTGTGATCTGAGGGAGGAGATCGGAGCACTGATGGAGTTGTCTGTGTGTGATGAAGATAGTTCTTATAACCAAACCAAATCAAACCAAACCAATCCAAACCAAACCAAACCAAAGCAATCATTCCCTGTATTTCTCTGTGCAATGAAAAATTCTCCTGCCTTTTGTACTCTGACTTTCATATCACGGTCTGTTCTTCCAAAGTCTTATATGTTGATACAGAAATAAATGCATGAGCCAACACCTGGTAGGGGTGGTTCTACACAAGTACAGTATGGGTATAGTTTGCGAAATTTATTCCCATAGTATTTCTTTTGTGGCTGTGTTTTATTTTTAGAAACCAAGTTGCTTAGACTTTTCTTTAAATTAATATGAAACAAATATAAAGGTATGTTATCAGGCACTCGTAGGAAACAAAGAAGTAGAACACTAGACAACAGAAAAACAACAGACATGAGTGGCTTACCCAGGATTTGAACCCTGGACCTTCCGTGCGACAACCCGTTCTAGCCATGCAAGCGAATCACACTGTCCTCCCTGCCATCTACGCATCACCAAAAAATGTGATTCGCTTGCATGGCTAGGCGGGGTTGTCGCACGGAAGGTCCAAGGTTCAAATCCTGGGTAAGCCACTCATGTCTGTTGTTTTTCTGTTGTCTAGTGTTCTACTTCTTTGTTTCCTACGAGTGCCTGATAACATACCTTTATATTTGTTTCATATTAATTTACTGTTTACAGGCCTCGGGTTTCCCTTCCTTATGTGTAATAAATGCTTAGACTTTTCATCAAGCTTCTTATGTTGGTCTTGCTACTGATCACTGTTATGGCACAAACAAGTTAAGTCTGCGCCTGCTGTTTGAGTTATTGTTATTTTTAAAATTGGCTTTGAGTGTCTAACAGGAAGGAGGTGCCGGCTCCAAGCAGAAACTTTATTAGTCGCCTTCTGTGACATGTCTGGTCGTATACGGTGTTACTTTTTATAGTTCCTGGCTTTGTTAATGATGGTGTGTGGCTCTCTATATATATATCATGCATACATGTTTTTCAGCGTCAAAACAGTCTTCCAGATATTATCTCCTTCTTCTCGTCCTGCTTCTCCTCTTCCTTCTCCTCCCCCTTCTCCTCATCCTTCTCCTCCTCCTTCTTCTCCTCCTTGTTATCTTCTTCTTCTGATTTTTTTGCTTCTCCTTCTGCTTCTTCTTCTTCTTCTCCTCCTCCTCCTTCTTCTCCTTCTCCTCCTCCTTCTTCTTATTATTCTCCTTCTTCGACTTTTTCTCTTCCTACTCCTCCTTCTCCTTCTTATTCTCCTCCTCCTCCTCTTTCTTCTTTTTCTTCTTCTTCTTCTCCTTGTTCGACTTCTTCTCCTCCTACTCTTCTTCCTTCTTCTTCTTCTTCCCACCTCATTCTTCTCCTTCTCTTTATCCCTCTTCGTCGTCTTCTCCTCCTCCTACCCCTTCTTCTTCTTCCTCTTCTTCTTCTTCTTCTCCTTCATCTTTTTCTTATTCTTCTCCTCATTCTTCATCTTCTTCTCCTCCTTATTCTTCTTCTTCTTCTTCCTCTTATTATTATTATTATCATAACTATTATTTGTGTGTGTGTATATTTAATAATAATAATATTTTAATCTATAGATCTCTCCACAGCTACAGACAGTGGAAACATTAACAGGGTCCACAACTACTACAACTTTATCATACATTTGCTACAGACAAAACGCACGAAAAAAAAAAAACCCAGTTCGCTGACAACAAAAAGAAAATATAAATTAGAAAAGGAAGTCGCTTTGCTATTAAGAAACAGGATAGGAAATCTGCATAGATGTAGAAAATAATAAACCATTATTGAATAAAAACTAGACATTACACGTGCGACGATTTCATCACGAGATCTCTAAGAAAACAAAACAGGCTCGCATTTAGAATATAGATTCAGATGTAACAAGCTCTTCTCCAGATACGGGCTTCTGATATGTAGCAATAAAAGCATCACGTGTTTAATAATGAACAGTAAACTATAACTTCATAAACAATGTATTCTCTGAACCCAACCCTTCTCGCTTGAGTGGGGAGTTTCATGTCACTTCTACACGCTCGTATAAATAGTACTGTTACAAATTTTTCTCGGTTTTTCTGGTTGTAGGTGGGCCTTAATTAAATAGGTACAAATTGAATATACTGCCATTGTTCTAATTGAATTCTACGAATGAGAGGACAAGTTAATCAGAGAGACCAAGAGGGTTAGAGAGAAAGGTAGAGTAAAGCGAATGAGAGATAGATGAGGGAGAGGAAATCAGATTTCGTAATCTCATATATATATATATATATATATATATATATATATATATAAATATATATATATATTTATATATATATATATATATATATATATATATATATATATATATATGTAAGTTATCTCAAGCAGCTTTGGTTGAGCTGCTATCTCACCATTGTGGTCCCTGCCTATTGTACAACACATATGAGAAGAAACGTTCCCAGGCCAACTGTAATATAGGAAACAATAAGGAACTAAGATTATACCACAGATACAAATATTTAGAGGAGGCAGTGTTAATATTTGTTTTCTTTGAACGTCACCTCGCATGTGTTTGAAGAAATCATAGTCAGCTTGTACATTGTTTTTGATTGAAAAAAAACAAAACAAGACGAATGGATTAATTTTTTTTTTGATATTTTTAAAACTAATATTTTGAATACCACTGTATTGTGACTCAACGGTTGAATGGGGAAAAAAAAACACACAAACACAAATAGTAATACGTCTTACAAGGAGAAAGGACAAGAAAAACCTACGTTGCGGCCACAAGGCCTTCGTCAGGGACAGACAAACAAGAGACAGGAGGGAAAGAAAATGAGAATTAAGTAGAGAACATGACACTATAAAAATAAGAGAAAAAAATACTCCCTTATGTCCAGTCACATGCAGCAAGATGGCTGCCACTAAACCGGAAAGCGGAAGCGGAAGTCGATAGTACATTAAAAACAAAAAAAATAAGAAATAATGAAAACAAGGACTGGAAAACAGAGTGAAAAAAAAAATAAATTAAATTAAATTAAAAAATAAAAAATAAATAAAAAATAAATAAAACAAAAATAAAAAATTATAATAAATAAATAAATAATATAATAAATAAAATAAAAAATAATAATAATAAATAAATAAATATATATAAAATAAAAAAAATATAAATAAATAAATAAATTTAAATAAATAAATAAAAAATAGAAAATAAAAATAAAAAGTAAAAGATAAATAAATAAATAAATAAAATATTTAAAATATTAAAATACATAAAGTGAGGAAAAAGCGATGTAAAATAAAAAATAAAAAAATAAAAATTGGTGATCGCAACAAGGTAGAAAGTCATAATACAGCTGGGACTAGATAGAAAAGGACGCCTCAGACAAAATAATGTTGGGTATTCAAACCGTGTGGTTTAAGGCAACCCATAAGATGGATGAGGCGTTGTTCCTGGCGAAACCGACTGTTGGCTTCCAAGGAACAGGATCTGATGGCTGTCACCTGGATGTCAGTGGCACCTTGGTGGTCAGGGCCATTGAAGTGGATGGCCACAGGTGTGGATTTCAACTGAGAGATGTCGTAGAGGTGTCTGCAGAATCGGTCGCCCAGTCGTGTGCCCGTTTGGCCGATGTAAGTAATGTTGCAACGTTTGCATATAATAGCATAAATGACGTTGCGTGACTCACATGTGAAGCCATGGGCGATGGTGAACTTGGCATTAGGGAACGAGACTGAACGTGTTTCGATTACATACTGACATGTCTTACATCGTGTGCGGTTACATGGCTTGGTCCCAAAGTGGCCATCGTTGACGGTTTTCAAACGGCTGTGGACTAGGAGGTCCCTCAAATTTTTATCCCGTCTATATGCCAGCAAGGGTGGCTCACTAAACACTTCCGGCGCCACTGGGTCAGCTTGGAGGAGAGGTAAGTGACGATACAGGATCCGTTTGACAGCAGTGCTGTGAGGTTGATAGGTCATTATTAACTCGACTCTATCAGAGGAAGTTTTGTGGCGGGGTTTGAGGGCCTCTAGACGTGAGATAGGGAGAACACGTTCTAAGGCAGAGGAAAGAACATCCTCTGGATACTGTCTGCGACGGAAGAAGTCCAACATTTCTTGTGCATGGCATAGAAAGTTGTCATCATCTTGGCATAACCGACGGAGGCGGAGAAGTTGTGAGAAAGGCAAGGAGTCAGACAAGCCGGAGGATGAGAGGAAGTTAAAAGGAGGTAACTGTGTACGTCGGTGGGTTTGTAGTACACCGAAGTGGTAAGGTGGGGGGAGTGATGGTGACAACAATGTCAAGGAAATTAACAGAGACTGTGGAGATGTGAGAGGTGAATTGGATCGCAGTGTAGAATTTGTTAATGAAGTTAATGAACTTAGATAGGTCAGCCTCTGGAATATCAGTGAGACCTATGCCATCATCAATGTATCTAAGATACATCAATGGAAAAGGTCCAGGCTACTGCTGCCACACCTGATACTCCAGGTAGCCCATAAAGAGGCAGGCATAACTGGGACCCATCTTGGTGCCCATGGCAACTCCACTGACTTGGTCGAAGAACTGTCCACTGAATTCAAAGGAATTGAGTCGAAGGACAAATTCTGCAAGGCGCAGGAGAGTCTCGGTAGCGATAGAGGGGTGCGTACGCTGGTCCAGGAAAAACCGGAGAGCTCGGAGACCATCAGAGTGAGGAATGGAAGTGTAAAGTGAGTAAACATCTAACAGAAATAAACGGTAGGTACAGTCTGGGGAAAGCTGGATAGAGGAAAAAGTAGAAAGAGCATGGTTTGTGTCCTTTAAGAAGGAAGGAAGCTGCTCTACAATAGGCTGGAAGATGCCGTCGAGGAAGTCTGATATATGTTCGGTAGGGCAGGCACACGCAGAGACAATGGGTCTCCCAGGGTTGGAGGGTTTATGAATTTTGGGAAGCATATAAAACACAGGCTTGCCCAGAACACTATTATCAATGCGGAGATGAGAAGCGCTGAAAGGTAAGGATTTGTTAGCGATAAGACTTTTGATGGTGTTATGGACCAGACGATTGTTGAGGACTGTCGCATCATTGTCACGGCGCTGGTAGAAGGAGCTGTTGGTGAGCTGCTTATTACCTTCTTGGAGGTACAGGTCCTTGCGCCATACCACAATGGCACCTCCTTTGTCCGCCGGTTTGATAACAATGTCATCTCTGCGGCGGAGCTTCGAGAGGGCATGAGACTCATCAGAAGAAAGGTTGGAATAACGCAGGCGTTGAGGTTTGAGTTGCTGAATGTCATGGAGGGTATTCTGAATGTATAAATCAAGAGCGTGGGAAGCACCAGGAGAGGGTGTAAAATTCTTATTCTTGGGAGGAGCGAAGCGTGCAAAGGCATCATCTGAGTCAGACGGCGATCTCTGAGGACCATCATTGTTGCGGAAATGAAACTGAAGTCGCAGACTGCGATGAAACCAATGAACACCTTGGAGGAGATTATACTGATCAGAGGATGGTTGGAGAGGGACAAAGTGCAAGCCCTTGCTGAGGACCGAAAGCTCACCCTCAGAGAGGGCAAGATCAGAGGGAATACAAACAACCTGGGAACGAGATGGAGTAGAGGAGGCAGGGACAGTATCAGGTGTAGGACAGAGGCAGGAAAGTTTGTCCTTCTTCTGGGCGGATAAAAAATCATACAATTGCCGGTTGAGGGTATGGATAATGATGCGGATAATGGGGAAGGCAGGAAAGTAGCTGGAGGTGAGACTACGTAAGCGGAGTAGAAGCTGAGACCGCTGAGCACTGATATCTGCCAGGAGGCGGGAATGGATAGCTGCGACAGCCCGCATACGCTGGAACCCACATGTGGTCTCGATGCGCTGTAAGAGGCGATGTTCACGAGGGTGAAGTTGGCCAGCCGAGGGGTTGAAGTGAGAAGTGAAGCCATGAGGGAGAACTTTGAGGCGGAGGCAGGTGCGGATAAAGTGGAGATGGCAAGTGAATCTAGTTTTCTTGAATGTAGCAAATGCAAAATCAATAGCAGCGCGAGATATATCAGGTGGTAAGAGGCTGAAGGAGGTGGTTATAGAAGACCGAAGTGAATTAATGAAGTGTTTCAGTGAAGGCATTGTAGTAAATCGAGTGAGACCACAAAAAGAAAAAAAAATAATTAAATAAATAAATAAACAGAAAAATTAACAATAATTATTATTATTAAAATAAAATATATAACATATTTATTATTTTTAGATATAAAGAAATAAAATAAAAAATAATTAACAATAAAAGTAGGTGAATAGATCGAAAGTAAGAGGAAAGATAAAAGTAAACAGTGAGCGAATAGGTAAACAATGCAGTCAGTAATGGGGTATGATATAATATAAGTATATGAGGAGAACTGCCGTAAGACGGGGGTAAAACGGTTGAATGGGAAAAACACACACACACACACAAATAGTAATACGTCTTACAAGGAGAAAGGACAAGAAAGCATTTTTTCCCCATTCAACCGTTTTACCCCCGTCTTACGGCAGTTCTCCTCATATACTTATATTGTGACTCAAACAAATTAAATTAAATACACTTAGAGTCCGTTGGATTAACTCTCTGGCTTCTCTTAAGCATTGCGTTAAAAAAAAATATTAAAACAATAAAAATTTAAAAGGAAACACGGCTGAAGGACTGATTTAACTATGAGATGGGTGCTTTCCAATCAATCAATTTGGATTCGATACACGGCAGAGGTGTGTCACTTTAAAAAAAAAAAAACTGTGATCTGGCTTTAGTTTTAACAAAACGCATAAACAAAAGATCTGACAAACAATACTGGGAGGATCGTATATAATAAGAGCACATTATCAAACCGCTGCAACCCACAAAAGCCAGCTTGAAACCTCAGAAATGAGATATCTGAGGAATGGTGGTTAAAGTAGCAAGAAGAGACATGGTCCGCAACTTGCTCGGTGGAAAGTGAAAGATGGTAGGGAATGGAAAGAGAAGCTGAACACGGGAGAAACAGTGACGTCCTTAGGACATCAGACAAAAAGCGCACACTATTCTTTCCTATCATTCCTTGACGAACCACTTACCTGTAGACGTACTATCAACTTTGGAGAATCATCATCATCAGTTGCCATCTCCACAACGAAGGTTGGCTGTAATGGATCTCCAACGTCTTCTGTCTCTTGTCTTGATGGTGCACTCTGATAGTCTCTTTCCTGTCCATCTCTTGATGTTATCTTCCCACTTATAGCGCTGTCTTCTCCTTGCACGTTTGTCTTCAACTCTCCCTTCTATTATGGTCTTCTGCAGGGTGTTATGCCTTTTTATGTGGCCAAAGTATTTTAGCTGCCGAACTTTGACCTCCCTCATTAGTTCTCTTTTCATACCTAGATTTTCTAGGACCTCCTTATTTGTTTTCATCTCTTTCCATGAGATACGCCCCATTCTTCTATATATCCACATTTCAAGAGCCTCAATTCTTTCTTCCAAATGCTTATTTATCGTCCATGTTTCTGCACCATACAGAAATGCAGAATATATAAAACACTTTATGACTCTCAGTTTTAATTTGTGAGATAACTGTTTGGATGTCAGTATATGTTTCATGTTGTTGAATGTAGCTTTGGCCATTCCTATTCTCTTCTTGATTTCTGTTTCACATCTGCCATCTTCTGTTATTATATGACCAAGATATACGTAGCTCTTGACTTGTTCCAGGATTTTCCCATTTACGCTTATCTTTAATGTGGGTTTATCGTCTGTTTTGCTAATTATTATAGTTTTTGTTTTCTCAATAATGTCGAGTCCATATTCATGACTTATACTGTTCAATTGCTTCACTAGTTCTTGTAACTCCTGTTCGCTTTCAGCTAACAACACGGTATCATTTGCATATCTAAGGTTGTTTATTGACCTTCCACTGATGTTCAGTCCTGGTATTTCCTGTATCTGTCTGAAAATTTTTTCGGTGTATAAATTAAATAGGCAGGGGGACAGCACACAACCTTGTCTGACACCTCTTTTTATGTCTATGTATGGTGAATAATTCCTTCCCGATCTTACTGTGGCAGTTTGCTCCCAATAAAGGTTACTGCGTATTCTTATATCTTTTCCATCTTTTTTGGAGAATCAGCAACACCTGAACCGAGTGAAGAAGCAGGTGACAATCACAGAGGGAAACGTATTATGTCTAGCAGTGGGTGTAAGTAACACCCAGAGGCATATAGTAATTAAATACACTGTTGAATAGCCAGCACGATGATCAAAGCTATGTGCATACGAGATCACAATTCAAGCAGAATTGATTTATTGTCACGCTGTGATGTACTACTATCACGTGATATACAAACTACTTCTGTAAGATAACATGACATTCTTCTTCTTCTTCCCAGCCAGACTGCACTGCTGCAGACTGTTTCCAGGACCACCACGTGGAGGTGGAGTACGGTCTTGACCAGCTCTGGTTCGCTGGTCCTGATGCAAGCAGTCAAGCTGTGGGTCGCTGACTGCATTCCCTATTGCTACATCTTTGAGTCCCAGAACATGAAATGATTTGGACTACTATTCTCGCATCCAGGACAGTGTATTATTCTCAATCATGTGTTTTTCTTTTATCATGCTTATGTTATCTGTTATTCTTGTTTTTTGTTTTCTGACATGCTATTTTCTAAGACGCCTATTATTAATGTTTGTCTAACATCTTTGTCCCCGTCATGCTAAGTTTTCATCTGTCATGCGTTGTTGTTTTTTTTCCAGTTTGGTTTGTCATGCTTTTTGCTCAGACGCTTAATTGTTTTTTTTTTTTTCATGGTATTAACTTTCCTGCCATGCTTAATCTTTCTATATCATGCTTATTTTTTCAATCACGGTTAATTCTTCTGTCACGCTTTTTTTTTAAAATAGTGTTAATCTTTTCATTCAATTTGTTTTATAATTTCTTTTTATATTATGCTTTTTTCTGCAAAACGTCTGTTTGTCTATTATTCACTGTTTTACCTATCATTTGGTTCTTTTTTTACAATGATTTTTTTTTTTAAATTTTATTTTTCTTTATTGTGCCACATGTATTTTACAATACTGTTATTTCTACTATTCTTGTTTCTCTCTCTCTCTCTCTCTCTCTCTCTCTCTCTCTCTCTCTCTCTCTCTCTCTTTCATGCTTCATATAACTTTCTATACATTACAATAATACATTGTTTTTTTCTGTAATGATGTACGAGACGCGGTCGACAAGTTTTGCACTTTACTAAGAAAGCGTTAAGACAGGCGGGATTGTTGAGTATCATTGTAAAGACACACTATTGGTTTACATTTCCCGCGCGTACATGGCGCGCGCGGTGTGCCGTGTGAAAGAGAAATTGGCGGGAAACTGATTCAGATGTGTATGAAGCGGTGTCATGGACACAATGCGCCGGCTCATGCAGCTCATGGCTCCATCGTCCTTGCCCAGCAGTGCGGGTATGAAATCATGCCCCATCCACCATAATCACCGGACTTGGCACCGAGTGACTTCTTCCTGTTTCCAAACATGAAGAATCCGCTTCGTGGACATCGTTTTTCTAACGACCAGGACTTGATTACTGAACTGGAGACGTGGTTCCGGGCCCAGACGGGGGTGTTCTACAATCAGGGCATCAGGAAGGTGAAGAAGAGACGGGAGAAGTGCATTGCCTTGAGGGGTGAATACATAGAGAAGGACTAAAGTTCACACCAATTTCCAGGTACGTGCCTTGACTCCTTCATACTAAAGTGCAAAATTTTTCGACCGCCCCTCGTATATCTGTCATGATTTTTTTTTTAAAACTTTTTAATCATGCTTTTGTAAAGCCACACTCTTTCGTCCTTCGACTGATTTGTACTGTTTGTTCTCTGACAGCCGTGATCAGTATCTGTATGGATTCTATCTTCTTCTTTCTTCATACCTCTACTCCTGTAGTGGTAATAGTCGTGGAAAGTTCCATTGGCTTTCTTGACCGTTTTTCACGTGCTTTGTACAGGATGTCCTAAAAGTTACCGTGCAGTAAAGTGCCTCGTACAACGTTGCAGTACCACGCAGCAGTTTCTTCTACAGCAGATGTTGGAAATGTCCACCATGGGCCTTGTCGTAGATTTTAGATAGGAGTATTAAGACTTGGGTTAGGTCCCTTCTGAATAGGTTGGAATGAGTGAGAGTCCCAGTGTGAATTAGTAAAACAATAGAATTTCCACACAGGTGAGATGATAGACAGTGGTATAGAGGCTGTCGCTGAAAGCGGAAAAGAATTCTTCTCTCTCTCTCACCTATCCTCTACGACGACTTTTACAGAGTCCGACAGTCTATTCCACATATATATTACATATATTTCTATCTACTCACGGGCACGCACATACACGTGACGACAGTTAAACACACAGACTTGGAAAATCTATAACAATGCTTATACAGATAACTGGGATCGAGCTGACCAACGCACTGGTTTTTTTTTTCAAGAGAGATATTTTAATTATCATATCAAAATTTCTCACAACACCAAAAATTACATCAAGGAAAAACATATACAAATAGTCATAAAATTTAAGAAAATGCTACAAGGATGATAGCCCGTTAGAATCTTACTCTAGGTTTAGCCCCACAGCCTTGTTAAGAGAACAGATGATGGCCCAAAGAGTTATAGATACGTAGGGTTGAGGCTAAGAGGTTTCTTTCTTTCTCGTAAATGTAAGAACAGAGTTGAATAATCTGATTTAGCCTAAGAAAAAAGAAACTCTAGCTTTTTTGTAACAAATTCTGCAGATTAAAAAAAGTTAAGACAGCAAATGGGTGACAATAATACCCCGGTAAAACAACACTCTGACCTGTGTACCCTCATTCATTCAGCCATAGCCTTGCTCTCACATACATATACTCACAACTTTGCTCGTTACCTCTGGGAACATAATAATTCTAGGACCTTCACACAGACCCGAAAATGCAGTCCTTGACCAAGAAATCCCCAGTTCCAAAAGACGTACTAAACTCTCAAGGAACGATTCCTTGGGTGTTCTAATTTTTCGAATGTCTGATTAAGTCACATAAAAGATGTCCAGGCACGAAAGTTAGCAGAGCACAATGTCATTAGCTTTGGATTCTAGGATTTAAGGAATGTCAGATCGGTGTCTTCTTTCAGGCAGGTACTATATTTGGTCACCACAATACTAGTCACAATCTCTGTCGGAATGTTAATATTCTTCTTGTAATATTCTCGCCGCCAGGCAGCATGTACACTTAAATTTGTGGAGCAATATGAACTGGCTCAAAAGCCCAATATATATTTCTAGTCTTTAGAAACCGTAAGTGGGATTGCTATTACTGTCTCTCTCTGATGGCTTATGCACTGTCAGACCCGTGTTACTTGAAACAAAAAAACCCACGTGGTTAAAGATAGGAAATGTCTATGCTTCTCACAAATATGTCTCTTTACTAAATGCTGGTAAAGTTCGGGTACCACCGTTTCACTATATAAAAGAAAGAACACATATCAAATAATTTACATATATGTACTAAAAATAACTTACATTTTAAATAGCAAGCCGACCGCTTGACTTATAATTAAAACTTCCCGGTGAAATAAGTTATAAAATCAATCATCATGAATTCAGGAATATCTGCGTATTCCGTCACTATTCACTGATGTCGCATCTAGCATTTATAAGTTTGTTAGTAAAATAGTTTCGACTGTTAGCCGTTAAATTAAATTCCTTATAGCTACTAGTTTAGTAAGCTAAAGATATAATTTATTATGTATTTCCACTGTAACTCGTCGACTTAGAGAATATAACAAATTATAAATTAAGCACTCTGTTCAAAAGAAACTAGTTAAAATGAAATGAGCGATTTAACACTTAATCACTTCACAAAATTCTAGAGACTACTATATAATATTCACCTCAAACACAGAAGTACTAAGAACTTTAAACCACTTCGACCAAACTAAAGGCCATCTCTATTAACAGAGATTATTTAGAAATCGAACGAAGGCTAGTTCTGTCTTTACTGCGAAGTTACTGAGTGAGAATGAAAATAAAGTTTCAAACTCGGGCCAATATCTTAAAATCAGACAAAGGGCCCCAACTTATTTCGCCAAGCGAAATTATCTCCCCTACTCCCAACATTTACGTCAGCTTAACGCGTGACATAACTGCCACCAGTGACCGAGAAATGCGCGTGACAGTTGCAAATCTCAGACAACCGTCTACAACTGCGTCGTACAGATGCCGGGTTTGACACCTTAAGCTAGTGACAGGTGAAAAAATGGTAGACCAAAAGTAAAAAAAAAAAAAAAAAAAAAAAAAAAAAAAAAAAAAAAAAAAAAAAAAAAAAAAAAAAAAAAAAAAAAAAAAAACCTGCTCTATGTCCAGCGAAACGAATTTCTCACACCCCAGGCCCAGAATCTGGTCGGGCCGCGCTCTGACCGGGGAAACTGCAGACGTATGTCTGGCGAGAACTGTATATTCACAGCTATGGTTCGACCGGCAGAGACTGACATCTATGTAATAGAATTACGTATCCCAGTATGAGAAAAACACAAGGTAAAGTTTTAGAATACTGAAGAAAATATTTTCCGCAAACGAGTGATGCGAAAAATACAGGAAAAACAAGTAAGGAAAGATAATAAAATGAAAGGATTTGGGTGAGAGAATAGGAAGAAGATGTAGGCAATTTAATGATATAAAGACCCACGTGACAGGACGTCCCCCCTTAAGATATGGAAGCACTCCATGTCTACGTTATGGAATTAATTTTCCTATAACCGTAGCTTCAGGGTGTCTGTCCTCTTCCCTCTCATCTACCCCCGCCATCTCTGTGCAAGTCCTACTCATGAAGTCTGCCCCAACGTTTCCTTCCTCTGGAATGTCTCCCATGCGCGCTTGAAAGAGTGTCGACGCTTCTGACATTTTTCAAAGATTTCCTGGGATTGCAGTGGAATTTCCCTGCCACTATCGCCATCTTCGTCAGTTTTGGCGATCGTCAGGAGATGGTCGGAGGTCGGCACTGGTCTTTCCAAGTATCTCTTTAAGAGATTTAAATGGAAAACCTTCTCCATTCCTTGAATAGATATCTGGTAGTTAGCCTTAGAAATCTTTTTCAGGACGGTAAACGGCCCTTGCCATCCGATCTTCAGTTGGTTGTTCTCGGTAGGGAGTAACACCAGAACTTTCTCTCCTGCTTCTAATTCTCTCTCTTTCGCGACTTTCCTGTATCGGTTAGCGTGCTTGGTGCGTGCTCGCTTAAAGTTAGTCGTTGCTAGGTCCCACCCTAGTTTCAACCTTTCCTTTAAAACCGACACATATTTACTTGCTGAGACGCTCAAACACTGTCTCCTGCGCCTTCTCGTCTGTCAGAGACTGAAGTAAGGCTTCAAGCGGGCCCTTAATGGGTCTGCCGAATAAGAGTGTAGCTGGCGGAAATCCTGTGGAAGTATGAGGAGATTCTCTGTAGCCAAATAATGCTGCAGGAATGCAGAGATCCCAATCTTCAGGTTTCACTTGTGCCAGCTTACTTAGCATCATGTTGAGGTTTCCATTAGCACGTTCCACGAGCCCATTTCCGGCCGGAGTAAATGGCTTAGTGTGGATGTGTTGGGTCCTCAAGATCTTAACGATCTCATCCATCAACAGGTTTCGGTATGGAGATCCGTTATCCGTCAACACTTGCTGAGGGAATCCCAACCGAGTGAAAATCTGCACGAGGGCTTCTGCGACATGCTTGGCATCTGCGCATGTTAGCGGGATAGCTTCTGCCCATAAAGTGCATGTATCGACTAAGGTCAGGATAAACCTGTTCCTTCTTTTAGTCCTTTCGAAAGGCCCTAAAATGTCGATCACAACCCGTTCGAATGGTGTACCCACTATTGGCATTTCACCCAAAGAGACTGGGGGTGCCCGTTGCTTGGGTGGCACACGTTGGCACTGGGCACAGGATTTGACATATCTGATAATATCAGTATTTACTCCTGGCCACCAATAATGAGTGGTTATACGTTGGTTTGTGGCGTTCTGTCCCATATGTCCGCTGAAGGGAAGAGAGTGCCCCATTTCTAGGATTTGGCTTCTGTACTGTTTCGGTACTAGGAGCTGGTTGTAACCTTGGTCAGGCTTGCCCGTTCTCCGATAAAGTACGCCATCCTCAGAAAAAATGTCCCCGTGCTGTCTGGATTCCTTAGCCATGGGCAGTTTCCTAAAGCAGGGTGCCAAAGTAGGGTCCTTGTATTGCGCTTCTTTAAGTTCCATGGGTAACAAATTAGGCGCAGGCTCCCGTTCCTTCTTGGTTTGCCCTCTTGTAGTTACTGCTGCCACAATCGGCTCTTCCGGTTTACCAATACACACGTATCTCCCGCCAAGTATGACTGGGTAGATGGGATCATCCATAACAGCCGCTTTGATCACACCTCTGACGAAATCAGAGTGGATCTCCACCAATGCGATGGGAAGCGCTGTAGGTGCATCACTCTTACGAACTCCACAAAATTTGACGGTCTCTGCTGTCTCTTGACCGGGTTTAACCAGGTTTCTGACAACAATGCAATCATAGGAAAACCCCGTGTCAAATAAGCAAGAAGTTTGAGAACCGTTCAAAATAACAGTACCTCGCGTTGAGGGTCTATCCCCAACAGGTTGGGAATCACTGTCAATAATTCCGCCTTGCGAGACTGTTAATAAGCATCCGATGCGTTTCGGCTCGGTGTGCTCGGTCTGATCATATGTCCCGTGCTCAGGGGTTCTCCCTTTGCCACCTTGACCTTTCTGGCCACGCTGCCATGTAGGGCGGTCGGGTTGATCAGACTGTTTGGGGTGGTTGGGGTACTTGTTCTTGTAGAACTTGGATTTTTCAGGAGGGGGGTTTTGAGGTCCAGTTTCTCTGTGGTTATTTTAGTTAGAAGCCTGAGAAGATTGCTCTAGGTTATGTTTTCGAAAATGCTCCTCTGTCGGTTTCCGCTTTGTGGCCGGTAGTTCAGCCAGCGCATTTTGGTAACGCTCAGACTTCTCTAAGATGTCTTCAAGTTTTTCTGCCCCCTGCTCAGCTAGAAATCTCCGGGTATCAGCAGACAAAGTGTTCTTTATTTGTTCTGTTAAAACAAATTCCTCAAGACCTTCATAGGTAGAGGGGAGCTGCGAAAGCTCAAGGCACTTTGTTAGATATCCCTTTAGACGAGATGAGAACTGGTGAAAAGTTTCAGAATTCTCTTTCCGGCTGTTGCGAAACAGTTGCAAAAATTTGCGAGCGTTCATTTCAAAGCGCTCCAGTAACGCTTTCTTCAACAGATCATAGTTGTCTTGTTGGCTGCTTTCCAGTTTGGCGTAAACATCATACGCCGAACTTTTCAAAGCTTGAGAAAGCTTCACATTCCAACGCGACCTCTCTAAACCGTACAGAGTTGCAATTTTCTCAAATTTTTCTAGCCAAGTGTCAATCTTCTCATTAGGACAAGGGAAAGATTCTAGCGGAAAAGACATAGCAGAGAGATGAGTAGATTGAGTGTTAGAAGGATCAGTTAAGGAAGAATGAGGAGAAGACTCTCCATTGCTGGAGGTAGAGGCGGCACCGAGACTTTGGACTTCTAGAGCCTTAAGAGCCAACTCGTGCTGTCGTCGTTGCTCATTTTCTCTTTCCAAATGTTGTCTCTCCTTCTCTCTTTCCTCGTGCTGTCTTTCCTTCTCTCTTTCCACATGCTGTCTCTCCTTCTCTCGTTCGTTCGCCCTGCAAATTTCCATTTCCTCGTCCATCTTCTTCTGCTGTAATAGCCGGTCTTCCGCTTCTTTCCTCTCCGCTGCTTCTTCTTTCCTCTTTAGTTCTTCTTCTTTCCTCTCCGCATCATATCTCTCAAGTTCGTCCCTGACAAAAGCTTTCGCTTCTTCTCCTTCCAGTCCCTCCTCTCTCGCTTCGTCCCTGAGGAGTTGTCTAAGCTTTGCCCTCTCGGCCATATTATGTCAGTGACTGAGACGTGGACGAGAAAGAAAATAGGAAAAAGGATACACCGGTTCCTACCACTTACGAGAAAAAAAATACCAAAAATCAGAAGATGATATATTTAACCCTGGGATACCTCCTCCCAAAAATAAAAATCTAACTATCGCTGCTATTATCGGCAATAAAGCACTTAATGCAAAACACGACTACGCCAACTAAATGGTAGTTAAGATTACTTCTGAAAAATAAGTTGCTACAGTGGAAACAAAATAATTATTGTAAAAATTAAAGAGAAAAAATAATCCCTTAAATTTTAATCCACTATCAAGTTTACCCCTGAAGACAGTTAGGGTGAGGGAGGCAATTAATCTGGACAAATCTCCGAAACGCACTCCTTAACTTTAGTTCAAACACCTTCCTGCTTCAGAACCCTTGTGAATGTTATACACTCACAAAACTTGACCAGCGTTTAGTATTACAAAATCATTAATTAACATGTATTCCGACACAATCAACCTGTAAACCAAATGTATAATGCTTCTTAATGCTGTGGAAAAAAACTTATCAGTTTGTGTGGTCAGCACGCCCATAAACAGATCGTTAGTCTAGGGGATAAATTATTTTTAAAAGATACAAAACTCACAAGACATCACACTCTTACTCTATTACAGAATACAGAATCTTATAGACGAGCTGATATTTGTCGTCTCGTCTTCCTATTCAAAGTTCAAAAACCGGAAACGAGAACCATTTGTCGTACTCGTCTTCCTATTCTAAGTTCAAAAATCCTACGGACGAGAACCCATTTGTCGTAGATTTTAGATAGGAGTATTAAGACTTGGGTTAGGTCCCTTCTGAATAGGTTGGAATGAGTGAGAGTCCCAGTGTGAATTAGTAAAACAATAGAATTTCCACACAGGTGAGATGATAGACAGTGGTATAGAGGCTGTCGCTGAAAGCGGAAAAGAATTCTTCTCTCTCTCTCACCTATCCTCTACGACGACTTTTACAGAGTCCGACAGTCTATTCCACATATATATTACATATATTTCTATCTACTCACGGGCACGCACATACACGTGACGACAGTTAAACACACAGACTTGGAAAATCTATAACAATGCTTATACAGATAACTGGGATCGAGCTGACCAACGCACTGGTTTTTTTTCTTTCAAGAGAGATATTTTAATTATCATATCAAAATTTCTCACAACACCAAAAATTACATCAAGGAAAAACATATACAAATAGTCATAAAATTTAAGAAAATGCTACAAGGATGATAGCCCGTTAGAATCTTACTCTAGGTTTAGCCCCACAGCCCCGTTAAGAGAACAGATGATGGCCCAAAGAGTTATAGATACGTAGGGTTGAGGCTAAGAGGTTTCTTTCTTTCTCGTAAATGTATGAACAGAGTTGAATAATCTGATTTAGCCTAAGAAAAAAGAAACTCTAGCTTTTTTGTAACAAATTCTGCAGATTAAAAAAAGTTAAGACAGCAAATGGGTGACAATAATACCCCGGTAAAACAACACTCTGACCTGTGTACCCTCATTCATTCAGCCATGGCCTTGCTCTCACATACATATACTCACAACTTTGCTCGTTGCCTCTGGGAACATAATAATTCTAGGACCTTCACACAGACCCGAAAATGCAGTCCTTGACCAAGAAATCCCCAGTTCCAAAAGACGTACTAAACTCTCAGGGAACGATTCCTTGGGTGTTCTAATTTTTCGAATGTCTGATTAAGTCACATAAAAGATGTCCAGGCACGAAAGTTAGCAGAGCACAATGTCATTAGCTTTGGATTCTAGGATCTCTCTGATGGCTTATGCACTGTCAGACCCGTGTTACTTGAAACAAAAAAACCCACGTGGTTAAAGATAGGAAATGTCTATGCTTCTCACAAATATGTCTCTTTACTAAATGCTGGTAAAGTTCGGGTACCACCGTTTCACTATATAAAAGAAAGAACACATATCAAATAATTTACATATATGTACTAAAAATAACTTACATTTTAAATAGCAAGCCGACCGCTTGACTTATAATTAAAACTTCCCGGTGAAATAAGTTATAAAATCAATCATCATGAATTCAGGAATATCTGCGTATTCCGTCACTATTCACTGATGTCGCATCTAGCATTTATAAGTTTGTTAGTAAAATAGTTTCGACTGAGTATTAGCCGTTAAATTAAATTCCTTATAGCTACTAGTTTAGTAAGCTAAAGATATAATTTATTATGTATTTCCACTGTAACTCGTCGACTTAGAGAATATAACAAACTATAAATTAAGCACTCTGTTCAAAAGAAACTAGTTAAAATGAAATGAGCGATTTAACACTTAATCACTTCACAAAATTCTAGAGACTACTATATAATATTCACCTCAAACACAGAAGTACTAAGAACTTTAAACCACTTCGACCAAACTAAAGGCCATCTCTATTAACAGAGATTATTTAGAAATCGAACGAAGGCTAGTTCTGTCTTTACTGCGAAGTTACTGAGTGAGAATGAAAATAAAGTTTCAAACTCGGGCCAATATCTTAAAATCAGACAAAGGGCCCCAACTTATTTCGCCAAGCGAAATTATCTCCCCTACTCCCAACATTTACGTCAGCTTAACGCGTGACGTAACTGCCACCAGTGACCGAGAAATGCGCGTGACAGTTGCAAATCTCAGACAACCGTCTACAACTGCGTCGTACAGATGCCGGGTTTGACACCTTAAGCTAGTGACAGGTGAAAAATGGTAGACCAAAAGTCTGCTCTATGTCCAGCGAAACGAATTTCTCACACCCCAGGCCCAGAATCTGGTCGGGCCGCGCTCTGACCGGGGAAACTGCAGACGTATGTCTGGCGAGAACTGTATATTCACAGCTATGGTTCGACCGGCAGAGACTGACATCTATGTAATAGAATTACGTATCCCAGTATGAGAAAAACACAAGGTAAAGTTTTAGAATACTGAAGAAAATATTTTCCGCAAACGAGTGATGCGAAAAATACAGGAAAAACAAGTAAGGAAAGATAATAAAATGAAAGGATTTGGGTGAGAGAATAGGAAGAAGATGTAGGCAATTTAATGATATAAAGACCCACGTGACAGGCCTCAAGACATGTCTGAACATGCTTCTTCATACAACTCTTACATCAAAAAAACATTGCTCTCGTCTGGTGTCAAGGTCACGCCTAGGGTAGAAAGGACAACTCTCATCAAAACCGCTATTCTAGTCTGCCGTATATTCAAGTGCACAGTAACTTTTCGGACACCCTGTACAATGGTGTGTCTTGTCCTCCCTAAAACGTTCACTAAAGTCAATGCACATAGTTTTCTTGTCCTTTCTCCTGTCATTTGTTACGGTGGCCGTTCATCTGGACTGACCACTACTACTACTACTACTACTACTACTACTACTACTACTACTACTACTACTACTACTACTACTACTACTACTACTACTACTACTACTACTACTACTACTACTACTACTACTACTACTACTACTTCTGCTACTACTACTACTACTACTACTACTACTACTACTACTACTACTACTACTACTACTACTACTACTACCACTACTACTACTACTACCACTACTACTACTACTACTACTACTACTACTACTACTACTACTACTACTACTACTACTACTACTACTACTACTACTACTACTACTACCACTACTACTACTACTATCACTACTACTACTACTACTACTACTACTACTACTACTACTACTACTACTACTACTACCACTACTTCTACTACTACTAGTACTACTACTACTTCTGCAACTACTACAAAGAAGCGGGAATCAGTTTGGTATGTTTTCATTGTTTTCAAATGCCCAAAAACGTGTATTCCATTTTGTAACTTTACTTTGTTCATCATTCCTCCTTTTCGCTCTCTCTATATTATAGAACCCACTCTCTCTCTCTCTATTATAGAACCCACTCTCTCTCTCTATTATAGAACCCACTCTGCTGGTGGTGTTCAGAAGTTTGCATCAGTGAATTCATATGCTGGAACCAAGCCAGGAGGAAGACAGCCGATAGAATAGTATGGCGCTCTCTCTTAAAAACCTCTACACTTCACGGTAGAAGAGGAAAGACTAAGTAAGTAAGTATAATTCATATGCTTTTGCAGCGATAGTTTCTGTACTAATTTGTTTTGCTTGATAAGTTTCCAACCCTTTGCACAGTGACACATTAGTCGCCTCTAACGAAACGTCTCTATATGAGGCACTTTTTTTTTCTTTGTCTCCTCAGAGACAACATTTTCAAGGAGCTTTTTTTAACCTGATGGCTAAATAATTACTTGTTGTATATGGTTATTATTAATCTGTTTAATAACCAAGATACACACATTATTATTTTATTAATTATACTTCACACCACATCCTTGGTATTTTGTGGAAGGACAGTGACAAATGTCGAGGTGCTGTCATGTGCTGGCCTTCAAAGCGTGTATAAACTGCTTAGACAGCGCAGACTAAGCTGGGCCATGTTCGCTGTATGGAAGATGGACGCATTCCGAAAGATATCTTCTACGGACAGCTAGCAGAAGGCAAAAGATCAGCCATGCGGCCGCTGCTCAAATTCAAAGATGTGTGCAAGAGAGACATGAAGGCACTGAACATAAATCCAGCAACCTGGGAGGATGAAGCTATCGATCACATCAAGTGGCGATGCTCCCTATGGCGTCACCTCAACTCTCACAACAAACAGAATAGAAAAGACACGCCGAAAGGAACACCAGGAAGAAAAAAGCAACTGAGGGATTATACCTCAGGGACGCATTCCTAAGGTCAGTCTAGACTGAAGAGGCTTCTATTACTTCTACTACTACTACTACTACTACTGCTGCTGCTGCTGCTGCTGCTGCTGCTGCTGCTGCTGCTGCTGCTGCTGCTGCTGCTGCTGCTGCTGCTGCTGCTACTACTACTGCTACTGCTACTACTACTAATAATAATAATTATTATTATTATTATTATCATTATTATTACACCTACATGCCTGACATTTTAATATTCCAAACAAGACTTACGCTTTTCCTCACCGCTATATTTCTGATGTTATTTCTAAAGCTTTTATAATCATCTTGTACTGGCAGCACATTTAACAAGTTGTAGTTTTGTCGCCCCAGTGTATATTAGAATCCATTTTTCGTTCTTGTAACGTAAGTTCTATGTAGCGTTACGAAGTTAATTACGAAAAAAAGAAGTATAAATGCAGGCAACTAGAAGTACATTATGAATAATGCACAAAATGCGGTGTAAATTCGTTCTAGTTAACAAAAATGGAATTCAGCGCTCAGCATCAGGTGTCTCCCAAACACTACATTAAATGTCTATGTGGGTACACCTGTTACAAAATTAAAACTTTTCCTTTCATTTCCGTGTCATTTTGACAAGAGCGTATTTACCAGTCACCGCTTTTGGCAACATTTCATATTAAGTTCTGGATTATCATTGCACGTTTGGAGAATGGGGAAAACGAATTAAAACAAAACAGAAATGTTGAGATAATGTCCTTTACAGAGACGTTTTAATGCACTTTTGTGACGTTTTAATGTAATTTTGTGACGTTTTTGCCGCCAGGGGATCAGAACTATAACTTGAAGTTACGGGAGTTGATGGGACAAAGGAAGCAATATTTTTATGGAAAACTCATTGATTGATATCGAAGGCAATAACCAATGATGAAATAGTATTTTTTGTTTTCTGTGAAAGTAAGCAGATACTTGATCAATTTAGTTATTTTTGTTTTGTTTTTTGTTGGTCTCCGTATTCACTTGGTTGGTAGTAAACCTTCCCGTATCTATTATTCAATATGGGGTAAAGATAAAGGATCCCGTTACACGCCCATTGAGGCATATTGGGAATATGGTGTTAGGCCCATATTTTCTTAACCATGCGGCACACTAAGGGTGATGTGGTCAACAGACGATCGAACCATGAATCACCGAGCTAGGAAGCCAGTGCACTAACCACTGAGCTACGGCATTATTCAATATGACTTACTTACTTAGTCGTTCCCCTTCTACTGTGAGGTGTAGAGGTTTGGAAGAGAGAGCGCCAGACTATCCTATCGGCTGTCTTCCTCCTGGCCTGTTTCCATTCTAGTCCTCGGTCCCTCAAAGTTTGTCTAATGTTGTCCTCCCAGTCACCCGTGTGCTACCGGGGCCCGAAAGGGGAGCACAGAATAGTAACACTGTTCCCTGCAAAGCACTGTCGTAGAAAGCGACTAAGGAGGGTTGGGCATGGGGCCGGTTACCCCATCCTGTAAAAAAATTTCAACCACAAAAAACTTCAACAATTATGGACAAGTCAAATAAGGAAAATAAAACACAGCCATCCAAGACAGGGGAAGGTCCTCTCACAGGGAGGCGTATGATGCAACACAGAGAAAGCCGAAAGGAGTCTGTGTTACTGACTAACCTTCTTTCTTCTAGGAGAACTTCCAGATTTGGCACCTGGAATGTTCGGACATTAAACGAACAAGGTAAAGTGGCACAAGTAGCCGCAGAGATGAGGGAATATAAAATCGAGGTTCTGGGACTGTGTGAAACAAAGTGGAAGGGGGTAGACAGGAAGAAACTCATCACAGGTGAATTGGTACTGTCCTCAGGACATGAAGACGAAATTTCATTCCACAGTGAAGGGGTAGCTCTTATGTTATCAAAAGAAGCACAGAAAACACTCACTGAATGGGAAGCCGTTGGATCCAGAATAATAACAGCTAGTTGTAAAACAGCTAAAAAGAAAATAAATGTAAATGTCATCCAATGTTATGCACCAACTAATGACAAAGAAGAGCCTGTGAAAGAAGCATTTTATACTAGACTACAGGAAATTATGGAACAAGTAAAAAGAAAAGACATCACAATTTTGATGGGTGACATGAATGTAAAGATAGGTACAGTCAACACCGGCTTTGAAGAAGTCATGGGAAAACAGGGGCTAGGAATAATGAATGAAAATGGGGAACTATTCTCAAACTTCTGTGCTTCAAATCAACTGGCTTTAGGAGGAAGCATGTTTCTACATAAGAGAATACACAAGGCAACATGGATATCACCAGACCATAGAACAGAAAATCTGATTTATCATATATGCATAAACAAGAAGTTTAGATCTGTCGTAGATTTATAAGATCGGTTTGAAGCTATTTATGGTCTGGTCTGAGCAGAAGTGATAGTGGAAAATGTGTGAGAATAAAGGTGCAAGAAAATAGATTTTTCAGGAGGGGGGGGGGATAGTGTAAGCGAAAAGATCAATCTCTGGAGTAAGTAGTTTCTCTATTCCAACCTATCTATACGACTGTATGGTAAACAGACGAACTTTTACTCCTTACATATCAAATATAAGTTACACTTCACATACATACACAATTACGTGACGAATACGCACAGACGTGAAAAAAACTATGGATAATATATATATATATATATATATATATATATATATATATATATATATATATATATATATATATATATATATATATATATATATATATATGGGTAGGGGTTCAACCAACACTCTAAGTTAAGTTTTATTAAGTTTATTATCACTCAAAAAGAACTTCACAACATCAAGCATATACATATCAATAAAAGCATGGTTTAAGAAAAATGAAAATTAACCCAATATTGCCCACCCCTCTTTGTAGAGAAAGGATCCCAACAGAAGGTAATAACCCCAAAAGGTCAAAGGTTAACAATAAGGGTATGAAATAGTCATTAAAGGAAAAGAACAAATTCCTAGATAAGATATCCCGTAAATAATCAGGTTAATGAGGAATTAATAAAAGAATTAGTATACTGATTGTAACAATGGAATATATGTTTCTCTCTTTCTGTTCATTTACTCAGTCATTCAGTGGCCACACTCATATTCGCTTACCCAATAGTTGTCGCAGGTATTCCTTGAAAAAAAAAAACCCACTAACAAGTAATATGAACTACAGTGTCAATGTTGATTGCCAACTCAGGCCCCAGACTAGCCTTGGTGCTTACTGCTGATGTCAAGGTAGTCGCCAACGTTGGTGCGTTAATTGTTTTTCCTGGATAATTCATGTACCACTGCGTATATTTGGTTGGAATAAGACGTATTCGTGATTGTCACCGTCATAGAAAGAAAAATGTATATATGGTTCCTGTGTTGTCTAGCCTCTAGTGGCGGAGACACTCTGTTACGTTATGCAAAGGTTAATAATAATAATTATCGGCTGTTCTCTGAGTTGATGGCCGATTTTGAACAGTGAATTCTCTTGAGTATAATCCCAGTGGAACTACTGTCATAGGTCAGGTAAATGGATATATCTATATTCGGCCACGGCGGGCTGATTCAATTTATATAAAAAATCTGGTAATGTTCAGGTCCAGCTTATTTATTACGTCTTTGGTCTCTAGAATGGTCTCTCTCATAAATGAAGAAAGTGGACCGCACAGGTCACAAATCACAGATTCAATAGTACAACAATAACTCTGGATAGTTTATAAGACTGCTAGTTCGCTGGTTTGATCGAGCCTAGATTTAGGAAGAAATACAAACATTTTTACCACAATATAAATATCCTATCCTAACACGCGTAAAGGTAACATCTCTTATCCATTCAGTTATTAAATTAGATTAGAAACCACAAATGTCTAGCGTATCTTATCGCTTTTAATACGTGATATAACCGCTAGTCATTTATAAAATTACACATAATGGATAGAAGTAAATTTGGTTCTGTCATTTATCAATCTCCTAGCGGATTTATTAGTTAATTAAAACCATCTGAAATAATACTAGCTGTGCGTTATTCAGTACACCATTTTTAGCACTTAGAAAATCCCAGTGAATTCTAAAGGATAAACTTAACACACGAGATCACGAAAATGCTAATATACATATATATATTACCGCAAACAGAAAAATGAAACTATCTCCACGAATTCTAAGTAATCCACTTTGTACAACGGCTTCAAGGATGTCGAGCTAGAAATTCCAAAAATTCTCTGAGGCGACTAGGTAACTGATTTTATGAGATTTAGTATTTATACACGACTAACGTTGTTTCGCTGGAATATGACGAAAATCACGCCTTGCCCACTCAGGAGAATCAGCGGGGTTTTCTTCCAAGATACAGAATTTCCTCCGTTCGCTCTGTTCGCCGGTGTCAATCGACAACAAAGGCTTCTGATCTCGGCGATCGTCTTCCCTGTATATACAGCATCACAGGAGTCGCTCGAGCTTGTAGAGAGACTACGAAACAGTTATCTTCAACGTGTTTTGGCCCCGTGCATTCTGTCAGTGACAGCTCTGCTTCGAATGAGGACTTCATCGAACGCACTAGGTTCGTCCCCTTTGCAAGGCATGACAGTTAATCATCAAGGTAGATGCTCGTCAGCGCGTGAAACACGAAAAATAGGCGTGGCTAAAATATGAGTTTAGACAGATAGCGACAAGGCATGGATTTGGCGTAACAGACAGTGCATACTAATGAGGAAACAAAGGTGGAGAGCCAGGTTGAGCTGAATGAAGGGCACCGTTGGGAAGCAAGCGGGCGGATTAATGTAGTCTATCTTCATAACCTGTCACAAGATCATCATTGCAGGATGTATATAGAGGAGAAGATGTGGTATCAGATCACCACCTTCTGATAGCCAAAGTAAAAATGAAACTCAAGAGATATGCAACAATGCAAAATTATAGACAACAATTTAATGTAGGTGTGGTGGGTTTGATGTTAATACAGTTTGTTGTTAAGAAATCTTAGTACTAAACATATAAACAATTACACAAATTATTGTATTATCTAATACAACACAACAGTACCACGACAATCACATACAAACTACACTTTAAAAGACTATCTTTAGTAAGTCAGTGGTTGAAAGTTTGGTAAAGTTAATATTTTTCAATTTATTGTCCTGAATCTGATTTATTTGGAATCAGGACTGACAATCAAAGTGAAATCATAGAAATTAATTACATCAATCAATTTACACAATGGGTCTTCTGACCATAATACACATATTATTATATAAGAGTGTAGTTGTATTGTCTAACTGAGGTGACTTCTAGTATACACTGGTTGATTGTTTACTATCATCATCTCTGCATGTTGTTTGTAAGTTTTTATGGACACTGATGGAATGTTTATATCACTATTCCCAGTTTCTTATATTTTAATATAATGTTAGTTGAGCGATCAGGTGCCGAAACATGCACCTATCTTCGTAATATGATGTAGGAATCTTCCTGCACTTCGCTGAACGACAACCTTCAGCTCCCACTTCTTCAAGAATGATGGTGGTTTACAGTTGTCTCCGAAAAAGGCAAGACTGTGGCATGAATATATCGGCCCACTGTAGTCTGGCACTAGTTATTGACAGCAACCACAACCCTCTGAAATAAGAAGGATATGCCTCCTTCGTAATCAACAGCCTACACTAATATTCAACAACCAGTACAGGCACATTACAAACAAACATGCAAGATCAGCTCTTTACGACAATCCCTTTCACCAGTTTCTTTTGATCAGGCTTTTCCTATGTTAGAAAATTTCTCCGCCTGCTCTCATCGATCTTGCTTTACACAAAATTTTCTTGAAATGGCAGTGAACAGTCCCCGTTTCGTACCAGCATCTACTGCTTTGTCCAATTGTCACAGACGAACTCAGCTGACCCTGAATCGTGGGATTCTATAGTACGACCCTTTGTAACGACCCCTTCGTATAGCACCAGAGCCCCCGAATAGTTTGGTAACTCTTCATCTAACGAGAATTTATTTTCACCTGGACTCATTGCTATGAAACCGTTCCACGCAGATGGCCAACACGTTGGCTGATTAATATGTGGACAGTTTATCTACCGGTCATTCTGGTCATCGCATTGATTTAAGGAAAGATTAAATCACGCCCACGGACATCGCCTGAGCAATGATATGAAGTTATTTTCATTAACTTGGGCAGTGGGGGCGTTGCCTACTTCAAACAGAGAGAGCGGAACAGGATCAAACAGACACGGAAGTGGTTTCAGGAACGTTGAGCGGGAGAGATCAAAGCAGTAGTGGTCCCTGAAACGAACGGGGAAGTTTCTTGCCGGCATTTTCCGCACCTCCATGTTAAGCGCTAAACGGACCGCAGACGGAGCGAACGGGGGAAGATGTCGGATGCAACGAACGGGGAAACGGGAAACCAGGGGACGGCATCTCTCTCTCTAGTCTGTCGGTCAGATCCCCGAAAGTCTCCTGAGATCAAAAAAAGTGTCAACTTTCTCATGCCCCCCTCATCTTTAATTCCATTTTAAATATATACAGACCACTAGAAAGCCATGCTATCATTCAGTGCCAGAGATTTTTAAGATTCACTAGCTATTAGTAGAAAGTTGCTAGATTCCCATCTGAAATTGGTGGCTACAAATTGGAGTGTTTCTTTTTCTGTGCACGGTATAATATATTTGTTAAAGTGATCAGTGGTCTAGTGCTTTCATTTTATTTCACTAGATTTTGTGTTTATTTAATCTATTTAATTATTAAACTCATCCCAAAAGTTCCAGTGGTAAATTTAATGATATATCTATTATAACATTTCCAAAAATAATAGATGTTTAAATGTTAAAGTAACTTCTAAAGTCGCGAAGGAATTTATAATTAATAAATTTAGTAAAGTCCTATATATATCTAGATGTGTATTTTAACCATTAGACTCGTGACGGGTTTTCTTAAATACATAATTAAATACGCGAGTGTATATATAATATAGCCTTAACGGTAAATTTATCGCGCGTTAAGAATATTATTTGATTTTTGAAGTATGATTATGATTGTCATGGGTTTTCTATCTTTTTCTCCAGAATGATCACCTTTGCGATCCCAGTATTATTAATAAATCATACAGAGAGTTTCCATACTCGGTTCTTAAACTTCCAGACAGTTTGATGAGACATTTTTTTAAATTTAATCTTGTGGCGGTCCGGTGCGGCCTAGCTGTCATAATTACATGAAAGAAAGCCTACCCAAGAACATTTAAAATATTATCATCAAATTTAAATTTCAATCTGTGAGATAAACTGGAAGATGAACAGTGCCAGTAGCAATAATTTATGTACGGCTCTAAATGTGAGAGAATACCGATTTACCTGACTGTGACCGAGTCTAGTTTTTCCTCACTGGATTAAAAACTTTACCGGTCAGTGGCTATCATCACGCAGTGAAGGATTATACCATCACCTCATTTTTCACCTCTATGTCGATCTGCGTCAGTGCCATCCCATAGACTCGTTTCTTTATAATAAAACACAAGAACTCTTAGAACTTCAAGTCCGGCGATAAGCGGGAATATTTGCTCTCAGTGAAACCTCGCATTATCTGGGGCGGGTCATAGAAGGACTAGACAGTTTCACATGTAAAGAGTTTAATTACTGTGTATATCATGCTATGGATTGTCTGATGCTGCAATCGGTAAGTGTGTGGTGTATATGAGTGTGGATCCTCACAGAGTGTATGAATGACAGGAGATTTATTTTTTCAGAAACCATTTGTCAACTGCCTACCGGGTAATACGTTTTTCTGTATACCCGGCATTGTTCCTTTAAGTGGGATAATTTGTTAACTCTGTTTCATCCCCCCCCCCTTTTTTTTCTTTGCTTAGTAAAGGGAAGACACAATTGGGATAACAGTATTTTAGTCTACCACCATACCTAATATTGTAACACCTCTTTCAGAGTAATTAACTTCATTGTTAGGTTACATTACCTATGTTCCTGATAACTATCTATCTTGGGACTGGGTTTACCTTTGTCTAATAAGCGGGACGGGCTTAGTCGATACCAATCTTCTTTACCCCCATCCTCACCTTGTTAATTGTATTTTCTGTACTTATGATAATTTTTATGTAACACCTGTTGGATGTTGTGTTTGAGTTAAATGCTAATAAACGGCATAAACATATATAGTACTGTGTTGGACTACCAAGGCCCAAATCCCTCATATTTGTTTAAGATAGTTGTATCCACGTCGTCTGTGTGTCTGAAGCACCAAACCGGTGTGAGCGCAGAGGTGTGTCTGGAAAACTGGCAAATAATTGTTTGACCAAGAGAGTGGAAGAGAAGATTGAGAGAAACGATTTGTCGCAAATAAGTCTGTCTTTACTCTCCTCCAGCACTCTGTGGAGCATCATATTTAATCTCTACATTTCTATCACTGAGCCTTTTTACCATCATTCTACACTCTAAACCGGACTACTCTTCTAAGACTCTTTCTCTCAAAATAAATTTACGACAATATTTGGCTGACTCGCCGGGATAATGATATTTTGAGTCTGATCTAAGTCTGGGTCTAACTAGATAGAGTGTGAGTGATCTGTCTTTGTGATTTAGGGAAATAAATAAATAACACTGGCTAACAAAAAAATTTTTTTTTTCTTTCTCTAACATTTCTATGTTTTTCTGGTCAATTTTAATGCGCTGTTTTTAAATCTGCAAACCGTTTTTCTCTATCAGGTCGGGATCTCTAGAAATACGCAATTGAAGTTTTTTAACAACGCATACAGTATTACAACATCATTTGTACAAGAAGTATAACAGTTATGTAGGCTTGAATTTCTTTGCAGTCGACTTTCGTCGGTGAATGGCATGTGGTACATCGCGATGAAGCATCCAACAATAATCGGCAAGCATGGTCACACTCCACCGTCCTTGATAACGTGACTCCATTACGGCGATATCTTGATGGAATCGTTCTCCATGTTCATCGCTGACTTCGCCAAGGTTGTCAGGGAAAAAGTCAAGATGCGAATCGAGCAAATGGATTTTGAGGGACATGTTACAGCCCATAATTCTGTATGCATCTATGCACTGCTTAACAATATGCACATAGTCGACAGATTTGTGATTTCCCAGAAAGCTATCGACGATCGATTTGAATGCCATCCATGCGCGAAGTTCACTACCATGTAACAAGTTCTCGAATTGTTTGTCTGCAATAACTTTCCTAATCTGAGGTCCTACAAAGATACCTTCCTTTATCTTTGCATCGCTAATTTGCGGAAACTTTTCTCGAAGATAAGTGAAAGCTTTGCTCGTTTTATCTAACGCTTTTACGAAAATCTTCATGAGCCCCAACTTTATATGTAACGGTGGTAAAATGATGCTGTCTTTGTTAACTAATGGCTCGTGTATTACATTTTTATGCCCGAGCTGCATACGATCCCTGATAGGCCACACCTTTCTTGCATAATGTTCCCGTCTGTTGCGGCTGTCCCATTCACATAGGAAGCAACAAAATTTAGTATACCCAGTCTGCATGCCCGTGAGAATTGCAATGACCTTTAGGTCTCCACAAATCCGCCATTGGTAGTCATTGTACTTTATTTTTGCCAAAAGTATAGCCATATTGTCATAAGTTTCTTTCATATGAACAGAGTAGGCGACTGGAATTGATGAAAATAAATTTCCATTATGCAATAACACGGCTTTTAGACTAGTCTTGGAAGAGTCGATGAAAAGTCGCCATTCGTTGACTATGTGCTCATGACCGAGGTGCACCATTAGACCGTTTACATCTTTGCAATAGCAAATGTCATCATCCATCTCAAAGTATTGAACAAGTTCTCTGTGTCTATGACGAAATTTAGATATCGGAGTATTGGGCGCTAAAAGATTCCATTCTTTGAGTCGCGAACCGAGTAATTCCGCTTGTCCTTTGGTGAGAACGAGATCACGTATTAGATCTGAAAGTTCTGAATGGTTAATTAAGTGAACACCATCATTCACCGGTATATAATCCGAGTCAGAATTAGTTTCTAAAGCAGGTAAACTATCACTTTCTGATGGTTCATTCACGTCCAGCCGATATTGTTCTGGTGGAACTGGGATCGGACACGTGATTGGATCATGAGGCACTGGTTTCGAAACCGATTCAATATTTGGATAAACCACAGACTTTCTAGTTTTAAAAGTGAAACCATAGATATTTGTCAAGCAGAAGTAACAATCAGTAGCGTGATTTGTCGGTTCACGCCATATTACTGGCACTCCAAAAGGCATCGACTTATGCTTCGGCGATTTTCGTAACCAACCTGCCAATGTATTTGCACAAGTCGAACAAACTGCATTTGGCATCCAAGATTTATTTGCATCATCAACTTTCGAATCGAAATAAAGTTCATATGCTTTCTTTAGCAATGCTGTAAAGTTTTTCTGGTGAACACGATCGGTAAAATATCCGCACACGTAACAGAACCGATCGCCGAATTTCTACAACTTCTAGAAGCCATATTTCACTCAGAATTATTTCAAAATACAGTAACTATTTGAAATATAACGTAGCATATGTCATGCATCTTTTAGCAGTATAAAAAGTAGAATTATTTTGCATTTTATTAATTTTTAAAAAGTTATATAGTAAAAATGAAACGGAGCAAATAACGGTTTCCCAAAAATATATTTATTCACAAATATCTTAAGAACCTGACGTGATAGAGATAAACGGATTTCAAATTTGAAATCAGCGCAAGAAACTGACCTAAGAACACTTATTCTTATATAAGAAAGAAAAATGTTGTTTGTCAGTGTAATTAATTACACCCCTAGACAACGCCTTTTAGTATTTGGGTCATCCACACAGCATACTTACAGGTTGTTTTCTTTCCACAGCAGTAGGAAGTACGGATAATCATAAATTCGGGTAGCTAAATTATCCTCTGGCGGAGTAAATTACATTTTTTTTTCTTTATAAGATTTGCTGGGATCGCGTGACTGGTTTTACAGTCACTAAAGGTTTTTGAAGCGTTTGAGTTGAGCTAAGCTAAAGACGGATTGTTCTGATTTTTAAAAAATTAAGTTAACTACGTCTCATCTCATAATTAATTTCAGGGACGGAGTTTGTTGTTAGAGAATTAAAATTTTCGGGGGACATTTTTTTCTTCCCTTTTAAATTGTTTTAAATATAAATCTTTCTCTACTGTTAGTAATAGTAGATTTTTTTCTAGTGTAACTTACCAATTAATTGGCATAGTTGCTTGCGTTAAAAGTCTTAAGTGACAATAATAGCGGCGATAAGTTAACACACGAGGTCATTAAGTAAATTGTTTTTTACTTTCGGTTTTTCTCGTAGCGGCTTTGATTTTTTTCCCTTCTTGTTCTTTCGTACTATTCTCTAGTCATACTACATCTTATTCTTTAACAATGGCAGAAAGGATAAAGATGAGATCCATCCTGAGGCTGGAAGCGAAAGAGGCAGGACTAGACACAGAAGCTGCGAACCTGTTTATCAACCAGGAACTGGAAATATATGACGCGAAGCAACAAAGAGCAGAAGCAGAGAGGAAAGAAGAGCAACAAAGAGCAGAAGCAGAGAGGAAGGAAGAGAAACAAAGAGCAGAAGCTGAGAGGAAGGAAGAAAAAGAGAGAGAAGAGAGGGCAGAAGCTAGGAAGAAAGAAGCGGACGATCGTCAATTGGAGCAGAAGAAAATTGAGGCAGAGATGGAAGCTCGCAGGGAAAGAGAGAGAGAGAGCGAGAAAGACAACATGAACTGGCGCTTAAGGCTTTTAGAGTTGGTCGGGGGCGCCTACTACTCCGAATAACGGAGAGCCGTCTTCGCTCCAGTCAATGGATCTCTCCAGCACTCAGTCTGCCCAATTAACGGCGATGTCTTTTGCTTTAGAATCTTTTCCTAGCCCTAATGAAAAAATTGACAGCTACCTAGAAAAATTCGAAAAGCTCGCGAATCTGTATGGGTTAGAGAGTTTCCGCTGGGCACTTAAGCTCTCAACGTCACTAAAAGCTAATGCTTATGACGTATACACAAAGCTGGGATCGAATCAACATGATTACGACATGCTGAAAAAGGCCTTGCTAGAACGGTTTGAGATGACCGCCCGAAAATTCCTGCAAATGTTCAGGAACAGCGAAAAGAGAGCACGGAAACATTTTCACAGTTTTCTCCTCCTTCACGTCTCACGGGCTATTTGATAAAAGTGCATCGAATTATCGGACCTACCTCTTAACATATGAGGGACTGCCTTGAACTTGTTCTTGTGGAGCAGATAAGTCAACTTTGTCAAACGAACCCGTAGATTATTTGGCGGTAACAGGGCCGCTGTCAGTACTTGAGGAACATCCTCAAATAAGGCCGATACGCTATCTATTTATACCAATTGCAATGACCGAACTTCCCAAGCACTAAACGTAAAACCCTCAGATGAGCCATCCTCGGAAACAAAATCTTGAGCAGAGCAGCCTATTCTTCTAAATTCCTCTCAGAAAATTATGATCCAACGAGAAAATAATACCCAGTATAGACCTCACCAGGAAAAAAAATCTGAAAATTCTACAAAGATTGCCGATTAACCACTCCCCTGCACCCAACAACGAATTCTGATTCAAACCCACCAAGCCTTTCGGTCAGCAGCGGCACGGTCCACCAAGGGTCCAAGAGGAAAAGGAAAGACCCCTACAACTGGAAACGGTCTGATCAGGGCAAACAACACCGGGTCCCAAACCGAAGTTGGGATGTTTTTAGCATTCAGCCTCGAAAAGGTAGGAGTCAATGTCAGTGATTCTCAAGCTGAGGGGGACCACGAACCCCTCAACTCGAGGTAACTGTCATTTTGAATGTGTACCGGGTGTCAACTACATTGTCCTCTGTCTCTTTTGACACTGGACCTAAGCGATTAATTTGTATAGTCCGCTAGGCAACCTTTAGTCCAAAAGACCCGGGTCAGGGAGACAGGAGGAGAAACCGTCAAACTAGAGAGTAGTTTTCAGGAGTGATTACCCAGGACGCCTTCCTATCGGCACAGGTAGAAATAGCAACTCTGTAACTCCTGCTTTGCCAGAGGGGTTAGTTAAAAGCGGGGGGGGTTAAAAAAGAAGCGGCCATAATGGATGAAACCTAATGCTACCTCTACTAGCCTATCTACCCTAACCCCTACCCCACGTCGCATTGTTAGTCCTGGGATGTAGATATGGTGTTTTATTGGGAACCAAAGTGTGAGGGGCCCCCGGGATTGAGTGGCAAGGCAGCGGTAACCACAAGTAAATGCAAAAGCCAAGAAGGGTTGATAGGAGCCCAGCGCGGAGGAGGGGAGCCCTGCGGGGGAGAGGGAAGCCTGCGCCAAATTTGTTTTGCCGAATTAAAACTGAAAGCGAGGCGCACAACAAAAGTACCCTACTGCTGGGAAGCACTTGACACTGGACTCTGGAGCTACTGGCCTTAAATAAAAAGTACCTTTGTATAGTGTAGATGTGTTTCTTTTTCGACATGTGGCTTGGCCCCTTGCTAAGGGACCCGCCGGAGGATGACAGACAAACTGAGAACCATCTTTAATTCCTTATATCGAAGGGGAACGGTGGGTAAAGGCGGTGTGCGGGAAGGGGTGACGAGGGGGGTGGCATGTGGTGTTTGGCGTATTGTATCGTAGAAGCGGGTACAAAGCGCCGGACCACGAGGGGAATAACCCAGCTCTAGTACCGAAGACGCAGTAATAACTCAAAGCCGCCTGGAGCACAGCCAAGATCATCATGTGGAACGTTAATTCCAATTTCCATAAGGTCAGAGACGTTGTCTTCCATTACAGCTGCTCTGAACGCATCACGATTCTTGGCAAGTTGACCTGCATCGAGCCAGAAGACAAAGTCAGACTCTCCTGTGATGTCCTTGTGGTCCACCGTGGTCGTCTAAAGGTCGACCCCCTTCCCCGTTTTTTTTCCAGGGACCATGGACCTCCATCACTGTTTTTTACCAGACTATTATGTGTCTTTGTTTATTATGACCGATAAAGTTCAGCTCTCCTTTTTTGCGATGGTATTTATAGGATCCAAATGTTCTGTTCGTTACATTTAGGTGGAGTGTCAGTACTTTCTCATGTTGGTCCTTTTTTTTTGTCCAGGTGTATTCTTCATTCTCAACATCCTTCTGTCGCATTCATTTTCATTTTCGAATGATGTAATGGTTTTTTGCAACTGTTTTAATTAATTGATGTGTCCCACTATCTCGTAGGCAGTATCCGTATGTTGCTACTGGGTGGAATTATACATGCTATCTAGATCCCACACAGATGATAAACTTTGTCCTCGCGCTTTTGTTGTACCGCCCACCTGCCCATAGGTTTTTCCATCCCTCCGTTATGGGTAGCAAGCCCCCCCCCCCCCCCCACACGATGTGACGATCTGGGTCGTACGGGGTAATTAGTTGTTTGGTCAGAGTAAAGACCAATTGCACAGTCCCCCCCCCCCCCCTCCCCCTCCCCCCTCTCTTAATACTTCATCTTTCTAGTACACTTGCAACAGTTCACTTTGTCACACGGTTGAGCTGTTAATGATTGTGATCCCTAAGTATTATTTCTTCGAAAGGTCATTGACACTTGTTTCCATCCATGTCTTCCTTTCGTTATCAATCTTCAATTTATGGTTTGAGACTTAAACTTTGTCTGTTGTCAAATAACTTTGGTCTTCTTGGTGTTTTAGGTATTAGATTTCTGGCCTCGCTTTGTTTTTTGGTGGAACAAAAAGGAAGTAATTGTTCGAAGGTCCATTTTGGTTTGCGTCGGATATAGGGAGGACTTGTGTCCAGTCAGCATATCCTGATTTCCTGGTAGTGTCTGGTACCCCCGCCGATTTTATAATGATCGGGCAAACTTCATGTGGTGTTCTTGGTCATCTCTTACGTTTCTTCCACTCAATGAAATATCTCGGACATAATTGTTAAACAGGGTAAGGAGGAAGCTGAAGGGTACACAAGGGTTACAGCCTTGTCTTACTCCTTTCTGAACTTCAAAAAGCCATGTCTATTCTGATTGTTTCCTCCTCCTCCCCCTCTATTCTTACCGCTGCCTGTTTTTCTTTGGTAATTTTACAACAGTGCGGATTGAGTTGTGGTAAAGGTGGATTTTGGGAATGACACATATGTTTTCGATTAATTAGTGCCCATAACTGGACTGATGTGTTGTTACACAATCACAGCGCGAGCGTGACATACAGCTTTTGGTTGTAATCAATGAAAACAAGTATGTAGGTCAAACCGTTGAATTTCTCTACAACTTTTCCTTATATGATCTCATGGTTGATTAAAGAACCCTAGTGTGCCTCTACCTGGTCGAAATCGCGGCCCTTTAACTATCAATTATTATTTCTGTTTTCCTAGCTTTTGTTGCATCCTTTTCGCAATTATGATTTGTAAAAGTATTTTTGCTTTTGCTGGCATGGCTTATAAGAGCTATAGATTCTGTATTTTGGTGCAACAGTTTCGAGTTGCCTCTTTTTTGGCAAGGGTATGTCAATGTGATCTTTTTTCCATTCCTTGGGGTGGGCCAAATTGCCCCCCTGCTTTGCCGAGAATCTGCAGCTAAAATGCAATTGGTATATACGAGCGCTGGGCGGCCTTCTCTTCCTGTTCCTGCCATGTAAACCAAAGCCAGTATCTTAGAAAATGGGGCACTCGTCCTACCTTTAAGGGGGAAAAGGCGGACATATGGGACAACAACGTGCCCGACGAAGAACAATAAGACTAACTATTCATCAGTTCATGTCAGAGCGAATAAAAAACCACCTATTTGCTGGCAGTGATGAACTCTGACATTCAACCAGGGTAAGTGTGTGAAATCCAGAAATCCTCTGGCAGCCCAGAGCCAACGGGTTTAGGCACCAAGAGAAAAGCCAGCAGCACTGTAGCCGGAAGCCACTTGGCAAAACCGCCCCCAAAAAACCCGCAAAACCCCCAACCAATGTGCGCACGCCTTAAGACCTAAAACGATACCCGTTTGCACACGACCAGATCGTATTGGGGTACCAGCTGACCCCCCAAGTAAACCATGAGTGCAAGATGCCAATAGTGGTAAACTGTGACGTGATTTACTGAACAAACGTCTACTCTCATTGAACGGAACGAAACGTTGAAACTGAACCGGGTTTGCTGTCGATACGACATCATCATTGTGACCCCCCTTGAAAGGACCCAATAAGTAAAGGAAACGATGGTTCATGCCTGACATTAGGTCCGACGTTGCACCAAAGTTGTGGTGGGGCCGAAAGCTGTACCCTAACCTTACCCGTGTGTGATGCATAAATGTCAAATTTGCCAAGCAAGACGCAGAAGGCCCTCCGTGAAGGTCTCCATTATTTACACACTAAGGTTTGGGATTCCCTCACAACAGATTTTTGGACGGACAATGGATAACGCAAATGTCCGTAGGCCTGTTAATATGGGGAGTAGTATCTTTTAAGATACTTGAGCGAGGGAGTCCTACCCGAAACAAGTGTTCGAGAAATCCCAAGTCCCTATGCCCGCTTACCATCCGCGTGACGTGGTGAGTCCGGACAAATGGGGCTCTATCAGTGGAGAACGTTTTATAAAAAAAATAAAATAAAAAAAAAAAAATAATAAAATTAAATAAAAAAAAAAAAAAAAAAAAAAATAAAAAAAAAAAAAATAATATAAAAAAAAAAATATAAAAAAAAAAAAAATAAAAAGAAAAGAAACAAACGCAGGGGGCACCCTACTTTCAACCACCACAAGGTAAACTGTAAGCTGGGTGCCGGGAAGATAAACCGGAAGACTGGGAACCGTAATATATACAGGGAGTGTGGGGTATGTGGTCTGGGTCTGGGCTGGGCTTGTTAGGCCATTATTCCTCGTCCGGGGGCTTATCCGAGAGGAGGAGCCTCGAAACTGGGGTTCGCAGTATGTTGGCATCATAACTGTGGAATAATTTGTCGTGGACGTCGGCCAATCTAACTAACAATGAAAACTACAAGTAACTTATATTTGGCAGAACAACAATTAATTGGGGGGGGCCAACTAAAGAGCCGTTACCCAGACTTTTCCGGACGGGGTCCCCTCCCTGAACAGAAGCCAATGAAACAGAAAATAAAAGGCGAACGATAGAAAGACAAGTCGTCGTTCTATCTTCCTCCGTCATTCCTCTCCTGCATAGTCCAAAGAAATGTAATGTATCGTAGAGTTTCGGTCTTCCAAGGAAAAGGCTTGGAAGAGCGTAGGGCAAGTTGGGTAAAATCCTGAGCCTAAGTTAACAAACAGACACGACAAGCATATACAAACGACTATTTAAGAAATAGTCCCCAGAGGCGTGTGCCGCCTTAAAACAATGGCAAAGAGAGTACGTCTACAACGAATAAGCACTAGAGTCTCATGCGAAAAAAAGGAGAGTAGAAAACACAACAGAGCGATTAGACCAGTTGTATGCGGGATTGCAGTTTGAAAGAAAGGGATGCACTGCCACCCTATGCCCCTGCGATCCCACCCAGCATTTATCAAGCGCAATTTATTGCCGATTAAGCATCCCATGTAATCCCAGTGTGCACGAAATCCACCGCGTTCTCGGGTGCGAGACGGGACAACCAAGCATAAGTATCTTGGCCTGTTGTGGCCAAGTTTAAAGTTGGGTATTTGGGCCCGGGTTTGCCGGTGCGTGTTAGCTCAGGTTCCCGTTTAAAGATAAGATCTCGGACGTACTCAATTTGACAAGTATCTTCGCTCCATCAAAGGAAAGGGGGTAAGAAGGTTCGTGTTGCTTGGTTGCCTTTTTGTTTTTTCCAAGCTCTTCCACGTCAGAGTGGTTTTTTCTGAGTAGGGGAATCTTGTACGGTTAAGGAAAATGAGACATTAGGGTGGGGGATCTGGATAGTGGGGACCGGGTTTGCCTAATGTCGCTATCTCGATGCACAGCATCCTTCTCCGGCCTATGCTGAGAGATACTCCATGGTGGGTCTGTTATCGGGCCCATTTGATAAGGGGGTAGGGAATTGTTGATAGTACGTGGAGCTGCGAAAAGAGGGGAGTCAATCGTGGTTTTGGGGTAGTTGTGTGTAGGTTACCGGGGGGCCTTTTCTGTGCACTTTCTATTCGCTAATCATCGCTTCCGGGAATTCTACACAAAGGCGAGGTTAATTTGGTAGTGTTAGTGAATATTGACCATTAGCGATGCTGTGCTGGTCGCTCACTTAGTGCAACCTTTTACCACGAAAAATGATTTTGTCTTATCGTATTCCTATTCAAGACAAGAAACATAAATCATCGAATTGGGTTGTACACGCAAGTTCCGCGGGGTTACGCGGGTTGCGGTGGGGTGACAAATCCGCTGCTCTCACATCATCACTATATATGAACCGCAGCCACGGAAGAAAACGTAAAGAAAGAACTACGGACTTAAAGAACAACAAAAAGAAACAGAAAAGAGGCTCGAGGTGCGTGCCCCAGTGAGGGGGGGTGCGTAGCAATACTTGAGCTAAGGTCTACTTGACTTGCGTTTTTTGTCTTAGGGGTGTTGGATAACACGCCAATTGTTGAAAGCGACCTCAGCGACACGCCCAGCTCCCCAATGGTACCACCGTTGTTCGCTCTTACAACACCTCGAATTTCAATACCGTTTCCCTCTCTGCAGTTTGAAACCACTCGGCGACTGGACGTCCTGGTCCCCTGGACAGGAATGACATCAATGCGAATTAGATAAATGAGAAAAAAGAATACCACAGGAGATCGGCATGATACCAGAGGATGGAAAAACCAGCCTTGAGACCGCAGCAACGGTATAACCCGTGACTAAACTTCCCTTAAAACCACCATAGTAGTCGGGTGCTGCCTTAACAACAACGTGCTCGCACGCGCATATTTGCATCTTTGCCCAAGACGTCTGCTCTTATTGCTCCCCTCCCTCAGAAGTCATTCTTGTCTGTGCTCGCGTGGCAGTGTGCTCCAATCATGTCAATACACTGCGGCAACCTGCCGTGAGTATGGGATAATTGGATGTTAAACACGTGCTCACTGAGGCGCCGTGCCCCACACCAACAAACATTTAAAGTTCCATGAATGAAGATGCTTTGTTCGCACAAGATGGAAGCCCAATATGGCAGTAAGTTTTTCGGGGCTGTGTATAGATTTGACCGGTTGTGCAGCCTAAAAACCGCGGGTAACTGGGCATGTTATCTCCTATATTTGATTTCCGAGCCCGAACAACGTCCAAACTGTTTCTGAGGATTGTTTTGCACCACGTGTTGAGGTTGTAGGACAACAGGTCAACTCAGCAATTCACAGAGCAAGATTTTTTCTTTACGCTTTTCCCCATTGTACTGTATAGCTTCCCTCCCCACTCCAAGATTGACCTCAGTAAAGTAATTTAATGAAAAATCAAATACCATTCAAGTGAGGGGAAATAAAAAAAAACCGATGTTAAGCTTTCAAAAAGCAGCTATAGTGAGTGACATTACACATTTAAGGTTATAGAGGAATAATGGGTGAAATGTCCGTTTCCGGGGGACTTTAATAAGATGTGAAATGATGCCTTGTGATAGGAGAATGCCGGTTCGGACAGGTCATAACGCAGCCGCACAATAACCAGAAAGGTGTGTCACCATGGATGATGAGGAATGCTTTATCTAGAGACCTTTGCAAAGTCCCCCCCCATAATCCATAATTATAGCATGGCTGTTGTTGGTGTCGTGAAATATTCTAATCCACATATATAAATTATCAGGTAAATGTAAAGCCTAACACATAAATTCAATAAAAGGAAAGAAGAATGGTAAAGAACAGTGCTGTCACAATGACTGTACTCGAAATCCCCCGTGTTTTCTCATTCGTCTACAAATTGTAACGTTTCACGTTGATAGTAAAAGCCTACTGCTTCAATACCCGCTTTCTACGATAAAACATGTGCTGCATTTCTAAGAAAAACCTTGAGATACGCAGGTTGACCTAGATTTAAAATTCCATTCATGTCTTTTTATACACTACGTTACCTAAAACGAAAGACAGATGGACTAAAGATAGAAAGAAGGGAGGGCTGAAAGCAGGGACGCAGGCAATACTACCACAGTCGCGCGATACACAATTACTACCATCACGCGTGTAAGGCCACAAGCACTAGCTTTTTTTCAAATCGACAGTGATAAAAAACACTACACACAAGAGAGTTAGGTTTTAAAAACATACAAAACGCTTATTAGGAAACATGACATTCTACTGTTTTATGTATAAAATCCTGACATTAGTCTGACAGTACAGCAGGACAGGTGGCGGTTCTAAACATAAAAAATAAAAAAAACTACACGACTATCCTGGAAAATACATATTTTGAACGCAGCCCCTTAGCCCCATTAAATTTGTATATTTGGGTTCCTTAGGACTTTCTGACAAATAATATGTTAAACGTTACGCAAATAGTCTAGGAAATAACCAATTATAGCCAAAAGAAATAGTGAGGGATGTCAGACAACACCCAAATCAGAATCGCTCAGTGGCAGATTTTCAACACACCATTGTACGGGAAATAGGCTGACATGTTACCTCCTATTTGATTGGCGGAAAATAAATGTAAGGCTAAACACGATTAGTCGGACTATAAATACTACTTCTTTGTTGTTAGGGGAAACGTGAGTAGGAGTACTTTTTTGAAAAGCTGTGTAAACATGGCATGATTGGTTAGACCTGCCAATATAGTCAATTAGAGGCGTCAGGTCAACACCACATTTGCAAATAAACTTACTACAGAATCAGTGCGTTGAGCGCCAGTGCATATTTTTCTAAATAAAAGCCTGGGACATCGGCAGATCGAAATTGTGCTATATTCAGTGCCAGTCAACGTAATTCTGTATTATTTCCATGAATTGTGGTAAGCTTGAAATATTTGATATCTTTTAATGAAAATTGAATGTAAATTGATAATTTATGTCTGTATATATGTGTGGTTCAGTAGCGAACATGAGGTAAAGCCTCTATAGTGCTCCAGCCTGAACAGAAGGTGGAGGAGGAAAGTAAAACTACATGGAATTGCCAAACAGTACACTGACACCTAGCTTATTGACTAGAAAGAAATAATGCTGGAATTGCAGAGGCGTAGTAATCATTAGGGAGGAATATACTGGTGTAAATTATGTCAGATGAAGCTGACAGTTGGCCTACCGCTCTGAACTCAGTGTTTGTTATGTATTGTGCTCAGAGTAGAAATAGAGTATAAATTAGTTCTGAAGTAGGAGGTACAACCTTCTTGTTTCAGGGACTGTGGTCCTAAAGTTATTGAGCAGCACCTGGTCAGAGCTTTGCTAATCCAGAGGGGACAGCATACTCCTTGGTCCATATAGCAAACAGTGAGGTGTCTCCAGAACACAGGGGAGCAATCGAGCAGAGGAGTCTTTTCCTGCCGCCATCACGAAAGATAAGCCTATGTGGCCAGCGGAGCTCAACATTATGTAACCCCATCTTAAACTGACATTGTATACAAATAAGAGGGGAAATTAATTGTTTTAATGAACGGAACTGAGAACATCTCCAATACTAGTTCCAACAGAAACAAACACTTGAAGTCATGATGACAAATAACAACATAGCTTGAAAAAACAAAACCAGTATTACCTCATATTACTACTACACAACTGACACACATAGGATAATATTAATAAAATATGTCACTACAAGATTCATATTGATAAATTCTGTACATATAACTTGTAATTAAAATTGATTGTGATTCCTGGTTCACTTTGTATTTGAATCAGGACACCTATATATTAATGAAAAGTACTTAATACATATTGATATTTGAAAATTTACCAGTGACTCATTTAAGATAGTCTCATAGAGTGTTATATGTATGTGAGTGTCAAACTGTTGTCAAGTGTGGTGGAATAAATTAAATTGTTTATCTGTCTGTTATTGTTGTGACTTACACTTCATCATTTACAAAACCCTAGACATTCAACGTAGTCATCACAATATTCCAGAATAATTCTGACTGAGGTATAAATATGTATATAGCAAGTAAGGTCATCTGTAATACACTACACTTATTAGATACAGATACCTTCACAGCTGATCTCAGTCAGTACACTAAGTCCCCTATACATATTTATAATATCCCACTTTACCACAGTTGGCCTGTTTAGAAGAACGTGGACAAAATAGTGGCAGCAAAAAGACCCCGAACGAAGAAAGACGTACGTTCCTTCATATCACTATGTGCATACTATCAGAAGTACATCCAGAACTTCAACGGACTGACGGCTCCTCTGACTGACCTCACAAAGAAAGGTTGTCCTGATAAGGTCATTTGGGATCAAAAGTGCGAACACGCATACAGAACTTTGAAAGGACAGTTGTCTGCATACCCCATTTTGAGGTTGCCTGACCTCAAGAAACCTTTTGTATTACGGGTCGACGCGTCAGATCAGGGCATCGGGTCAACACTGCTTCAAGCCGATGACAGTAACCCGAACATGCTATTTCCAGTTGCCTATGACAGTCGGAAATTAAATAAAGCTGAACGGAACTACAGCGTAGTCGAAAGAGAATGCCTCGCTCTGATTGACGGTATTAGACGGCATCATGAGTTTCTCTATGGTACATCTTTTACGGTGCAAACAGACCACGCTCCGTTAGCATTTCTTGGTGCCAATAAAGAATTTAACGCAAGGATCATGCGGGCGCCCTTCTTTTAAGCGTTTATTCTTTCAAAGTGGAATACATTCCGGGAAGACAGAATGTCGGGGCGGATTTCCTGAGTAGAAACTGGACTACGGACGAAGAGGAAAAAGTTGAACATACCAATCACCCAAAAGCTACCGATCAGAGCAGCTTCATTGTCAGAAATTAAACATGAAAATATGTTTTCATGTATCAAAAGAGGGGACGATTATCACAGACGAACTCAGCTGACCCTGAATCGCGGGATTCTATAGTACGACCCTTTGTAACGACCCCTTCGTATAGCACCAGAGCCCCCGAATAGTTTGGTAACTCTTCATCTAACGAGAATTTATTTTCACCTGGACTCATTGCTATGAAACCGTTCCACGCAGATGGCCAACACGTTGGCTGATTAATATGTGGACAGTTTATCTACCGGTCATTCTGGTCATCGCATTGATTTAAGGAAAGATTAAATCACGCCCACGGACATCGCCTGAGCAATGATATGAAGTTATTTTCATTAACTTGGGCAGTGGGGGCGTTGCCTACTTCAAACAGAGAGAGCGGAACAGGATCAAACAGACACGGAAGTGGTTTCAGGAACGTTGAGCGGGAGAGATCAAAGCAGTAGTGGTCCCTGAAACGAACGGGGAAGTTCTTGCCGGCATTTTTCCGCACCTCCATGTTAAGCGCTAAACCGACCGCAGACGGAGCGAACGGGGGAAGATGTCGGATGCAACGAACGGGGAAACGGAAAACCAGGGGACGGCATCTCTCTTTAGTCTGTCGGTCAGATCCCCCGAAAGTCTCCTGAGATAAAAAAAAAAGTGTTCCAACTTTCTCATGCCCCCCCTCATCTTTAATTCCATTTATTAATTCCATTTTTTTTAAATATATACAGACCACTAGAAAGCCATGCCTATCATTCAGTATGCCAGTGCCAGAGATTTTTAAGATTCACTAGCTATTAGTAGAAAAAGTTGCTAGATTCCCATCTGAAATTGGTGGCTACAAATTGGAGTGTTTCTTTTTCTGTGCACGGTATAATATATTTGTTAAAGTGATCAGTGGTCTAGTGCTTTCATTTTATTTCACTGGATTTTGTGTTTATTTAATCTACTTAATTTATTAAACTCATCCCATAAGTTCCAGTGGTAAATTTAATGATATATCTATTATAACATTTCCAAAAATAATAGATGTTTAAATGTTTAAAGTAACTTTTAAAGTCGCGAAAGGAATTTTATAATTAATAAATTTAGTGTAAAGTCCTATATATATATCTAGATGTGTATTTTAAACCATTAGACTCGTGACGGGTTTTTTCTTAAATACATAATTAAATACGCCGAGTGTATATATAATATAATAGCCTTAACGTGGGTAAATTTATCGCGCGTTAAGAAATATTATTTGATTTTTGAAGTATGATTATGATTGTCATGGGTTTTTATATCTTTTTTTCTCCAGAATGATCACCTTTTGCGATCCCAGTATTATTAATAAATCATACAGAGAGTTTCCATACTCGGTTCTTAAACGTTCCAGACAGTTTTGATGAGACATTTTTTAAAAATTTAATCTTGTGGAGGGGCGGTCCGGTGCTGCCTAGCTGTTCATAATTTAAATTAAAAGAAAGAAGCCCTAACCCAAGAATACATTTAAAATATTATCATCAAATGTTTAAATTTCCAATCTGTGAGCCTAGTTTTTCTCATAAATTGAAATAAACTGGAAAGATGAACAGTGCCAGTAAGCAATAATTTTATGTACGGCTCTAAATGTGATAGACATAACCGATTTCACCTGACTGTGAACCGAGCCTAGTTTTTAAAGATTTGTAAACTAGGTTTTTCCTCACTAGAGGATTAAAAACTTCCTTTTTTACCGGTCAGTGGCTATCATCACGCATTTGAAGGATTATATACCATCACTCATTTTTTCACCCCTATGTCGATCTGCGTAGCCCAGTGCCATCCCATAGACTCGTTTCTTTATAATAAAACACAAAAACTCTTAGAACTTCAAGTCCGGCGATAAGCGGAATATTTGCTCTCAGTGAAACTCTCGCATTATCTGGGCGGGACATAGAAGGACTAGACAGTTTTCACATGTAAAGAGTTTAATTACTGTGTGTATCATGCTATGGGTTGTCTGGTGCTGCACTCGGTACGTGTGTGGTGTATATGAGTTTGGATCCTCACAGAGTGTATGAATGACAGGAGATTTATTTTTTTTCAGAAACCATTGGTGTCAACTGCCCTACCGGGTAATACGTTTTTTCTGTATAGTCGGCATTGTTCCTTTAAGTGGGATAATTTTTTAACTCTGTTTCATCCCCGCCCCCCCCCCCCATCATCCCCTCTTTTTCATTTTGCTTGTTTTAAAGGGAAGACACAATTGGGATAACAGTAATTTTAGTCTACCACCCAAACCTACATATTGTAACACCTCTTTCAGAGTAATTTAACTTCATTGTTAGGTTACATTACCTATGTTCCTGATAACTATCTATCTTGGGACTGGGTTTACCTTTGTCTAATAAGCGGGAAGGGCTTAGTCGATACCAATCTTCTTTACCCCCATCTTCACCTTGTTAATTGTATTTTCTGTACTTATGATAATTTTTATGTAACACCTGTTGGATGTTGTGTTTGAGTTAAATGCTAATAAACGGCATAAACATATATAGTACTGTGTTGGACTACCAAGGCCCAAATCCCTCATATTTGTTTAAGATAGTTGTATCCACGTCGTCTGTGTGTCTGAAGCACCAAACCGGTGTGAGCGCAGAGGTGTGTCTGGAAAACTGGCAAATAATTGTTTGACCAGGAGAGTGGAAGAGAAGATTGAGAGAAACGATGTGTCGCAAATAAGTCTGTCTTTACTTTCCTCCAGCACTCTGTGGAGCATCATATTTAATCTCTACATTTCTATCACTGAGCCTTTTCACCATCATTCTACACTCTAAACCGGACTACTTTTCTAAGACTCTTTCTCTCAAAATAAATTTACGACACCAATGGGACCATGTTTACATTTATTTTTGAATCTATCGTTTCAAATAACAACTCCCAATATGTTTCCAAGGCAAATATATTTTTAGTTTTAGGTCAACCAATCATACTTCGCCTTCCTTTAAAATCCACCCAATCAAATATCCCGTACCTTTTAACCTCATTTACCCAAAGTCGTTTTTTTTTTTTTCAAACATGGCCATAGGGAAAAAAAATTATAAGCATGGCATGATCTTTACTTGACAGTCTGGTCGTGTCCACTTATAGTATTAATGGCTATAATATAGTTTAATTAATGGACTATTGTTGCGTAACTATTACCATATTCTTTGTTAGCAAGTCCTAAGGTAAGCAACAACGAATATACATTTTATATGGGGACTAGTTTGGCTTGGTTCAGAAGTACACAGATTTTTTTTTTTTTTTGCTATGTTAGTGTGTTTTTATATTTTTGAGTCTACTACAACACGTTCAATTCTTTTCCATGTGCTGTCTCTCTCTATTTATACGTGATAATTAAAACGTCCTTTTGAAATAAGGAGCTAAGGTTGTTTTTGTGACACGAAGTTGTTCTCTGCATGATTCTAACTTTTTCCTTTTTCCTCGTATTTTGGGGACACCCCTACGGCAACGCTTGCCCCTGTGCTAGTATTAGCTTTTAGTTTAAAATCATGCGAAACGAATTAGCATTTCAATCTATCCTTCCCTCCTCCTCGGTTTTTTGTTTCCACAATGCATTTAGAAGCACATATTTTCTTAGAACTAGGAAAAGTTGATTATGTAAAGGACTAAATTTGAAAATTGTGGGTAACCGTTTTGTCAGGCCCCCGGTTCAAAAAAAAAGCTAATTCTGTTTAGCAAATAATAATCTGAAGGCGTAGGCTAAACCAACAGTTCTAGCAAAAAATTATTTTATACTTTCTTATCTTTTCCTTTATGCCCGATATTGTTATATATTAATTTAGATATTGTATTTAGAAATTCACTACAGTAGGACATCTAAGAAATCAAGAAACAAGAGACAAATTTGCGGTCATAATATCCAACAAATTCCAAGTGCTCCAACAGCTGGAAGATGTAGAGAATACAGAAGACTATTGGCAGCAAATCAAAACGGTATGGAATGAGACATGTGAAGAAATACTGGGGAAAAGGGAACGACAACAAAAAGCATGGATAACAACAGAAACCATCAAGAAGATAAAAGACAGAAAAAACAAGAAAGCAGATTTAAACACAAGCAAAACCAGAAGTTCCAAAGCCAAGACTCAAGAAGTGTATACAAAAGCAAACAAAGAAGTTAAAATAAGTATCAAAAGAGACAAGAGGACATAAGTTAGAGCAATTATTTTTTAATGGGAGTTGGCAAGAGAGAGGCAGAAGATGCTGCAGCCAAAGGAAATATGAGAGAAGACTGTATAAACAGCACAAAAGAAGCTGACGGGACGGTAAAATCAAGCAAACAAGTTTTGCCTCATAAAAGACCAAGAATGGAAAACTGCTGCTCAGTATCAATATACAAGAGGGCAAATGAATGAGGTGGACAATAATATGCTTTGAGGACATCCTCAACAGACCAGCTCCACAAAACCCCCCGGACATCCAGCCAGGCAGAAGAAGGAGCTACACACATTAAGAATGAAAAGGGAAAAATCCATAAAGCTTCTAAAGGGATGGAAAAGCTGTCCCCCCTGGACCCTGATTGCATTCCAAGTTCAGCAGTAGGCCATCAAAGCAATATCGACAAAATCGGACAAAAAAAATCAAAACGGCCCTACAGAGATGTTTGATACTACAGTACTTTTACTTGAAAAGTGCTGGGAAAAGTAAGAGAATACCAGGCAGAATAGGAAGGAAGGAATATCTGGGTTTAAGATGCCATAAGAAAGGAAATTTAAACAATGTAGTGCAACAAATTATAGAGAGAATAAATGTTACTAACTATCATCAGTTGCCGAGGAACAATATTAAAATAGGATTAAATCCCTTGAGGAGATTATAAAAGAGTCCCAATTAGAACAACAAGAAAAACTGAGGAGATGAACAATGCCAGGTCCTGTAACAGAGACCAAGATTAGCCACTTTGAGAATATTAGTTGAACAAAAGTTCTTGGAATGGAATTCACCTTTAATACAGATCGGATGTTGTGGACTACAAAAAGGCAATTTGAACAGTGCAAGACATAGAAGTCACTATTAGGAAAAATTGAATGGAGGCAGATTATGTGGGTTCCCCCTGAAAGATCCAATTAATTTAAATAAAGAAAACATATGAAGAAGAGACTCAAGACAAATGAATGTCAGAGAGTTCTTTCATTAAAGACAGCTTACAGTAACCATTATGGGATAAGAACAGGAGTGGCGACGACAGGGATGCCTCTTGTCTCCATTTCCTTTTCTTACTATCCATAGAACTTGGTTGATGAAGATCATCCCGACAACACACACAATACTAAAAATTGAATCCAGTGGACTTCTGACTAAACATTTAGATGAATATCTTGAGTTTTGCTGACGACTTGTGCTTCTTTCTGCTTCTTCTGTCCATAACCGAAAATTAGAATGCAAGGAACAAATTCCAAGAACACTCGATGAGAATGTCCAACAAGCAGCCAAGCAATTGTGGGATCTGAAAAATAACACAGGTAATTAGAGCATAAGATAATTGAAGAAATAGAATGCAGGTAAAGAAAACAGGTCTGAACATGAAGAGAGCACCCAATTTAACACAGATTAGAAAATCGTAACACATAATATCCTTGGCAAACAATATAGACAAAGTCTTGGGATGGACAGAACAGTGGATGATCAAAAAAAGAATAATTGGTAGGCAAGTTAATTTGGCTGTGAGAGGTTTTAAGGATTGGTTTTTTATAAAGTGAATTGATTTATTGCTGTGGAAGTGTCAACCAGTGTGAGGTCCAAGCGTATGTAAGGACCCTAATCTAAATTAGTTGAATAATGATTGTGTGATGAATCTCTGGGCTGGGGGTACCATAACGGCTACCCACTGTCTCTAAGAATCTCCACACGGTCTGTATTTTTTATTTTTCTAAGTGTCCTTTGGTGTTTTTGAAGTGGCTTGGTGGCTAGTGCCAATATGAAATTGAATAAAATGATGGTACATTCAAAACAACACACAAAATCCTCAACCTAACTCGCTATAAGATAATTAAAGGAATAAGTCCTGTGGTTAAAAATGTTTGTTTTGTCCATTAATTTTCTTTTTTTAAAATTTTATTTTCCTTCGCGCCTGTCCTGCAAAACACATTTTTGACAGGTTTTTATAAACTGAGGAAAATATAATCTATAACAACTAATAATTAACTAAAAGGACTTCTTTTGGTTCCAAAACCGGATAAGCTTATAATAAAGTTTTCCTGTAGGTGTGAATTTCAACAGCCTGTTCAGCGTGATATATATATATATATATATAAATATATAGTAGTGTATAGTCATTTATTTATAGAAGCAGTTGTTTGGTCCATCCTAAAACGCACGCCCTATCATCGAAATCAATCACGAGCTGATAAAGCACGATCTCTCCCATCACGACGGCACGACAGGCACCCCATGCACGGGGGTTCACCACGGGACACCCACACGCCCAATCGCACAACACGATCCGACGTACGATCTACGGCGTTGCGATCACGCCCCCTGTAGGTTGTCATCTACATCACGCCGCCGACACGCACGCAATCGCACGCTCCCATTCAATATAGGTTTAAATTTAGGGAAAAATCAATTTTATTCACAATGAACTGTCAGAGTTGGGGGTAGTGTCCCCTAGATTATATGGGCACAAACTCACATTGAGAGACCTTAGAAATCTGTATGTATAATGTTCATGAAGCGTAATCATCACTTCACTGTAATCAGCTCACACATGCTTCCACGTCTGCTCAGCATAGAAAAACGTGGACGTCACAGCTACGAAACTAAACTTGGAAAACTTTCTTCTGCCATTCTTCTGGCTAACCTAGCATACAGTAAACATCACATTTCACCAAACACTTCAGTTCTCATTAGCAACATAGACCTTCAATCATTCCCACTCCGAACTCGGAGAACATTTCTGTACTTTCGTCGTATTTATTTTTCAATCAGTGTCCTGTCACCTCACAAACCGAACC
>JAMPIV010010573.1:0-325000 GCA_024509875.1 Oreohelix idahoensis
TTGGGGTCAGGTGGTTTTCGGCGGAGAAAGATAGGTGAAGGAGTTCTTCGGTGATGGAGAAGACTGCCAGGACGTCATGTCTGAGACCTGTCAAAAGTTTGTGATCTCTTTTTTGATTATGGGAACGAAGATAGTTTCTTCTGGGATGGTTAAATCCATGAGTTCCCTAGTGTTCATTCCATAACGCGAGGAGAAGAGCGTTTCTGTGTTTGCTAGTTGTTTTTTCTATGCCAAGGTAAAGAACTGTTTACCGAACTTTTTTCATTCCTAGGCTCAGATGGGCAGACGTCGATATGAATTTACCTATGAATATGTCGGGACGACATATTGTCTAGCAGCACTAAATATGTTTATATGCAGCAACTATGAGGACAGAATATGCTGATCCTTGTAGAATCATTTATTGTTGATGAAGAAAGCTTCAATTGAAGATTTGGCTATACATCCGTATAGTGAGCGATGCTCAACCGGGAACCAGCAGCCATTGCGGAATTCGATTTACTTTGAAATTCTACTTATTGCAAATCATCAAGCAGAGAACGGGAATGCTTCCTTATTATCAGGTGATGATTGAGAGATCACTATTATAAAGAAAACCCAATACCAGTGGGTTAACATTATCTTCACGGAGATTTACTGTATTTAACGGAATCTTCGCTAGAGTGCAAGTTACGTTTATGCTAAAGAGGTTCGGTCTAGGAACCAGGTTGGAACCTTGTATATTAACTGACATGATCAGTCAGTAAGGCCTGATGAATATTTATATATGATATGGAACTATGAATGCTTATATACTGATGTTCCATTGTGAATGCCCTCAACATGAATGCCAATTTATTATTGTACACCGTGGATCAACACTATGCTATTGATGTTAACCTGTGTTGCTGTAACTGTACCCGTCCTGTCAAGTGTGTGCGTCAAATTAAACTATTGAAACGTCTACAGTGGTCTGCATCAGTAACTTCCAAATACGCATGAATGAGTGTTTGCACCTTTAGTCAACTCCACAGAACAGTCACACATTCGCGTATTGACATTTATCGCAACACTCATTGTCAACACCGTATTCTTGTCGGGGCCTTATTGTATCCCAGGACAAGGCGACATATATGCCTGACACTGTGCTCGGTTGTTTGAGTTGACTATTCAGTCCCAGTACATCTTTACAACGTACTCTGATAAAACACAGTATACAGCATCCAAGAATAACAGCCTTTATCACTATCACCACCAGGGGAAAAGGCGTTTATCAAAGACCTAAGAGAATTCTCACTTGTTTTTTAGGCTTAGGAATAGAGATGTTAAGTATTTTACTGGTATTATGGTCCTCTGTCTTTAGGAAACCATGACCGACACGGTGACGTAGGAAAGAAATTTCGCTAAAACCAATACATGCTTTAGATGGTTTTGCTGTCAACTTATGCTCGCGTAAGGTAGACAGTAATTCACCTAATCCCAAATAGTGATCTTCCCAAGTATCACTGAAAAGACATGTCGTCTAAGTACGCAATGACATCTGAACGATGAGATAGGATTCGACGCATCATGCGTACGAATGTAGCTGGGGCGTTCATAAGGCCGAAAGGCATGAAATTCCATTGAAACAAACCCCTAGGTGTAGAAAAAGCAGTAAGAGGTTTGGCTCGTTCACTTAATGGGACTTGCCAATATCCTTTTGACAAATCAAGTTTAGTGAAGAAATGAGATTTAGAAAGCCTAGTAAGTATCTCTTCTAGTAAAGGCATAGGTTCGGCATCGAACTTCGTAACCTGATTCAATTTGCGATAATCAACGCAAAGACGTATGTTATTGTCTTTTTTTCGCACAATAACCATCGGCGAAGAATATGCAGAACTGGATGGTTCAACTATTTTTAATTCTATCATCTCATCCAACTCTTTCTTGACCTGTGTCTGAAAATGTATAGGTATAGGATATGGTCTGACCCTAATAGGATTATGGTCAGTTAGAATAATGTCATGTTCAATGACATTGGTGTGTCCAGAAATGTCAGTAAGGACATCCTGAAATGTTTGTAACATAGAAGAAACTTGTCGCTGTTCCTCTAGAGATAAATTAGGAGAAACAGTAACGTTTTTCCATGATTCACTAGAATGAAGTGGAATCACTGGAAGAGGGAGATTTACATCCGAGAAACTTGTTTCTTCATCCTGTATTACTGACAAGGATGAGAAATGACCATGTGGTACTGGGGAATCGTCCGTTGCCTGGAAAATAAGCAGCAAATACTCAGGACGTTCATGGAATTCCGTAAGCATATTGATGTGGAAGGTTTTATGCTTTCCATCAATATCAACAATATAGTCAACATCGGAAATTTTCGAGATTATATCGAACGGACCTTTCCGTGAGATAAGAAGTCTATTTTCCCTACAAGGTAGCAGAACATATGCTTTGTCCCCAGGACAAAGTTGTCGTAAGGTTCTTTTCTTATTGGCAAATTGCCTTGCCTTCTGTTTGGCAAATTCAGAAGAAGAAGTTGCTAATCTGCATGCTTCGATAATCTTGTGTCTAAGCGCGATGACATATTCGTAAGAAGATTTTGTGTCATCATCAATATTATCAGCTGTTATAAGATCATGAAGCAAAGACATAGGGCCTCGCGGTCGCGCGCCGAAGACAAGTTCAAAGGGAGAAAATCCTGTATGTTCATTGGGGACCTCTCTATACGCAAAGAGGGCAGCGGGCAGAACCTATCCCAATCTTGAGGATGATCCTCAGTTGTCTTCCCTAGTAAGTTTTTGAGTGTTCTGTTTAGACGTTCCACCATCCCATTAGACATAGGATGATAGATACTACAAAAGCAGAACATGCCATATTATTCGAGTTTTTATTATCATTAGTCTGATCACAGGCTTCATGGGCCTCTTGCTGTGCAGACTTTGCCTGATAATGTGATTTATGTCCCTTGTATTGCGATCTACCTCGATTATCATTGCCTCTCCAATTATTATTATTTCCTCTATTGTAACCCCTATTTGGGTTTGAGTCATAGTTCTCATGGTTACAATCATTATGTTCATTATAATGAGTATCTCTGTACTTATGGTCTTGTTGTCTCCATGACGGATGACTTGGATAGTTCCTATAATGACTTCCTCTGCGGAAATTCCTATAATTGTGGCAACCCCTGTATCGAGGGCTGTCAGCTCGTCTCCAGTTCTTCGAAGAAGAACCTTGAAATGATTGATTACCTTGATTTTGATAGTTATTCGAGTTACTCTTTTTATCAAACCTGTTTTGTGGTCCTTGAAATTTGTGTGAGTAATTAGGGTTGTATGGTGTTGCTGAAGCAACTGGCATACTTTTCTTCACCTTAGCGTTGCTAATAGTTACGTCCGGATGTGCAGTGATGTATTGGGTACAATATTGTTCCATTTCTTTTAGTGTCTTGGGTTTACGCTCATGTAGGAATTCAAGGAATGGTTTATTTACACTTGACATAATCTTGTCTCTGAGCAACAAGTCCATAAGGGCTTCATATGTTTTTTCTGTTTTGGACAGCTCAATCCAACGATTAAATGTAAGACGTGTCCTTGCAATGAATTCTGAGAATTCTACCCCTGTTTCAGGTACCATTCTCTTAAATAAAGGACGGTAACCTTCCTCTGTCAATTGATATTTTTTTAATAAGGCTGCTCTAATAACATCATAATTATCCTGATCAACCTCTTCTACCAAGCTTAAATTAGTCAGAGTGTCACCTTTCAGTATCTCTGATAACTGATTAGCATATTGTGATCTATCCACATTATGATTTCGACAAGAACGTTCAAACCTATCTAGCCAAACTGTTATATCGTCACTGGATGGATTAAATGCTGGTAGCTTGATCTTGTAAATAAAAGGTTTACCATTACCACCAGATGACTGATTAACATTACCCATGTTTGTCAATTTCAATTTTTCTAACTCAAATGCTAAAAGTTTTTCCTCATGTTCCCTTTTTGCCTTTCTCTCCTCGGCTTCAGCTTCTCTTTGTAATCCTTTTTCTTCAGCCTCAGCTTCTCTTTGTAATCTTTTTTCTTCAGATTCTCTCTGTAATCTTTTTTCTTCAGCCTCAAGTCTTTTTTCTTCAACCTGAAGTTTTCTTTCCTCCGCTTGAAGTTTTCTTTCCTCTGCTTGAATTTGCCTTAAGTTCTCAGCATCTATTTTCTTTTGTTCAGCTTCTGCTTTCAATTTATTTTCCTCTTTTTGTTTCTTTTCTTCTGACTTCAATGCCATGGCCCATTGAGCAGTCGAGTATTCTTCCAATTCTTTACCAGCCTTGCCCAGGGATTTCCCTATCTCAACAAAGTAATCTAAAGTCGACATAATGTCTAACAATATGTGACTAGTTACCTGAAAAAGTCAATGAAATTTATGCCACCGTAAATGAGAGCAAGTTTTAATAAACTTGAATAATCAGCTCCGTTTATCCCAATCTCTGTGGGAGACAAGCCTTTAATAAGGTCTTGTATACTCACTTGTATAATAATAATAATGTAATAATAAACTAATAGTTTATTCTATACCACAAGTGCACTTCATATAGTGTATGATCAAATATACCTTATCTAGCATATGTCAACCAACAACATAAACAAAGGACAATCAAGAAAGACAACATGGAAACATTCGCAGAAATCAAATAAACAAATAGGAAAACTTAAGAAAATAATCACAGAACCTGTGATGACAACCGCGAGGAAATAAACAACACAAATGACGTCACAGTGTATAAATATAAAGTTGTATAAAACTAAATGACAGGAAAGATGAGACCTACAAATACAAACAAATCAAAACAAAACTACAGAACAGAAAAAAAAATTACAAAAACAACGAAGAAAAAACAACACGTCGGCACAGCTAACAAAAATAGCAACAAATTGTCGCTAGCAAATTTTCAATTAAGAAAATTCGCGCCTACAGAACACTAATATAAGCCCTCTATTACGTGGGAAATCTTATATTAGACACCTTACCCAACCGCGCACAGACATATACACAACACTATAACATGTAACACATATATATATATATATATATATATATATATATATATATATATATATATATATATATATATATATATATATATATATATATATATATCATATAATGTAATGTAATGTGTTGCACAGAAGGCTCAGATGTTGTTCTATAATGGCACAGTTTCTGATAAAAGAGAATAAACTGTCACTTTAATACATTAATACTTCTGGCCTAAACTATTACAATGTTCAATTTTGAGCAGAACACCAGAAGATCCACCGTTGAAAAATAAGCACTTCTCGCTAACACAGTTAATTCTTGCCAGTACCCTGCTGTGCACTGATGTCTGTTCTAACACAAATGTCAACAAGCGCTGACCTAGTTACCGCCTCTGCTCTGACAGGTCAGGTCACGTAACGAAACTGCTGACTCGCTGACATCGACTATAACTTGTACTGCTTGTGTTTACGTGTGTCGTATGCGGCCACAGGAAACGATCTGGTATCAGTAGCTGACTTCTGGCAATGTCCACTGTGCATGTTAGACCCAGAAATCTGGCCACCACATTGATAAAGACGTTTTGTGGTGATGTACTGCTTTCATAAAGTTATACTGGACCCGTAAATGAACGGTCAACTCGTCCCGACACAGTGCTGACATCGAGTGAGAATGTAGATGTAAAGGACGCGAATGTGTGTACAGTTCTGTTGAGTTGACAAGTCACTCACTCAATCATAAGCAGAAGTCAATGAAGGGTAGACTGCTAATGACGTTTCATACATTTAATAATGGACGTACACTTCGACATCACGATTACAGTCATTTGAACAGGTTGGCACAAAAATCATCGTATACTTGAAAAATGGGTGACAATATCAGATGTTCATATATGTGGCATGTCAATATAATGGAACGATAGTAGGCAAACACTCAATATTCTGGTTGTCTATCGTCTCATGTTCTAACTGACTAATCGCGTCAGTTAAGGTGGATACATAAACATCAACAATGGTTCACTGACAGAACCTTCTCCTGGCTAAGTTTCTCAAGCCGTAAATTCACCCAATGTTTATAGCAATAATGTTATACCACAGTAGTGGGTTTTCATAATATGCAGATCTCTGTACCATTATCAGATATTAAGACCTTTTCTGTTCTCCGATAATGATCCGCTTACAATGGCGGGAATCCAAGATGGCTCTCCTCCGTGAGCTTCGCTCACCCAGGATGAAAAAATTATGAAGCAAATGTCCTCATTGGGCTTCTATACGTTTCTGCTATCAATAAGGCTGGTTACATCAAATAATCTAGTGCTGCTAGATACCATGTCATTGTTGCTGTCATTTTCGACGGAGTCATCTGTCAAGTTATTTGCTTATGTTTTATCATAAGAATAATTGTGTCTTTACCTTGCGATGTCAGGTTGATTAGGGGTTGTCTTCCCGCGTTTGTTCATTCATTGTGTTTGACCTTTAGGAACTACAGCTCACCTATCCTACATTACAGAACTTATACATTATGCTCAAGATAGCTATGTAAGACTATTTGTCTTTAAACGAACCGAAGTCCAGCGACAAAGCTATATTGTGGGAACCGCAAAGTATATTTATGTCTAAGGCATTATGCAGGGTTGATGTTAACCGTTTAGTCAGAGATACCAATGGCGGCGCTACGAACTGTCATTATTGGCCAAACACAATGTATTGACCATGCACGAATATTCGAAAATTGGTTTACCAGCCTTTTGAAGCCTTTTGAATGCCTGATGTATACCTAACGATTTCCGGTCAGCATGACCTTGTTTACACTGACTGTTCCTGTTGATGCTATGTGTGTTATCGTCAATAAATGTTTTGAAAACGTGCCAGCAGTCTTCAAGCATCCTTGACTACTGCATGTGAGTGTATGGGTTGCATTACATCACATATACGAGCCTAAACACATTCACGCCTTCATTTGCACCCACACTCAGCTCATCATTACAAGTACCACACATCTTAACAACATTTATACTGTCTTGTGCAAGTGATCACCTCAACAAGAGAAAAAGACAGTTACATTTCTGGTGGACCAGTTCTGTGGGTCTAGGCTACACATTAGACAGAGCGAGCAATTAACATTATTGGTGACATTAATGTGATCCAGAAATTTACATTTCTGGTAGGCCAGCTGATGGGGATATTTTCATGAGAAGGACAAGTGCACATTACATTTTTGATCTGTGGCTCTGCTGCTACATTTATGATGTCTCCAGTGTGGTCCAGAAATTTACATTTCGACACTTCCAAGGTTTGGCTACACAGGACAGAATAGACAAGACAAGTACTGAAGTTAGCATCGAAGCGTTTGCTACGTGGACCATTCTTCTTCTTCTTCTTCCGTCCTTAGCCAACGACCGGCAAAGCAGTCAGTGGCCATTACGCCTAGTGGCGTCTTAAGGGCAACAGCGAATAGATTTTCTTTGCCGTTGTTCCCATCACGCCTAATGGCGTCTTTAGGGCAACGACAAATCAATCCGTTTGCCGTTGTTTCCGTAATCAAAGTGACTGGCAAACGGGTGATCAGCCCGTTGGTACGTGGACCATAGCTGCATACAAGTCCAGTCCCTGATTGTGAACGGTACCGCTGGTCGTTCACACCTTTCAGTCAACAACAGACTTTTCTACGCCCGAGCATTCAAGTTACATTGTTCGAGGTCAAGTTCCTGTTTGTAAACAGTACGTGAAATTGTAAACATTCGATGTGCAAGACTCAAGATACGAGAAGGTCATAGTAACTTTATGTTCGTGAAAACCACTTCATGCTACAGTGGATCTGTCAATCAGTGCGCGCTTGACATTTTGTTACTGTGTTCGCAAGGAGCAAGTTAGTTACTGTAATATCATGTGTGACTAAGCTTTATTTTGCAACACATTGAATTGATTGCTATTTATGTTACTTGTACTGTTGTTGTGTATTTTTCTTGTGTTCTTTTGCGGGCTGGTTGGGTAAAGGTGACTCCTTTAGATAAATACCACGTAATAGAGGTTATCTATTGAGAGCGTGTCGTTAGGGACTGCAAATTTCCTTAATTGGAATTTGCTAGCGACAATCGTTGCTATTTACGTTTAGCTGTGCCGAAACTGTACTTATCGTTGTTTTTGTAATATTTTTTTCTGTTCTTCAGTTTTGATTTCATTTGTTTGTATCTGTAGGTCTCTCCTTTCTTTTGTTTATTTCTTTACACCTTTTTGTTTATAACAGTGTTGCCATTTGTCTTGTTTACTTTTCGCGGTCATCAGTACACATTTGTGTAACATTTTCTTTACTTTTTGCTGTATTGTTTATTTGACTTCCGCGAACGTTTTCGGTTATTGTTCTGTATCTTTGTCTTTGTATTTATGATTGTACTACATTATTGTCATACACAGTCTACAGACATATACTTGGTCATGTATTATTATTATTATTGATAAGGTACACTCTTCATATAGAGATTATTAATAAAATATTATTATATAAGATATTTATACAAGTTCTTGGCTAAAAGACTTGTTATCCACAAAGATTGAGACAAGGTGGAATACATATTCAAGTTCTTTATAAAAAAGACTTGTGCCCATAGTGAGTGGGATATAAAGGAATTATTTTCCACAGGTACTCAAGTGATTTTTTGTTACATTATAAACAAGTTAACCATACAAGGTCTTTGACTAAGACTAAGAGAGTGAAATAAAGTGAAGTGAGTATACAAGTCTAGCATTTCAGACTTGTCTCCCATTGGATTTGTTCATCCAGCAAGGGTTAACCCTTGGTAAGTCTGGTAAAGAATTGGAAGAATATTCATCTGCTCAATTCGCCATTGCATTAAAGTCAGAAGAAAAGAAACAAAAAGAGGAAATTAAATTGAAAGCAGAAGCGGAACTAAAGAAAGCAGAAGCTGAACAAAAGAAGCTAGATGCTGAGAATAGAAGATTAGAACTTGAAGAGAAAAGGTATCAAAGAGAAGCTGCTGCTGAGGAGAGAAAAGCTCAAGCTGCTGCTGAGGAGAGAAAAGCTCAAGCTGCTGCTGAGGAGAGAAAAGCTCAAGCTGCTGCTGAGGAAAAAAAACTTCAAGCTGCTGCAGAGGAGAGAAAACTTCAAGCTGCTGTTGATGAAAGAAAATTCCAGATGGAAATGGAAGACAAAAAAATTCAAGCTCAAGCTGCTGCGAAGGAGAAAAAACTTCAAGCTGCTGCTGAGGCTGAAATTAGAAAAATGGAACATGAAGAAAGAAAACAGAAAATGGAACTTGATGAAAGACTCGCAACTTTGGAGTTAGAGAAATTGAAATTGGCGAGTATGGGTGCTCAGCAAACAACTTCGAGTACGACAAAGGAGTTTGTTAGTAGGATTAAATTGCCTCATTTCAATCCTTTAAAGGATGACGTAGCGGATTATCTAGATAGATTCCAATTTTTATGCGATGCGCATAAGGTAAAAAAGGAAAAATATGTTGAACAGCTGTTGGAATTTTTTACAGGTGACACAGTGACTACTCTTATGACAATAGACGAACATGAAAGGACTAATTATGATGTTGTCAGAGCAGCATTGCTAAAAATATCAATTAAAAGAAGAAGACTATCGTCTTTGTTTTAGGACAATGTTGCCAGAAAATGGAGTAGATTTCTCTGAGTTTGTTACAAAAATACGTCGTACATTTACACTATGGGTTGAGTTGTCTCAGACTGAGAAATCATATGAAGGCCTAATGGACTTATTACTTCGAGATAAGGTTTTGTCATCTGTTAATGATTCTTTTCTTGCATTTCTCCATGAGCGTAAGCCTAAAAACTTAAAAGACATGGAGGAATACTGTTGTCAGTACGCCACCGCGCACCCCCATGCTACAGTTAGCAATTCTAAAGTGAAAGAAGAGTTGCCAGTTGCTTCGGCAGCACCATATGGCCCTAATTTCAATAAAAAATTTCAGGGTGCTCAACAAAACTGGAATAGGAGAAGTAATCAGAATTACACTCGTAAGCAGAGTAATCCAACATATGAAGGTTCTTCTAAGAACTGGAGACAAGATGGTAGTTTTCGTAATTTTGGTGGTAGTAATCTTAGACACTTTCGCAAAGGTTATCACAATAATAACTATCTAGGCTCTCGAGATAACCATTCTCGACGTCAAGAATATGACGATGGTGAATTTAGAAACCGGGATTCAAACCGGAATGATAACTACAATAGACAATATGATAACAATTACAGGGGAAATGATAAGCGCGGTAGACCTAGATATAACAAAAGAAAAGCTTTCCAACAGGCAAACTCTGCACAACAAGAGTTTGATGGAGCCTGTAATCAAGTAAATGATAGTGGTAACTCTAAGGCTATCACTGATTGTGCTTTCGATTTTGGGAGAGCAACTGAATGCCCCCAATGCTTAACATTGTTCGACTCATCGACTGTATCTACCATAAGTTGTGGTCACCCTCTTCCTGCTCTACCTGCTACAGTTGCGCATGATGGGAGAGGATCTCTCATCTTGCATAACGGTTTAGTGAATGACAAGCGGGTCTCAGTACTTTTCGATTCGGGATGTACTACCGTCGGGGTTAGGGAGTCTCTGATAGATCCTTGCTGTGCCACTGGAAAAGCGATCAAATGTGTTACATTTGGTGGTACTATGGAAAGTTATCCTACTGCTATTATTAGGATTGACACTCCCTTCTTTGAAGGAGATGTCCATGCATGTCTTCTTCCTAATCCTATTGCGGATCTTATAATCGGTCGTATTCATGGCGTTAAGGAATGCACCCCGCAACAAATTTCTATTTGGGAAGAACAAAACATTCAAACGGTCAATGCAGTGGTGACAAGAGCTCAAGCTCTTAATCCCCCAACTTCATCTGATGATAGTAATGAAGTTGATAGCCAAGACGAGCACTTGGTGATTTCCCATGACTCGTTTGTTAAACGTCAATAAGAGGATCCTTCTTTGAAGAAATTCTTCCTTCATGCAAAGAAAGGGTATCCCAATCAAAATACTAATCACAAATCGTATATCACTATGAAGAATGGTATATTGGTACGAATGGTACAACATTCGGACAAGTCTATGCACTCGCAAATTCTTGTGCCTAAGTGTATGAGAGCCTTAATTCTTCAGCATACACACGATTCTCAGTGTGCTGGACATATGGGTTTTTCCAGAACTAAAACTAGAGTCCTTGCGTCTTTCTTTTGGCCATTTGTTAATAAAGACATAAGAATTTATTGCCGGTCTTGTAAAATTTGTCAAGAGGTCAAGTCTAGAGGTCCAAGACATGCTGCACCTATTCAGGCTGCAGATATACCTATTCGGCCATTTCAGAAAATGGCTATAGACATTATTGGCCCGTTTAAGATTAAGTCAGCCAGAGGACACCAATTTATCCTCACTTGCGTTGACATGTGCACGCGTTGGCCAGAGGCTATTCCTCTGAAGAGCATATCAACTGTCGATATCGCTGATGCTCTTTGGCTCATATTTTCTCGTCTGGGATTCCCCGGAGAAATATTGTCAGACCACGGCAGTCAATTAATTTCGGACATTATGTCTCAGGTAATGGCTACGCTAGACATTAAAAGGTCTCTCAGTAGTATTTATCATCTAATGTCCAATGGATTGGTTGAACGTCTTAATAGGACACTAAAGAGCTTACTGGGCAAGATAACGGAAGCTCATCCCGATGATTGGGACAGGGTCCTACCTGCAGCTCTCTTTGCCTATAGAGAGGTTCCCAACGAGCATACAGGGTTTTCTCCTTTCGAACTTGTCTTTGGCGCGCAACCGCGCGGTCCGATGTCCTTATTACACGATTTGATAACTTCCGATAATATTGACGATGATACACAATTGTCATATGAATATGTCTTTGCCCTTAGGGAGAAAATTATCGAATCGTGCAGATTACCAACTTCATCTTCCGAATTTGCGAAAGAAAATTCTAGGCGATTTGCTAACAAGAAAAGACGCCTACGTCAACTTTGTCCTGGAGACAAAGCGTTTGTCTTACTTACCTCAAGAGAGAACAGACTTCTCATTTCATGGAAAGGTCCATACACTATAGTATCGAAAATTTCAGATGTCGACTATATCGTCGATGTGGATGGAAAGCATAAAACCTTTCATATAAATATGCTTACAGAGTTTATTGAACGTCCAGACTATTTGCAGCCCATTTTCCAGGCGACGGATGACTCTCCAGTCCAACATGGTCACATCTCATCCCTGTTCGTTATACAGGATGAGGAAACTATTTTTTCTGACGTTAACTTACCTCTTCCTGCGATTCCACTTAATTCTACGGAATCATGGAAAAACGTTACCGTTTCTTCGAATTTGTCTTATGAGGAGCAACGTCAAGTATCCTCTACGCTACAATCGTATCAGGATGTCCTTACCGACATTCCTGGACACACAGATGTCATAGAACATGACATCATACTTACTGATTGTAATCCGAACAGAGTAAGACCATACAAAATACCTATTCATTTTCAAGCACAGGTCGAGAAAGAATTGGATGAAATGATTCAACTGCAAATAATTGAACCATCCACTTCAGCTTATTCTTCGTCGATAGTTATTGTTCGAAAGAAAGACAATAACATACGTCTTTGCGTTGACTATCGCAAATTAAATCAAGTTACGAAGTTCGATGCTGAACCTGTGCCTTTATTAGATGATCTACTTATTAGACTTTCTAAAGCTAAATTCTTTACTAAACTAGACTTGTCGAAAGGTTATTGGCAAGTCCCACTGACGGAACACGCAAACCTCTCACTGCTTTTTCGACACCTGGGGGTCTGTTTCAATGGAATTTTATGCCTTTCGGGCTTATGAACGCCCCAGCGACTTTCGTGCGCATGATGCGACGAATTCTATCAGATCGTGCAGATGTCATCGCGTATTTAGACGACATCTGTCTTTTCAGCGATACTTGGGAAGAACACTATTTGGGTCTAATGGAATTGCTATCTACTTTACGTGAGCATAGTTTGACTGCAAAACCCTCTAAAGCTTTTGTTGGGTTTAGTGAAATTTCTTTCCTAGGTCATCGGGTTGGTCACGGTCTGTTGAAGACAGAGGACCAAAACATTTCGAAGATATTAAATATCTCGGTTCCGAAGACAAAAAAGCAAGTGCGTAGTCTCTTGGGATTAATACAATTCTATGGAAGATTCATTGAGAATCTGTCCTCCATTATGGCACCACTTTCAACGTTATTGAAAAAAGGTTCTCCTAATATGGTGCGTTGGTCCCAAGAATGCCAATCTTCATTGGATCAGGTTAAGATTTTGTTCTCATCTCATCCTATCTTAAGACTACCAACGATTGATAAGACTTTTGTTCTTCGTAGTGATGCCTCTTCCACTGGGATTGGAGCGGCACTAATGCAGGAGCATTCAGGAACTCTGCATCCTGTAATGTATATTTCTAGGAAGCTGAATGCGGCAGAAAGGAATTACTCGGTTTTGGACCGTGAATTGTTGGCTATGGTTTGGTCCATTCTTAAGCTACAAAGGTTCCTTCTGGGCGCGCATTTCTTTATGGAAACCGACCAAAAAGCTCTCACGGCTATGCAAAGTAAGGATTTTAAGAGCTCGAGATTTACTCGTTATGCTATTGCTCTTCAGCCTTTCCATTTCACGGTGCGAGCTATCCGTGGTTCGGATAATGTGATGGTGGACATATTGTGTAGATGCCCACATGATTCCAATTAAATCTTGTGTCCTAGTTTTCCTGATACACTTTCAGACTTAGGTCTGTTCTTAATATCCTAAAATATTGTAATACAAATGTATTTGGATAATGTATAAAGAATTTAACAAATTTGATTTTGTCCATCCATCAGTGATATGTTGCTAATATAGCATTGTAATTCATGACATTTGTATATTGCTATAATTATAGTAGTTGATAATGTTTGATATATGATTGGTATTGCCAGCAACTTAGGTTTCTTTAAGGGTACCCCCTGAATATGTTTGGCTTAGTGGAAATATTTTCTCTTATGATGGGGGATGATTTTTACTCTCTCCAGACGCTTTATTTATGCGTCTATTGTACCTGATATTAGGTTCATTCTTTCATGAGCACATAATTGATGCTTGTGCTATCTTGCTCATGGACATATTTTAAAAAAAAATGTTTAATTTTTTTTTACAGGGGGGTTGTAGTAATATGTTGCTGTCATTTTCGACGGAGTCATCTGTCAAGTTATTTGCTTATGTTTTATCATAAGAATAATTGTGTCTTTACCTTGTTATGTCAGGTTGATTAGGGGTTGTCTTCCCTTGTTTGTTCATTCATTGTGTTTGACCTTTAGGGTCAAAGGTAGACAGTTCGGGCGTGGGCCCATGCGCAGGTTTTTTAAGCGCCAAGGAGAGTTACTTCCGTCAGGCCGGGGATGTAAGCTGGCTTCGGAGGGACGAACGTTCATTGTGTTTTTCGGGGAAAATCTTCGAAGTGACTGCGTTGGCAGTTCTCCCCAGTGATTCTCTGTACGTCGGAATGACGACAGAGTTCGTTATTATGTTCTGAGGATTCTGTGCAAGGTAACACCGACCTTTTCTACATTATTATGCTTCGGTGGCAGAACATGTTTAAGGTTACCAAGACTGTGAACTACAGCTCACCGATCCTACATTACAGAACTTATACATTATGCTCAAGATAGCTATGTAAGACTATTTGTCTTTAAACGAACCGAAGTCCAGCGACAAAGCTATATTGTGGGAACCGCAGATTGGCGGTATATTTATGTCTACATAAGCATTACTGCAGGGTTGATGTTAACCTGCTTAAAAGAAGTACACAGATGACGTCATAACGAGGCCTGTGTTAAGGCTAATATATTACAGCCTGATAATGTGCAATTGGCGGGGAATGCCAAGTTGTACATGTATGTCAAAGTAATTAAGGTATCTGACGCGTTTAGTCAGAGATACCAGGGCGGCGCTACGAACTGTCATTATTGGAACACATTGTATTGACCATGCACGAATATTCAAATGTTTACCAGCCTTTTGAATGCCTGATGTACACCTAACGATTTCCGGTCAGCATGACCTTGTTTACACTGACTGTTCCTGTTGATGCTATGTGTGTTATCGTCAATAAATGTTTTGAAAACGTGCCAGCAGTCTTCAAGCATCCTTGACTACTGCATGTGAGTGTATGGGTTGCATTACATCACATATACGAGCCTAAACACATTCGCGCCTTCATTTGCACCCACACTCAGCTCATCATTACAAGTACCACACATCTTAACAACATGTATACTGTCTTGTGCAAGTGATCACCTCAACAAGAGAAAAAGACAGTTACAGTCATGTTCATCTGTAATCAACAATCCTAGATGCACGATAATACGTCTCTCATCTAGTCTTAGCAAAAAAGTTCAGCAAAAAATGTTCTGGTTTTACCTGGCTTCAGGAAAACACACACAAGCGAATAACGCACGCCATTCCTAGGCGTTAACAATGGACATTAGGAGAATCTCTGATAATACAGTCATACAGAGAAACAATCTCCTTCCTAGAATAACTCACAGAGATCAAATCAAACTTTCTAATCGACCAGCCATAGCAGCGACGACATGACAGCCTTCTCTGTCCACACACACCCAATCGACGCATGCGCAGCAAAGCCTTTCACCCCAGAGTTCAGCTCACAAAAATAGTCCGACATAGAAATACAAAGATACAAAGATATAAGACCGAATCACCTTAAATAGTCAAGGAATAAATATAAATACGGGCCATAAACATTTTAAGCAAGACCAATCTGTTTCTGGCCATACCAGACGCAAAATGGCGTAAATCTATTATTCATACGCCAGATTGTGACACAAGAACAGATAACCCATAGAACCGACTACTACATCGAACCATCAGGGTTCTGTCCCTGAGACTGAGAATCATTGATTCATAAATAAATAGTTACACTTTACATATGCATGCCTACCAACAGTAATCTGTGCGTCACATACAAAAGAATATGTGCGCAACATCAGGGTTGTCTCCCATAGGCTTTCCATCTCCCGGTGTAGCTGCAAGGCAACAGGTTAGTTTGTTTACAGAGGTTTACTTTCCCCATGGCTAGAGCTTAAAGTGGCTCTTACTCGCTTGACTCACCCGTCATTGGACATATGGGTGATTTCATTGGGGTATCAGGGCCACCTGTTATCCCTCCCCTTCCTGCTGGGAGCACATCGCCGTTTGGTCCGCGACTGCTTATTCGTCCAGCAATACCAACTTAATTCGCAGCTGACACACCATATCTGGAGGTCGTTCTACTATCCGCCAACTGTGGGCGCGTCTGGTTGGGGTCGGTTGCCCCTTTTGTCAGGATCCTTTCAATAATGAAATACTTTCAAGGTAATAAATCTTGATTCATGATTATATGTTATGAGCCATATACACACAGGTAGATACATATCTCAACAGCCAGACGGCTGGAACCTCACTGCTCACTTATTCCCCCACCCCATTGCTACTAAAAAAAGCCTCTCTCTTTTTTGCACAAGCTTTCTTAACTTGTCACGCAACCAGATTCTATGCTTGCCATAGTTCATGTACATAGTAGATTGGGGAAAACGATGCGGTGCTAACACGACTTACCATAAAACTGCATTTACCGCTACACAAAGTAACTCCCAACATTGGCCCCCTGTTTCCGAGCGGAAACCAAGGGGGCCAATGATCCCTATCTATCACCTGAAAAACAACACAAGATCAGACAATGTCAAAATCTAACACAAACAATGTCACTTTCCAGCTACATTTCTTGACAATAGGTCTGCCAGAAAGTTCTCTGATCCCTTGATAGGGATAATTGTATATCTATATTCTTGGATAAGCAGAAACCATCTGTGTAACAATTTGTTGTCGTTTTTTGGTTTAAGGATGTTAGTGGACGGTGTTTAGGGATGTTAGTGGACGTGATCCGTCTTGAAGTAGAAGTATGCACTAAGTAAATAGCATGATAACTTGCCCATACACCAAATGATGGACAAGAGTTCTCTTTCACTGGTGGAACACCGAGTTTCTGCTGGTAGCAACTTCCTGCTTACGTACAAGAGTATCATTGAACCATTGCAACAGTCAACCACCATTGACAGTCTGGGAAACATCATTCCTCAAAAGAAATGGCACAGTGGTATTAGGCAACACCAGAATAGGTGCCTTAGAAAATACAGTTTTAATTTTGTTCAAAGCTCCACTGCAAGTATCGGACCAATCAATTATATTAGGAGCACCCTTTCTAGTCAAAGATGACAGGACAGAAGAAATTGATGAAAAGATCGGAATGAACTTGTAATAGAAGTTAATGAGTCATAACATGCTCCTAACTTGTTTCTTTGTCCGAGGAGTATCTAATTCGAAAATGCGTTTGACAGTCTGCTGATTAGGATATAACATGTGGTTACCAACACAGTGACTAAGAAATGACATTTCTCTACAACCAATCTGAACCTTTGTTGGTCTAACTGTCAAACAATGCTTTCTAAGTGGAATTAATAAGGATTTTAATCCCGTGATATGTTCTTGCCTAGAACTGTGGAATAAACAGATGTTGTCTATGTATGTGATGACATCAGACCTATCACCTAAATGTCTTCGCATCATGCGCATAAAAGTCGCAGGAGCATTGACAAGGCCAGAATGCATATAATTCCATTGAAATATACCATCTGAAGCCATAAATGCAGTTAGCAGTTTGGCCTTTTTAATTAAAGGGATCTGCAAATATCCAGTAGCTTGACTGCCTGCATCAGGACCAGCGAACCAGAGCTGGTCAAGACCGCACTCCACCTCCACGTGGTGGTCCTGGAAACAGTCTGCAGCTGTGCAGGCTGGCTGAGCGAGTGTGGATCGAAATGGAAAGGCAAACCCGGTCCTAAAAAATGCCGTGCAAAAGTCGGATGTGTCGACCGAAAGGTGCAGATATCACAGCTACGTTGTAAACAGACACAACGCAACCACCGTCCTTTTCAGGGCGAACGAAGAAGAAGATCTAGTTTGCTAAAGTATGTAGCCTGGGATAGTTGTGACAAGAGATCCTCCAAAACAGGCTCAGCATCTGTGATAGTGACACTGTTCAGACGTCTAAAATCAATGCAGATGCAAAGATATATATCTGTCTTTCTAACTGGAACCACAGGAAAAGCATAGGATGATTTGCAAGGAGAAATGATGTCCATGCATAGCATATCCTTAAGTTCACTATCCACACGAGATATTTAGTGTAATGGTACAGTATACGGTCTGAGTTTGATAGGGCGATGATCACTCAATGTAATATCATGAGAGATAACATCAGTGCGACCTGGAAGTTCAGTCAGCACGTCAGAGAAAGATTCTAAAACAGCAAGAGCCTGTTCTCTGTAACCATAATCTAAATCACTTGATACAGTTACATCTCTGTAAGAGATATTGTCCGCTGTAGAGTCATCATATTCTACAACAGCCATCATATTCCACAACAGCAGACAAAGTGTGTCGAACAAGTACATCAGAAATTCTGTCCAAGATAGGTTCTAACACAGGAGGGCACTCCCCATACCATTTTATATTTATGAATATGAAATGTTTTTATTTTGCCCTTTTATGTCAATGGCATTAATCTACAACAGTTTTCTTCTCAACCACCTTAAAAAGGCCCCGCCAGGAATTAGGAGTTTATTTTCCTTGGTCGGGAGAAGTAGCCATACTTCTTCTCCTGGTAAGAAAGAACGTAATTTTCGAGATTGAATGTTGTGCACTCTCGACATATGTGAAGCACTACGTATCATACTTGATGCATAAGTACATGCATTCACAACGTGTTGTCTGAGATCAATGACCAGTTCATAGCTGGTGCGGACAGTATTATCCTCCACTGATCCCAACAACAAATCCTTGAGAATGTGCATAGGACCTCTAGGGTTGGCACCGTAAACCAACTCAAATGGTGAAAAGCCAGTGCTCTCATGGGGTACTTCTCTGTAAATAAACAAGACCGCTGGCAACATGCGGTCCCAAGCATGAGGACATGTCTCTGTGACTTTGCTTAACAACTGTTTTAACGAGCCATTGAAACTCTCGCAAACGCCATTGCTTTCTAGGTGGTATGGGTTAGAGAAAAAAATGAATAATTTATAACATGTTCTCAATATCTTTCATCATCTGAGAAATAAATTGAGTACCGCAATCTGATAAGATTTCCTCGGGAAATTCCATGCGGCAAAAAAGAAAATATAAAGCTCCTGTGGTGATATTCTTCAATAGTATAGCCTCAGGCCAATGTGCACATACGTCTATACACATTGGGATATATCGATATCCTCTAACAGTCATACCTGACGTAGTACTAACTATGTCAACCGCAAACTTGGTAAGAGGCCGTAATGGCACATCAGTAACTTGTAAGGGTGCAGCATGGTGCTTGCCACTGTGTGCTACCTTTTGACAAGTTGTGCATGACCTGCAGTAAAACTTTACGTCTGTATTAACACAGGGCCAATAAAAATTAGAGGTGACTCTTAATGCCCATATGGCCAGCTAAAAGCGAGCCATGGGCAGTACTCAATACAATAGGCCTAAAACTCTTTGGTACAACAACCTGTCTCCTGACTGAAACATAGTCGTCAAAGCATCTGGTCTGTACTGAGTTCTTAATTTCGAACCAGTAACGGGAGGTTTTAGTCTTCTTGACATATTTGCTATCTGCTAGAGCAAAAAGTGGTTGCAAAGTAACATCATCACGTTGTTTGATCTCGACATACTCGGGGGAACTATTATAAGCTTTCTGAAGAGATGCTCTCTCACTAAACGGTGTAGCTGGCTGTTATGAGTTAAGTTCATAACATCTCTGTCGATATCAAAACGGTTCCACAAATAGTCATATTTGTTTATGACTGGCGACCCTTGGTTACAGGAAGTACGTCATTAACTAGGGCTGAGTAGCAGACGTCTATGGTTGGTGGTACCAAAAGTTTACGATGTTCTGCTAGATCTTTTCTGTGTTTTTTCAAGGCAGGCGGACGTGTGTGTCTAGAGCTCCTGAGAATTATATTACTTCACTACAGATTCATACCATGTTCGACCACTAGATTATCAATACACCTCCGTGGATGATGCTAGTTTATGTATGAAATAAATTATTATTATTGTGAAGAACGTGAGTAAATTCAATATTGTGAAAACCTGTCAAGGACAGCATTTTAGAGACAGACGATATGGAAACTTACTGAGGACTGCATATCTACATTATGCTTATGTATATAATGGCTTTACTGATGAGATTTGAAGAGCATCGCGCGTTATAATAAACTGTATATTCAATTGTCCAGCCTGACCTTTGGCAGTATCATTACTCATTGGTGGAGAATGGTTGTGCGCGGGGTCTACCTACATACTCCTATATGAACTTGACCTGAGTATATCAGTACTCATTATAATATAACACACCCCGCAAAAATGGCTCTGCCTTACATTCAGTGGCATGCTGGGCCCTAGTGACCACAGCATTAGCCAGCACTGGGTGAGATTCAACCCATTTGTGAATCTCCTCTGGAAAGCACTCCTTAATACCTGATATAATACCAAGAATAATGTCAGATACCTGTTGGTCAAGGGCACAGGCCCTTACCTTTCCTGTTAAAAAATGATGCAATACCTATTTCTGCCACTGGGTAACACTCTATACTCCCTCCGAATGTTATGCACTTCACTGTTGTACAAGTTAAGGCAGATTCATCAATTAACGTTCTACGGACTCCGACAGTGGTACATGCGGAATAACGAAGGACACTTTCAGCCTGTTATACAGGAACCCAGTATATCACGCGAGGCGTCCCACGTTCTCACAAGATGACATAGCTGGTAGAGCATGCCCGCAGAATAATACTGGCTTGAACCAGGCTGCAATAAAGATTTGCACACATAACAATTTTCGTCATTAAGTGAGCCAACAATACATGCATTGGCATGGTCAGTTCACTTCTCATCATTCTTGTTTGTTACATATGTACTATCCCTATCATGGTTGCTATTGTCATGATGCCCACGTCGTTTGTTAGTACTCTTTCCATAGTATTTCTTATATGGTCTATTCCTAGCACATAACCAACATCTGCCATTATTTCTACTAACACTGTAGGATTCGTTGTTTTGTGTGCGACTATGATCCATCCTTTTGTGATGCATATCCTCACTTACTTACTTACTTAGTCGTTCCCCTTCTACCGTGAGGTGTAGAGGTTTGGAAGAGAGAGCGCCAGACCATTCTATCAGCTGTCTTCTTCCTGGCCTGGTTCCATTCTAGTCCTCGGTCCTTCCAAGATTGTCTAATGTTGTCCTCCCAGCGGACTCTGGGTCGTCCTGGAGGTCTGGATCCCTGGCTCTTTGTTTCCCATGCTTGTCGTGGTAGCCGATCTTCTCCCATTCTGCAGACATGGCCAAACCATCTTAGTTGGGACTGTTCTATTTGGGTCTGCAGCGGATGGGATTTTAGGCCTCGACGGATCGTCTGGTTGCGGACCATGTCTCTTCTTGTTACTTCAACCACTTTCCTCAGATACCTCATTTCTGAGGTTTGGATCTGGCTTTTGTGGGTTGTAGTCATTGCCCACGACTCGCATCCATATGTCAAGACTGGGACATAGGTGGAGCGGTATACAGCCATCTTCGTTTTCTTACCAACCTCTTTCTTGCTGAGGAATCCGCGATTTATGGCCTGAAAAAGTCTCCCAGCCGCTGTTTTTCGAGTGGTCAACTCTTCTTTGATGCCTCCCTTTCGGTCTATAATAGCTCCGAGATATTTAAAGTGGTCGACCTGCTCCAGGACCTGTTCTCCCAACTTAATCTGATGTTTTCTTTCTTCTCGTGATATCACCATGGATTTTGTTTTAGAGCTGCTTATGACCATCCCTCTCTTCTCCAGCTCTTCCTTCCAGACTTGCAGGTTGGATTGGAGATGTGCCTCTGATTTAGCAATCAGGGCAACATCATCAGCAAATGCCAGCTCCGAAATATAGACCTGTCTCATCTTCCAGTACCCCACTGAATACTTTCTTGTTCTCTCCTTACATGCCTTGATGACATCGTCCATAAGGAGTATGAAGAGGTAAGGTGATAGGATATCACCTTGTCTTACACCAGTGGTGGTCCTGAACTCTTCTGACTTATGGTTTGCTGTCCTCACATAATTTCTGCAAGACTTGTAGAAGCTCTGAATAGCATGAATCAGAGGTGCTGGAATATTCTTCCTTGCCAAACAGTCCCAAAGTTTGCTCCAGGGGACCCTGTCAAACGCCTTTTCCAGATCTATGAAACAAAGATGGATCTCACTCTTATACTCAAGGGCCTTTTCTCTCAGCTGTCTGAGTGTGAAGATTAGGTCTTGAGTATTTCGGTTTGCTCGGAATCCGCACTGGACCTCATCCAATTGTGGCTCAGCTAGGCGTCGGAGTCTCTGCTCTAGGATTCTAGAGTAGATTTTACCAGGGACACTGAGAAGGGATATGCCTCTATCGTTTCCACATTGTCGATTGTCACCCTTTTTGAAAATTGGTGTTATAATGGCAATCTCCCAATCCTTTGGTATGGTCTTGTTGCACCATGCTGCCTTTAGGACCTTTAGGAGTAATAGGTCGCCTGATGCTCCCATGTACTTAACCATTTCTGGTGTTATACCATCATGCCCTGCTGCTTTGCCCATCTTGATTTTCTCTAGTGCTGCTCTCAGTTCTTCCATCTTTATGTCATCTTCACCATCATTGGTTTTCTCTTCTGTGCTAGTGGTTATCATTTCTGATGCTTCACCATGCTCACCATCCAGGAGTTCTGAGAAATATTCTTTCCATCTTTCCATTACTTCCTTTGGGGCAGTAAGCAATTTGCCTTGCTTGTCCTTTATAAATTTGAGAGGACATTGTTTTTCCTTCCTCATGTTCTTTAGGGTCTTATAAAACAATTTCTGGTTTTCTTGTGCATCTTTTTCTAGCTTTTCTCCAAATTCTTCCCAGGACTTCTGTTTTGCTGCTAGCACTTTGTTCTTTGCTTCTGTTCTGAGTGTCACATATTCTCTATATTTTTCCATTTGTCCTGTTGTGTTTTTAGCTCCTAAGTATTGTTTCCATGCCATTTTCTTCTCTCTTATTTTCTCTTTGACTTCCTCTGTCCACCAAGATGTCCTCTTTCTCTGGTTCCCAAGTCGGACTTCACCACATGCTTCTGCAGCAGCTGTCTTTATGATATCCTTGAATTTATTCCAGAGGGTTTCCAAGTCATCAGGTCGTTCTTCTGTGTTGCTCACTGCTGTAGCAATAAGCCCCTGATATCTGGTCTTAATTTCTGGCTCTCTCAGCTTGTAGGTCCTAATGCTCATTTCTCCTGCTCGTTTACTTGGTTTCTTGCGTGATGTTGGGCAGTTCCTAGGCTGAGCAACTCTTTCAGTTGTTCTTTTGATTGCAATAGTTAGCAGGTAGTGATCACTTCCAATTTCTGGCCCCCTCCAGACTCTAGCATCCCGGACATATTTGAATGAGCTTCTCCTAACAATGGCATAGTCGATCACTGACTTCTCATTCTTGGTTGGTTCATATCTAGTGTATGCATGTATGCGCTTATGGGGGAACTTTGTGTTTGTGATGATCAGATTCTGCTCACTGCAGAATCTAAGGAGTCGCTTTCCATTGTCATTGAGAGTATCTTCTCCATATCTTCCGATAACTCCACCCCATCTAGCATGGTCATTTCCAACTCTGGCATTAAAATCTCCGAGCATGATAACTTCATCTAGGCAGTCATCCACTGTCCTTTGAAGCAGCTCGAAGAATTCCTCCTTGACCTCTGCTCTCTCATCCTCATTTGGCCCATACACTATGACCAGGTTGACTATGGTTTCTCCTTCTTTTAGTTTTACAACCATAATGCGCTCCAAGACAAAGTTCCATCCCTTGATACTATCTTTTTGATTTTGGGCCACAATGCAACCCACGCCCCCTTTAGCTCTTTCAGATATGGGTACACCACTGTAGAGCAACGTGTTGCCATCGAGATCCATGACTCCTTGTCCTTTTTTCTTCGTTTCCGTTATAGCCAGGATTTCTAGTTTTGCTTTCCTCATCTCTTCCACCAGCTCCTCTTCCTTCCCATTTATACTTCTTGTGTTCCAAGTTCCATAAGTCGTAGTCCGTAGTCCGTTCCAGTTCATCGCCTTTAGAATCAGTCCGGTTTTCTCTCTTGTATTGCTCGTAATCATAGTTTAAGACAAACAGGTGATTGGCCTGTTGTGCCTTTGCATGGTGGAGGGGCTGCCTCCTTACGGCCTCCATGCAGGCCGCCCTCCTCCTTTTTCATCCGGGCTTGGGACCGGCATTGGCGGAGTTGCATATCCTCACCACGGCTAGAATTGTTCCGCCACTGACCTAGTTTTCAATAACCATAGTTTCGTCTTTGTGAGAAGTGAGAGGGTGATCTCTGCTTTGGGAAGTTATATTTCATCCCGGTAATTGGACCTATAGCCTTGCCCTACTCTTCTGGTTTGTAAACCTCTTCGTCTGGGTGAGCTATCATATACTGTCGCCCAAGTATCTCACAGCCTCAAGGTCTTTCGGTTTCCTTTCTTGAAAAAAATAAGGCACGTTCGGTGCTAATTGCTGATAACACCATGTCACATAACATTAGATCAAGTAAGTGAGTTAAGGTTTTATCAACACTGGACAACTCTATCCATCTTTTAGATTATAATTTAATAAATGAGATAAATTCTCCAACGTCAGCTTTCCTGCTAGGTAGACAGTAATGAAATTTATCACGGAACTCAGCTTCCGTAAGCTGAAATTTACATAGCAATGTCTCCTTGACAACATTGTAGTCTTCTCAACTACTACTGTTCAAAGCAAAATAAGGCTGTAGAGCGTCCGCTGTTAAAAAATCGCATAACGTTTAGCTCCATTGAACCTTGGGGATCTTCAACGCACTGACCCTGAGTTCAAGTCGTTGTAGGCATCTGTCTATGCAGTCTCTTAGTTGGGCAAAATTTGGCAATCCTATCCGGTTTGTGGTCACAGGTGTACTAGAAGATGCCTTAGGAGCGTCCAACTGCACTTTCCTTAAGGCAACAGCAACATCTATATCTTTCTGAACATTCAATTTCTCTATCTCCAAATCAGTTGCTTTCCTTGCAGCTGCAGCCGCTAATCTTAGTTTCTCGATCTCAATTGCTTTACCTTCCTCCAATTCTCGCTCTCTTTCTAAGGCCACTAATTTTCCCGTTCAGCTTCTATCTTTAATTTTTGTTGTTCCATCTTTATTCGCTCCAATTTCTCCTTTTGTTCCATTTCTAGCTTGGCCTTCTCTAAATCTTTTGCCTTGTTCTTATCATCATGTTCTAACTTAAGACGTTTGAATTCACTTTCATTCTGTCTTTCCTTGCGTGCATTGTAACTGTCAAATTGTGTGGTAGCAAAGGCCTGTAGTTCCACTCCTGATGTATTAAATTTAAGCCCGATTTCTATAAAGTTCTGAAAAGAAAACATGATTTTCTACCGGAAATCACTTTTTTCAAAATATAGTGACATTATTATTGATGAACAATGCAAAGTTCAATACACGTATAAAACACAAAAGACTTAACCAAAATGTGCACACATAAAAAATAAAAAAAGATGATGATAAATTTTAAAATACAAAACGCATGAAAACAAATAAAAATCAACTAAACCAGGACAACAAAAAACAATATTCTATTTTAACATGTAAACAAATAATAACTAATAAACACTACAAATAATTCACAACTGAAACCTAAAGACAGTCACATTAGCAACTAGAGAAGAAGGCATAGAAAGCACTATTACAACAACTGACATTATGTGAACTAAATACGAAACAATAACAACATGTGATACCTGATGGCACAGCAAAATAAAAATGAAATGTTCGCAATGCAAATAGGACTTACTTACTTAGTCGTTCCCCTTCTACGGTGAGGTGTAGAGGTCAGGGGAATACACATACATGAATGTATTCATCTAAGCGCTAAAACTCCCTAAATGCAAACTTCCCATAAACCTACATAAGATCACCTTTCATCATACTTCCGAAGATGAATGATAAAAATGATACCTCCCAAAAAAGACTTACATGGAAACACTGAACATATAGAAGAAAAAAAAGAGCAATGACGGAGCATGCTTTGAAAGCAAAAGATGCTATAAACTGAGATATCCCTATCCAGAAGCTTTTAAAACAAAACTTAACCTTTCTTAAATGCAGAAAAAAAAAGTTTAAGGTCTTCGTTTACAATAACTACATGACTCCGCCAGGGCATTATCAGCCATTAATAGAAACTAAAAGCTGCTCCATAGACTGCTGTTACTCCCCCGCATGGTTGATATGTTGTATTTAATCTTAAATAATAAGGTCCACAGAGTTTCTTTTACAGAACTTATGAACGTTTGAATATAGAATTGTTCCAGTAAAGCCTTAACTGATGTTTGAAAAATAGGCAAATCGTTATAGTCATTAACATGTTCCATGGGCAATCCTAAAGATAGGAATGGTTGTTAACCCACATTCCTTCGACGTCAAGGGTTACGGGGCGTGGCTACCGTTTCCCGCCGTGTTCGCTTGCACAAATGAAAAGTTATTGTTAATGCACAGTTCATAAAATTGCTTAAGTCACGTTGCATTAAAAAAGTGCATCTGAAAGTATATTTAATGTTCTACCATACTAAAGTTAAGTTGTTACAAATGCATTATGCGTGAAGTGAAGTTTGCATAAATTTGTTGCACATAATTAAATGCAGTCATCCATATGTTAGGCACACAGCTTGGCTTCCCATTAATGTTGCAACATTAATTTCGCTTGTAACGTTTGCAAGCTTGTTTATAACAATCCGATAATCGTATGAAAGTTACTGTCCATGGATCTTTCTTTACGTTCTTTGCAATCAAATATTTGTTTTCTTTCTTCCACGTTGCTCTTTTTACAAAGAAATTAACAACTGTCAATTGACGGTTCATAAACGTTAATGCACATGAAGAAATTCACAACTGACCCATTGATATGGTCAGGCAATAGATAACCAGGATTAATGATTATCACTCAGGCTTCTACACTGCTGGTGATCTTTAAGATCGTTACTCGCATATATATATATATATATATATATATATATATATATATATATATATATATATATATCATAACCCTCCACTCCCAAAGGAGCATAGGCCTTCAACAAACACATGCCAAGTCCTCCTGTCACGTGCCATCATCTCAAGTTCTCTCCACGTTCTCCTCATCATTTTCACCTCTGTTTCCAGCTCTCTTCTCCATGTGCTTCTTGGTCTACCTCTGCCTCTCTTGCACTGGGGGTTCCAGAACAAGGACTGTCTTGTAATGCTATCAACAGGTTTCCTCAGTTTGTGTCCTATCCATCGCCATTGTCTTCTTCTCATCTCTTGTTCCACTGGCACTTGTCTAGTTCTTGTCATCAGTTACACGTTGGTAACCGTGTCATACCATTTTAATCCCTCTATTCTACGCAAGCACCCATTTATGAAAGTCTGTAGCTTTTTGGTTGCTGTCTTTGTTGTTCTCCGTGTCTCAGAGCCATACAATAGGACTGACTTCACATTTGAGTAAATGATATACTTTCAAGATAATAAATTTTGACACATGATTATATGTTATGACCCATATACGCACACGTAGATACACATCTCAACAGCCAGACGGCTGGAATCTCAAAGCTCCCCCCCCCCCCCCCCCCTCCATGGCTACTAAAAAAACCTCTGTCTTTTTGCACACGCTTCGTGAACTTGTCACGCAGCCAGACTCTATCCTTGCCATAGTTCATATACGTAGTAGATTGGGGAAAGCGATGCGGTGCTAATACTACTTACCATTTAACTGCATTTACCACTACGCAGAGTAACTCCCAAAAAGGTCACTATAACGAAGTTCTACATTTTATCTCTGCTTCTACCTTTCTGTCTTGTCACCTCGTACAAAAATTATTATTTTCGCTTCATTGTTCAAGATTTCTTGTCACATCTTGTCGTAATTGACAACCCTTCACTATTATCGCTGACCTGTTTTGAAACACTTGGACTCCCATCTGTGCCAGGTGACTAGAAACTGGCGGAGCAATATTGATCTTAAGTCACGATGGTCAATTTCGGGTATTGATATCAGGTGGTGATAGATAAATAACAAAAAGAGGAATAGAGCACTAACAAAATCCGCAAGTTAGGTTATTGGTTTGCCTTTTAATATGCAAATCTACGCTGCATCTGATTCGAATTCTCGGCCCCGAAGCAAGATGGACAGGCACGTGAAAATTGTCCTTATAAACTAGCGCGCTGCAAGATTACATGACTTACTTCCCATTTCTTCCAGGAGAGATCATAAACAGCCAGGAACATATTATCGGGGCCCATATATATGACAGGCCAGAGGAATGAACGTGATTTCTATGATTAGAAGAGAGTAGGCCCGTATAACTTACTTTGTTCTTAAGTTCAAGGTGTAATGTTATGATGTATGTATATAAGCATTACCTCGTCATCTACACAAGCACACACATGTTTCAGAAGGCACTCAGTAAAAGCATGTTCAGTTTGTAGCCATGTTTTATTTACAGGATGTCGTACATGTGAAGATTCGCATATTATTACAATGTGTGGTTCGTATTATTAATGTATTATATTACATCCCCCTTTTTTGAAAAAAAAAATGTGTGCAAACATTTCCAACGAAATGTTTCATGTGAGAAAGGATAAGTATGTGTAATGCTCAGTGTGAGTATATATATGTCACTGTCTGTATCGGCTGGGAGGTGTCACTGTACGGCCAGAACGAGTGGTGTAAAGTGCTGGTGGTTCTGCGGAAGTCCCTGGTTTAGCTTGAGTTGGTTTTGATTTTGGCCTTGGCGCTTGTTGGTTTTGTGGGGCACCAAGGTCTGGAGTTACTGCATTGTCTGTTGAAAGCATAGGAATTCTCTGTTCTGTTGTATTCTGTGGGATTTCTCTAATGTCCACTCTGTTTCGCCTCAGGAGGTTGCTGCTGCTGTCTGGTCTTAAAGTATAGCTCCTGGGTTCAGGGTTTCTGGAAATGATTGTTGCTTTTGACCATGTGTCATTGTTGTGGTTGTAGGTAGTCACATGCTGACCAGGATATAATGGTGGTAAGTCTTTAGCACATTTGTCATAGTTGGATTTCTGAACTTGCTGACGATGCTGAAGTTGATCATATGTGCTGTCTCTATGTTGTGGACGGAAGTGGACCTTAGATGGTAGAAGGTCTTTAATTCTTCTATCAAACATAAGTTCTGCTGGACTGTCGATCTTACTGTCTACCGGTGTTGTTCTCCATCTCAAGAGTGCTAGGTGTACATCCTCTGTTCTTGTTTTCTTCATGATTGACTTGATAGTTTGTATCTGTCTCTCAATGAAACCATTAGATTTAGGGTATCTAGGTGATGATGTTGTGTGTTTGATCTTCCAGTCCTTAGTGAAGTTTCTGTATGCTTGACCTGAGAAATGTGGACCGTTGTCTGATCTAATTTCATCTGGGATGCCAAATATGCTGCAATACTTCTTTGTAATGTCTGCAATAACAGCTGATGGTGAGGGTTGTGGAAGTTTCTCAATGATGGGAAATTTGCTGTAGTAATCAGCAATAATAAGATAGTCATTATTGTCGATGGAGAAAATATCAGTTCCTATAATGCTCCAAGGGCTCAATGGTATGTCTGATGGTATGAGAGGTTCTCTGCACTGCCTATTTGCATGTTCTTGGCAAATTGAACAGTTTTTTACATAGTGTTTCTATGTCCTTGTTTATCTGTGGCCAGTAAACATCTTTCTTTGCTCTCAGTTGTGTCTTCACAATACCAAGGTGACTATTATGGAGCTGTTTAAGGATGATATCGCGTTGTGTTTCTGGTACAACAATGCGATCTCCTTTAAGGATCAGACCATCTTCGATGCTTAACTCGTCCCTCATCGAGTAGTATGGACGGATGTGTGTTGGAACTTCCCTGATAGAGCTTGGCCATCCATGGTATATCAGTTCTTTGAGAGAGTTAAGGATAGGATCGCTCATTGTGTCTTCTCTGATGTGTTCAAGCCGATTATCGCTAAACTTGACAAAATCAACTTTGATGTTTGGGGTAAGATCTGCTGTCTTGTTGGGGTTTGGTAGTCTGCTGAGAGCATCTGCAAGACCTATATCCTCTTTAATGTTGTTAATAGTTACCACACTCAGCTTTTCGCACATTGGTAAACCCAAAATTGCAGGTCCTTCAACATCTACCAAGTAAAATGTTGACAATGTCCATTCAGAGCCTCTGTATGAACATTCAAGTGTTACTGCTCCAAAACAGTCTATACTTGTTCCATTGTAAGCTCTTAGCTTTGTCCTGCCACTCCTACGTTTTACATCCCTTGTGGGAAATCCTTGCTCATCCACCTTGTCAGGCATGATCTGTCTGAATATTCTTAAGGGTAGAGTGTTACCTTGGGCACCTGTGTCTATCTTGAACCGAATATATCTTTCTTTGTGCATTTTAATTCCTGGTATTCGGAATTGTACCTTGCAGAAAGCCTGCGTTCTCTTTGGTTCATTACTGAAAGTTAGTATCTTCACAGTATCAAAAGTGGAAGGATCTTTCTTCACTGGAGTCAAGGTCCTCAGTCATCATAGAGTGTGTTTGTTTTGATGACTCTCTGCTGTGAAGGTTGTGTTGAGCACTGTCTTGTTTCCTCTTGAAACATAATTTTATCCAGTGGCCACTCTTTCTGCAGTAATGACATGTAGAGTCTTTAGCTGGACAGTGGTTTTGTATGTGGTTTAGGCCACAACATTTACACATAGCACCTCTGCTTGTGTTGTGTTTTTCTTGTTGCTTCGGACCAGTTGCTTTGTTGTGTCTAGGTTTATAGCTTTTCACTGCATCCACCTGGGCTGCTAATGTACCTTGCTGAATTTGTTTAATGTTTAGTGCTTGTGCCTCGTGTTTCCTGCCTTCATCCAGAAGTTGTTGTAAAGTTAGTGTATCACTCTGGCTCAGTAGCCATTTCTGGAACTCTGGCATTGGTGTGCTAAGAAGAATCTGTTCAATAATTCGCTCTTTTTCTTCTTCGTTGCTAAATTTACATACTCTTGTTTTCTCCTTAATTCGAGTGAAGAAATCATCTAGGCTTTCACCACGTTTCTGTCGCAGGTGGTGAAGTTCTAATCTTGCCGCTCTAAAGTTCGTGTGCTTTATTATCAGACGTTTTTCAAATTCGTCCAATATGGCTGCGGGGTCTGTCGCCGACTCCACAGGCATGGCGGTAGCAAAACTGTTGTAAATTTTCAAACCTTCATCGTCCAATGCTTCTAGGATATATGGAGTTAGGGTTTGTCCTTCCAGACCAGTGGTCTTGGAATATAGATCTATGCGTTGGCGCCATAACAAGAAAGCTTCACTCTTATCATCTTGACCGGCGAATCTCATTTGCGGTGCGTTGCGATATTGTTTCGCCGCCATGGCTGACCTCGATGACGAAAATTAGCCGAATACTGTACTCACGTGTTATCGTGTAGCTGTTTTTTTGCGTCAGTCCGGTATCGACCGCTGCCACCATGTAATGTTATGATGTATGTATATAAGCATTACCTCGTCATCTACATAAGCACACACATGTTTCAGAAGGCACTCAGTAAAAGCATGTTCAGTTTGTAGCCATGTTTTATTTACAGGATGTCGTACATGTGAAGATTCGCATATTATTACAATGTGTGGTTCGTATTATTAATGTATTATATTACACTAGGATCATACTATGATTCATAGTTTAAGTGCTAAAAGATAGACATCTAACACACCTGACAAGACGGCATTATACATCAATTGCCCGACAGTATTCGAATGTTATCTGTGCAACAAGTCTGTGTTAATCCGCTCGAGAAAACTCGAGGTGAGTTGTAATATGTTGTTTATTATATTATATTTTGCACTTTTTTCAGCTACAATTTGCTGACAACGTCATCACTGTAAATAACGTTACACATAAATTACCACTGCAAGAGCTGGTGACTGCTTCAGTGCGGGTTTCCTTATAAGGAAACAACAGCAATGGTTGCGTCAGGTTCCATAGGGAACAGGTAATGTAACGTTTGGTTCTTGTTGTTGTCTGTTTCTAGTGACTATTAATATGAATACATCGTGCTGACAACGCGAATGCATAAGGGCATTGTCACCACAGGACAAAAACTGGCACAAGAGCACAAGACGTCTGGTGATAGGTGCACGATACATGTCGTACACTATTTATTTGGTTCTTCACAAAAATTCAAGCAATGGCAAAAAATGGAGAATCTTGAAAATCTGTCTCCTAAAACGAATGTGTATGGTCAGTCCATAAGTATATAAGCATTCAAAGTGGCATACCATCAATATATGGTCTCATTTATTCAGTCCTGGCCGCTGTACTTATAGGTGCGTGTCAACCACCGACACCCTAGTAATGTGGACCGAAAACATGAATGTCAATTTCTTGAATAAAATACTTCTCTATAAGGCGCGGAACTTCTTCATAAGTTCGGGATCATCTTAACGATCGTTGAGAAACAAGTGGAGGCCTTTGAAGTTATATTAATGCCACATGATAAAGGTACAAACAGCATCCACGATTCCGGGAGCTCGAAAAATACGTCTTGCTTGGACGATGAAGTATACGGAAGGCCCAGAATGTTAGCCGTTAGAAGAAATTAGCGCACACGCTTTACGTCATTGACAACCGTTGAGGTATTAAATATGCAGTGTTCAATACAAGTTAAAAATCGTGCAAAACATGAGTTAACACAAATAGAAATATTTCCTCAAATAACAATGGCTATATGCCTGTGCATCATAGCTATATGGCTATATGCATAAAGACAAGACTTGAGATGGCCTCAGCTGCCATGACAAGGCTGTATGTGATCTGGAAAAGTAACATCAGTTTTCCTGTGAAGATCAAATTATACAAATCACTTGTATTATCTATTCGCTTGTATGGGTGTGAGGGCTGGACACTCACTGCAGATATGGAGCGAAGGATTCAGGCTTTCGAGTATAAATGTTTTAGAAGAATTTTGCGCATTTGTTACAAAGAGCACAAAACAAATGTCTATGTTAGAGAGAAAACAAACACCTATGCAGTCCACCAAGAACTTTTTTCAGTAGTGAAACGTCGAAAGCTTGCCTGGTTTGGGCATGTAACTCGTCATGACTCCCTTTCGAAAACGATCCTCCAGGGAACAGTCGAAGGTAAACGGAGAAGAGGAAGGCAAAGAAAATCCTGGGCTCATAACATCAAAGAATGGGCAGGACACGGTTTTTCCACACTTGTACGCATTGCTGAGATAGAGAGCAGTGGATGACCCTGTCTGCTGATGCTTCCACCATTGCACCCCTACGACTCATGACGGGTTACGGGTTGAGATGAGATGATGATATGCCTGTGTGTGGCAATATACCATGATATATTAACTTTATTCCTTAACAATATAACCCATTCTCGCGAAAAAAAAATTAAAATTTATTTATTTAAAAAAAAATCAAATTCCAACAATTATTAAACTGGAAATTCGGCCAGAATTGACCACATAAACGTGTCAATAGTCAATCAATTTAAAATCCTAGTCACAGTCAGTACGCATGTGTACTAATTTAAGTAATGATGCAAGACAGAAAGTCGTCAGTCATCAGTCAAGGAAAGAAAAGGAAAGTCAAATACATTAATTACATACATCATTAAAATACAAGAGAAAGAAAAAATAAATAAATGCATTCATCAATTATGCTTAAAAAATGATACAAGAAAAAAGGGAATTAAATATGTGAAAATGCATGAATAAAAAATTTAGAGGTTATCTCCCTGAAAGATTGTTGTTTCCAAATCAAGATACAGTATGAGAAAAATGAAAGTTTTTTTTTTTTTTTTTTTAAAGTTCAATAAGAAAATCTAGTGCCCTAGAATCTTCTGTAAGAGTTACGTCAACTAAAATTTGGCCGCCATTTTCGGCCGTACCCGTATTGCAGGAAAATGGACCCGATCATGAGTTTCGGACCAATTTGCATTTTCGTGTAGGTTAGCTAATAATTTGAAATAAAATTAGATGCAAATACAGTAGCACATATTTGTACTATTATTTGTATTTCAAGTAACAAAACAAAAAGAAGAAAACTAGTTTACTTACCGGTTTATTGAAAAGAATCAGTAGCGTGGATTTTTAACACATACTCCGTTGAATTTTATATTCCATTAGAATTCCACTATTTAGCAACAAATATTCCGATAGAGTTGCAACACTCAGCAAAACATACTCCCTTCGAATTGAACTATTTACCTATTTTGAAATGTGGAAACTGGTGAATGGCTGTTGTAGACACTGACAGTTTTACTAGATCCAGATGATCACACCAGTTTATGTTTTCATTTAAAATGCGACTATGTACAGATAGTTTTAACAAAATCAAATTACATATTTTGGACCGGAGATTTTATTATATAATTTTATTATTATAATTTTATATATATATATATATATATATATATATATATATATATATATATATATATATATATATATATATATATATATATATATATATACAGTGTCGGCGTCTGTGGCCTAATGGATATGAACGCAGTTTCATAATCCAGATATACCAGGTTCGAAACCTGCTGCAGGCGGTTTGGTAGCAGATCGCTTTGTGTGGATTTTTAACAATGGTATAAGCGCCGTACCGTTCAGAAAGCAATGGCAAACTACTGAATGAATAAAATTGCCTAGAAAAATCACAAACAGCCAATAAAAGCTGGGGTTGATTGCCACGTCCTGTAAAGGATAAGCAACTAACTCTATATATATACAGTAGAACCTCTATAAGTTGACTACCCAAGGGACTGTAGCAAACCGGTCAACATACGGAGGTGGTCAACATACGGAACGAGGCCTATTGTTCTGATACTTTACTTCCTTGAACAGCTTATATTGGAGAATACAGTATCATACGAAATCATACATAATCACATCAAATCAAATCATCAACATCTGTTTTATCATGGTTTAATCATTCTTTCTGAAAAAAAGAGTCAATCTTGGTCTGTCTTATTCTTTTTACAAACATAAGTGGAGAAAGCACTCTCAACGCTGGCTACACCACTCAACATACCTGGGCATTTTTCCACAGCAAATGACTTCAACTGCAGATGCCTGACAGCCTCTTCTTTTGGAGTCTCTGCAATTTCTGTGTCATCGTCACTTGCTTCTTCAACTTCACCAGCTGCTTCATGCACTGTTATGGTTGTCTGTACTTCGGTCAATATCGCTTGGAAAATTCCTTCTGGGTCAAGATTCATTACAGGTTGCCACCTCATCCTCCATTGCAACAAAACCTTCAAAATCTACTCCTTCGAATTCTGCCATTGGCGATGGACTGTCCGATGGGGCTAAAACGTCATGCTCTCGGGTTGTGACAAATCCACATTTCTTGAAACACTTCTGTATCGTTTCCGGCTGAACTTTATTCCAAGCAGAACTGATCCAGAGGACAGCATCCAGAGCGTTAACTGATGCAGCGGATGAAGTTGCTTCCACAGGCGGACCACAAATCTGTGTTTTAGTAATGACCCTGATATGAGTAAATATCATATCATGTCGATCACTTCCTGATATATATTGTTTACACACGGTATCCCGTGGTTGCAGGAAGTGACGTCTTGACTTCTGCCCTGAATTATCGGCAGACGGCAGTTTCGATGTGGGACGAGCTAGCGTCTCGAACGAGGAGTCTGCTTGTGTCGTTTGACCAGTACGCACGGAATGTGTCCAGTAGGACCGGCTTTTAAAAATGTGTTAATTGCCTTTGGGCATTTTGATATTTCACCTGCAAGATCGATTACCATCACTGCCTTATGCTTTCATCTAACAGTATAATGTCATTTTAGTCTTAGCAGTGTGTATTAGAAACTCTTGGGCACGTAAGTTGACTGTTCCATTAAAACTGAGAGGAGCAAAATCAAGGACAGTAGAGACATGTGCTAGTAAAGGCTAAGATGTCATATGATACTCAATGGAGTAATATGTATATTAAATGGATGTGAATTGTGCCAAGAAGTTGTGCCTTGTTATTGAGTACCTGAGGTGCGGGCCAGGGAGATTATGTGTGACTGGCCAAACATAAAAATATATATATTAATTCCTGAAACGGAATATGCAAGGACAACCCTGGAAGGTATTCAGCAGGCCATTGTATTAAGGAGTGTCAAGCCTGAAGTCTAATGCACTCTTACCACAGGACGTCGGGAGGACGGTTCCTGAAAGGATAATCATTCTTAAGATTTACCCGCATCAGACCCACTGCAGGAGCTGGGCCCAGTAGTTCATTTTAAATGTTTTGATGATGCCTTGGTCAAGAGGTTGGGTTTTTGAGGTCGTGTTTGGAGGCAGAAATTTCAGTGTCACGTTTGTGAGATGTTCCACTTGTGGGTGGCCAGGACAGTTGTCTACTGTCAGTAGAATAGACCGTTTCTTCTTCTTCATTTCTTGGTCGATGCCCCTTACCCACTCCTCAAATAGGGCGCCAGTCATCCATGCGGATTTGTTTGATCTCCAAGTGACGGGGAGGTCTTCGGGCTTCAGGTTCTTGAATGCGCGTGGCTTTGCCGATTTACCAATCACCAAGGGCTTTAGTTTCTCTCCGGTTGAGCTAGTGCAAAGCATAACTGTGAAACGTTCTTTGGAAAGTTTTCCGCTCTTACATTTGTCACCCTTCATGGCGAGGCTCCTGTCAGGCATCGCCTTGAAAAAGAGTCCGTACTCCTCAGTATTAAAGATGTCTTTGTCTTTGAAGCCTCTGGCGAAGTAAGGAAACTTTTTGATGAACTCTTCCACAGCTTCTACTGGAACTTCATTGGATTCACCACACAACACTTTCTGGGAGATCGCGTGTCGCAGTTTAAATGTCTCGAGCCAACCACTAGATGCATGGAAATCTTCTGCCACCCCAAATTCACTTGCAAATTTTTTAGCAACTTCTTGAATCATCGGCCCGGAGATTCGGGCGTTAACTGCCCTCATTTGTTTGAACAAGTTTAATGTGGCTTCATTGACTTCATCTAGGGGAGTTTTCCTCCTTTTCCACTGTAGATCTCCGCTTTCCTTACCACATCTCTCCAAGTACTCATGTTTACGTTTTTGGATGTTGCTAACTGTGGTCTTGCTAACCCCAAAATGTTCTGCCGTCTTTCTTTGGCTGCTGCTTTCCAGAAAATGTAGAAAAGATCAACCTTTTCCTTCATTGTCAGCTCCTTGAGTTCTTTCCTTTGGGCCATCAAAAAAGGTTAGGGTAAAGCCTGTGCCGACAAAATTCAAAGACACTGATTTTTTTTTAACTGGTCAAGTAATAGAAGGTAAATTACTATTGTGTGTCATAGTCCAAGTGGTAAAGATACAACTTACAGAGGTGGTCAACTTATAGAGGTCGTCTTCCATTGAGTACATGTGGTGCGTGTCCGGTCTATGAAAATGTGATCAACTTCGGGAGGTGGTCAATGTAGGGAGGTGGTCAACTATGGAGGTTCTACTGTATATATATATATATATATATATATATATATATATATATATATATATATATATATATATATATATATATATATATATATACTCTTTCTTACCCTCAGGCACATACAGTCGAGCTGTTAATGGTTATAATGGTCTGCTCTCAGATACAGATGGCAAAGGTATTCTTCATTAACACTTTTTGCGCTCGCTGTCATTTAAAAAAAATTATGGCCTCGATTTGCCTGTTGCAGAGTCTTATATACGTCACATCCGGCGACACAGAGAACCCTGCCGAAATGTGTGCTTGAGTTCCAAAATGTATGCATAATTTGTCTCGATATGCAAATATGAAAAACTAAGATTTTAATTATCTTCCTTGTTCCTGGGGTGATTTTCTTCCTCTAAGGCATAAAATATGCCCTGAATTAATCTTCATCTATCTAAATAATTGACTTTATATTAATTCTTTAGTTTTATTCTAGGCGTAGCCTAAACCGCAACATTTCTGACTTGCCTGATGTCTCGATGCATTTCACTCGAGATTTCTCCTTTACTATAGCAATTCTCTTGGAAATCTTTGCACAGACTTATACAGTAGATGAACATTCCTCTGTTCGATTTCTTGACCTTTGCCATGCTGTACTTCGCTCATAAGTCTGTAGTTAACTTCACTATCCAACGGGTTTGCACAGATTTGAGACGCCATGCTGAATGCCTTAAACGTTATTTGTAAAGAACTAAATAAAGACGGAATTTCATTGGTTCGGCTATCCTATAGTATTTATAAAGTATGGCGTTCGGTTTGGGTAAAGAATGACGGATTTTGAATCAGACTTCACGACAAACAACAACGATTGCTGCTTTGCTGTCTATTGTTGTTGCAACTTGCAACCGTGAAGTAGTTATCAAAGTTAGAGCTTCCATCTAAAACTCACACTGAGTCTCAGTTACCAGGCAGACATTCTTTACTACTTTCTGTACATCTTGTCTTCTTTCTGGGAGTTGGTAAATGATACATGCCCGCTTAAAAATCACCAGCAATACAAATGAAATTAGTAGGTGAAACAACCAAACAAGCCGACCCAGTCAGTCTTATGAATGCATCACAAAGGACCATTGATGAATACCCTGAAAAATGGTTGCATGTCTATAGTCTATACTGACGGATCTGAATTTAAGGCCACCATCAAAGCAGGTTATGGAGTCTACATGCATGCGGAAAGGTTTGCTCCAACTATGAAGCTGAACTCATTGCACTGGAAACAGCTATATACTATCTGAAGACTGTAGTTGATGCCTTTCCCTTAAAAGCTCAAAACATCGTCATTTTTTCAAGCTGTGGATGGGAGTGGACATTGTAGAACTAAATTATCCAAACTAATCCTGGATACAGAAAACGTATCATTTCCTAGGCATCAGATTATTTACGCATTGGATCCCTGGTCAGTCAAATACCCCAGGTAATTACAAAGCAGACAGATTAGCTAAGAAGGGAACAATACTACTTACAACAATAATTCTCCAGCAGCCAAATCACTCATACTAACAACAAATAAAGAAACTTGGCTGAACAGATGGGCCTCGGGAAACACCGGGAGAGAGGTTTACAGACATGTGGCTGGTCCTAAACGTAATGACAACAATGTCCATCTTACAAGGAGGAATCAGAGCACCATTTTTTGACTCAGATCACAGTATATACCAATCAAAAATCCATTGAAAAGAATCCAACCACAACACTCTCTAGAGTGCCAGCTATGTAACTACCCCTTGTTATGTTTAAATATCATAACATTGGTTATACGATCACTTCCTGGTTTATTGTTTATATACGGTAGTCCTGGGTTTCCGGAAGTGACGTCTTGACTTCTGCTCAAATTAGTAGCAGACGGTAGCTTGTTAATCTGGAACACGAACGCGTCTATAGCCGGCAGTGTGCTCATGTCTTTTGACCCATGTGTATGGCGTGTATCCGTTAGGACTTGATATTAGCGTACGTTCATGCCTTTGGCATATTATTCAATGTACCTGCTAGTTATGTTACCATCACTGCACTATACATACACTACGTCTATAATGTCAGTTTAGTCTAGGCAGAGTGAGTGAAAATTCTTGCGCACGTAAGTTGGCCGTACAATTAAGCTGTGAGTATCAGAATCCAGGACTGTAGAGACATATGCTTGGACAAGCTTTGATGTCATACCTTATTCGATGTGGAGTAGTATGTTAATAAATGTGTGAACTGTGCAAAGAAGTTAGGCCTTATTTTACTGAGTGCTTGAATGCGGGCCAGGGAGCATGGAATGAATGACCATAATTAATATTTATGAATACTGCCATGGAAGCTAGGAGGATAACCCTGGAAGGGTACTCAGCAGGCCAATATTACTAATCAAGAGTGTTCATGCACTCGTAGATACAGGACGTCTGGTGGACTGTTCCTGAGAAATAAGAATAATATAAAAAAAAGAACCCGCATCACCTCTTCAAAACTGTTGACCTCTACCTCTTTGAGTACCCAGAACTCAATGATGTTAGAAAAATACTCCTTCGTCTGAGGCCAGATAAGTGGAACACATGCAGATATCACTACATGGCATTGGGCTGAAAGGCGAGAGCTCAAGCGCCGCTGGATCAGTAACAACAACGATTACTGTTATTGCTGTCTAGTGTTGTTATTGCAACTTGCTACCGTGAAGTGGTTAGCAAGGTTAGAGCTTTCATTTAGAACGCACACTGAGCCTCAGTTACCAGACAGAAATGGTAATTTGTTGACTTGTGCGTAGGTAGCCTACAGTCTGCCATGGGGCAGGGCAATCCTGAGCATAGTCTACTTATATATGTGTATTTCATGAGTTGGATTTAACTCTAAAGTAAGTTTTAGCATCCGCTGTGTAGATTTTGCCGAAATGGCCATGAAGATAATGAGAGATGACTTCTCGAGAAATTCGAATGTTCCCAAGGTCAGAAGCACCTATTGTGAACATATGTAAGATGTTATGAAGTGATGGAACTATTTTATTAGGTCGTTAATGACCATGAATATAAGAAATAAGTGGACACAGAACAATGTGGATGTGTAAGGAATATAAAAGAACAATGTATTTATGAGTATCGGCAAGGTTGTCGAAATAGTAACAGTATGTGGAAAGAATATATAAGAATACACGAAACCGATTCGTACTACTTAGTACCTAACAGTAAATTCAGTGGAGCATGTTATAATTCATGATAGATATATGTGCGTAATAAAAGAAAGTCGTTTGAATCAATATTGTTGAAGAATCTATCCAAGAGTTCAGATTCATCATTTGAATTAATCACATCAAATTGAAAGTTTTACACAGTAACGGATACGAATACATATTCAAATGCAAACGATTACATTGGAATGGCTAGGCCAGATTTAAACAAGAAAGTTGAAAATAAACACTCAAACACAAATAGTAATTCACAAGTAATATTTATTTGTAGAGAAAACATTTGACCGCAAAGAAAAAGTGAAATAACCCTAGACATTTATAATAATAATAATAATAATAATAAATTCTTTAAGCACCAAACACGGCGCATAAGGCAGAAACCAGTGCTCTCCAGGTTGTTCGTTGTGACGCCACTCCTCTTAGCTCTTGCACATTATTTAGGCCCAACGTTCTTCCTTATGTTTACTGTCGAGCCTGGTTCTGTTTCGGTAACAATAGCTTGTTTTACGATAGTGAATTGTTAACTCACTGATCAACCCTCCGATCCAACCGACCGATTCGAGGGTTTCGAGGTCAGTTATAGGAAAATATCTACACCACTAGATACTCTGGTGTATCTTTTATTCTATAATTTAACATAACATGGTACTATCCATCGAAATATACACATTCCTGGTGTTTTTCTTTCGGCGTCTAAGGTGAGAAACGAATTTCACCTCCATCTTGGAAGGGTAGATAACTCTAATAACTATAGAGATGGATAAATCTGGTTCTTAACACGCAAACTAGTAAAGTATCAATAACGTCAATCATTTGTCATATTGCTCCCTATGGATCACTTAATGGCCTCTGTAGCTGGCCATCTTGTAGAAAGCCTGAACCAAAGTATTCATGTGCGCTTTCTACGTTTGTTTATGTATTAATTTGTTTTACGTAGTGAGGTTCCCAGCCCTATGCATAGCCTCATATTATTTGCTTCTTGTCACATACCTTTCTGGTATTGTTTGTGTCGCTGTAATTGGTCAGTGGTCAGTATTCATACAGATATTGTGAATGACTCTGACATCTGTTATGTTTTTCCTCTGCATAAAAAAAGTTGTTTGGTCATCTCTCGAGAAGAGAGCTCATCAGTTACCACTGCGTGCCTACAACAGTAAAAGATCCGATTTTTAAAGGACGAGGAAGGTCAAAAGGTTAATGGATAGACAGTACTACAGAAATCCTACAACAACATGAACTATCATCAGCCATTGCTACAACATCCTTAGCTCAAGAACGAAAACTTCAGTTGTCCCCAAAGCTTAATGAGGGAAGTGGACAGAATTCCAGCAACCTACAAGGATGAAGCTGCCAATCGCACTGTGACGAAATTAGTCGTACACTTTTATAAATCTCATTCACTCCGGCAGTATCTCTTCCGTTCTTTATTTCTCTCTTTCATCGTCCTTTTATTTGGCATAATGTTTGCTCTTTTAATTAATTATATTGCTCCTTATGCTGGACCTAGTAGGGTGGTCTATAATACTCCACTCCCTTACGGAAGTCTCTGCTGTGAGATAATATTTATCTTTTACATTGTGCTCTGAAGCCGATCCCAGACTTGTTACGTTCTGCCAGGGCAATTACTGACCAATCGACACAAAGGAAGGCCAGAATTGATGCCTGGGAAATCAGTCTGGGTGATTCACACCCACAGGTGAAAATTAGATTATCGCATCCACTGGCCCCTGTCTGTCTGTGACGTCAACCTTGGCGGAAGGCATTAGCCAGGATAGTTCACAGATTTGTGTGTGAATCTGCATAAAGATGCCGGCGGAAATATTACCGCATGATTTGAAAGAGGTCAGGCGTTGGAATATTAAATGTAATATTTTAAAACGGACGATATTTTGAAATTAGACACCCCAACCGAGTGCTAAAGAGATTCGATTGGTTTGATTTGAGGACCGGAATAAATAATGAATCTCATTGGAAAATTAGGTGGAAACACAATCTGTGATTTGAACTGAGAAGTGGGAGATATAATCTAGCGAAATCAGAGACATATAACTCAGAGATTGCATCGCATCGTCAAGCGAACAACTTCCAGAAACCAGTGAGACATCAGAAGTCTTATATTATAAGTGACAGATTGAAGTATTTGGGAAACTTAAAACCTTAAAAAGTAAACCTGCCTTTATAAATACAAACTCGGAAAAACTTAAGAGACCAAGACTTTAAATATTAGGACTGGATACCTAAGGAATTGGATCACCCGTCATAACAGAAACTTTCCCAGACACAGTGTTTCGCAGATTCACACGTCATCTCACCCTAAATCTCAGCGAAGAGAAAATTTGATTCCAACATAAAATTTCTAAAATCTCCATATTTATCTTAACCTGTTAAAGACTAATTCACTATTAAATTTGATACCTTGAAGTTGGAATGGACCACACACCAGGAACACAGGAAAAGATGAAAAGAAATACTTTACTATATGGTTTGAGATATCACTTAGTATTTTACACACGACCAAATAAATGTATGGAGGCGAATCCTGGACATATAGCTATAACCAAAGAATTAGAGTAAGATATATTCACGGTGATCTAGATTGTGTTATTACTGCTATTGTGCCCTGTGCGTCTGCCTGCACTTTGTCTGAAAACTGTCTCACATCCTCTACATCTATAATAAAGGGATAGTGATAGAGTATATAGTGGTAAATCCAATATGTTTTAGGTTATATCGTGTCAAATACACATACAAGAGCCAGCCACCATTGAAGGAACTACTGTTGTAAGCGCCTTTTGAGTTCAGAGGGTCAGTCACCAAGTGCCTAATGCCTGGAGGAAGTTTGGTTAATCTTTCCTTCCAAGACAAGAGTGGAACCGGCTTCAATTTAACAGATAAGTAGCGAAACAAGGCTACTGTTTAGAGTACTCTAATTACACCACAATTACAGATGAGATAGTAATCTTTGATGATGACCTCTGTTTGGGCATGGTTAAAACCAGTATAAACAATCATTCATTAACTGTGAGAACATATAAGTCTTAATAGATAAATATTCTACCACCAGAGGGAGTTCAACTAAGAGAGAACTTTCTACACATTTAAAGACTTTTAATTCTTTGGAACTATTTTCAAGTTTATTTATTTAATGTTGTAATAAAATTTTGAGTTTTTTGAAAGATTGTCAAGCAGAAAAGATTAATTGTAAAATACATTGTAAATATTTACTAGCAGACTTAACTTAAATTATTTAAGTTAAGTTACAGTTCTTGTTGGTAGATAGTTTAGATAATACCCCGAGCAGAGCTAATAATAATAATAGTAACATAAACAGTGAAGGATCTGGAGAGGAGCAAGTAGGGACTTAGAGTAATTCATTAACCATCTTCCCTGGGAACTTATACAGCTTGATTCTACCTTTGATGTCTATACACCCTTACTCTTTTCAGAGAAGGGGGTGTTACTTATAAGGCCACACTCTAAACTGGCACTATCCTGGTATCACCTGATACAACTTTGTGTCCAGGATACTTAATAAGTTCCATAATAATCAACCTTCTCGTGACACTTGGGGCTCGTCCGGGATTTCATGTACCACCCTGAAATCTTTTCTTTGAGACATTCAGGTTTATAATATCACTTATACCTTCTGAGTTAGCAGTAGGAGAATAATTTTAATAATAAAAATAAAATTTAGTAAAAACTAAATAAACCAAAATTGTGGTGACTGGATACACTGACAGTAGTCCTTAATTGATTAGTGTTGTAGAAATTTTAGAGAATTTGAGTGTCTGCAAAATATCGTATGAGTATGGCAGACTTGGCAAAGTTTCGATCTGCCGCAGTGCAGTCGGCAAAGGAGTTTGGGTTAAGTGGGGAGGCTCTTATACAATATGTCACCAATTAGTGTGACACGTTTATAGAAAGAGAAGATAAGAAGTTGGAACCAGAAAGGAAATTACAAATAGAGGTAAAGCTAAGAAACTGGAAGCTGGGGAGAGAAGATATGCTGCTGAAATGGAGGCTGAAGCTAAGAGATTACAAATAGAAGCTGATAGGGAGGCTAAGAAACTGGAGGCTGAGAAAGAGGAAAAAGAGGTTGCAATGAATTGAGAATGAAAGAGCTTGAACTTCAAGGAAATGTTACAGGTAATGGGAGTTGTCCAACTACCTCTGACTCTAGTGCAAGTCAAGGTCCCTCAAATGGAGCTATTAACTTTCACTTGGATCCATTTGTGGAGAAAGAGGTTGAGACTGAGTCTTATCTAAGTAGATACGAGAGGTTGGCAACTAACTATGGCATAGAGAGGGAACAATGGAGCCTTAAGCTATCACAAGGACTGAGAGGAGTTTTTTATGAAGTGTATGAAAAATTCGGAAAAGAAGGCCAAGAAGATTATGAAATCTTGAAGCAGGCATTGCTGATTCGATATGAAAAGAACTCAGAATTTTATAGGAAGAAATTCCGAACTGCTAGGCTACTTTCTGGAGAAACCTACCACCAATTCTCTGCCAGATTAGAAACCTACTTGGATAAGTGGACGGCTCTGGGAAAATGTCAAGACCTAAAGGAAATGGTCATGACGGAACAAGTGAGAGAGTATATGCCTCCAGAAACGAGAAAATTTCTTATGGAACAAGGTGCAGAGAGATTGAGGGAGATTTTAACAGTTGCTGAGAGATATCAAGCAGCTCAGAAAGAAATAGCAGGAATTAAGAGCAAACAATGAGAAAGTAGTAGGCCACCACAAAACCAGAATGAGTATGATAAAATGGACCAACAACACAAATACAAACAAGGTTATGACAAACCTAGACCATGGAGACAGGAACCCTCAGGTACAAGATAAGAAACCCTACAGACATTTGCAAACTGAACAACCACAATACTTTGGACTGTGGTAAGAAAATCCCTCCATTTCACGCTGCATGACTTATAACGGTGGACAAGGAAAGGAAGGAACTGACAGCCAGTCAGATAGACCTCTATCGTCCCCCCACCTGTGAAGAAGTAACACGTAATGGCACTAAAACAATGTGCCTGTATGATTCAGGATTGGAATATGACTCAGTCATGAGTACATCCTTAGTGCACCCTGATCAATACACCACAGAAAAAGTGGAGATACACGGGGCATTAAAGGGAACCGCTACCATGACACTTCCCATAGCAAGGATCAATGTAAGGACTCGCTACGTGGAAGGAGTGATAAGCGCAGTAGTGAGTGATGATCCTAGTTACCCGCTGGTGATAGGAAATGGATGTCTTCTTGGGTGACCCAATAAAACCTGTTATAATTGCAACACTCCAGACCAGGTCAAGCCCTAGGAAGAAGGAGGGAAGTCCACTAAACATTCATCTGAGAAAGATGAAAAAGGCCAAAGCTAAAGATAGCTCATTAAAACCTTGCTTTGGCAAATTGCCAAACAGCCATTTAACCCCCCCCCCCCCAAAGAAAGGACAGTTTTATATGAAAGGAGTTTTATGTGAATGACGGTTTGCTTTAAGGAAAGCTGGAGCAGGACCCAATGGGCATGGACAGTTAGTACTGCCATCTGGTTACAGGGACACTGTTATGGAATTAGCACATGTTGTATCAGACGGTGGACATAGGAAAAACGGTACCACCTGTCAATGGATCTCAGTGCATTATCGACAACATTTTGTTCGGAACACCAGGAACTGAATAAACACAGAAGTGTGGTTAGTCAGCCACCTTTGATAACGAAACCGAGGGGAACCTTCAAGAAAATAGGTAGTGGAAGATTGGACTGTGCGAACAATTTGACTGATGCACAGCCAGCTTCACTATATGGCTATTTAAATTAGCATCGGAAAGGGGCACAGGCGACGTTGTTAGTTGACCGACCATAAACGGTCCATTGGAAGTATTGACACGGACATGGACTGAGATTATATTATAGCAGCTTTACAGGGAGAATTAATTTCTTGGTGCAGGAAAACTTCATTTCCCCATATGAATCATATTATCGCACCAGTGAGGTTTTAGCTGAGACAACCCTCTGGTGAACATAGACTCTGCCTGGATTACAGGAAATTAAAGGCTATATTAGACTCACAGGTGGATCTAAGTAAAGGGTATTACCAGATTCCCGTCATGCCTGAAATCAGACCATTGCTGGCCTTTAGCACTTCGGAGGACACCATGAGATACAGTATGTTGACTTTTGGATTGAAGAACGCTTCAAGGGTTTTTCTCCAGGATGATGAGGAAATTACTGGATCCATTACAAAACCAAGCTATCAACCAATTTCATGAATGACATCCTCATAGCCACAGAAACCTTTAAAGAATATCTATTGTCTCTGGGCATGTTATTGGACAGACTCAGAGAGGTGAAAAGGTAATATTCGTTGATAATCAGCAGTTAGACAGGCAGCAGTACCTGTGCTGTTTATTAACACACCATGCGGTGGTTAGGAATGATGCAAGCAACATAGGGTTAGGGGCAGCCTTATTGCAAAGATCGCTGTCACAACCCGGAGAATTGAACCCTGTTGCTTATGCCAGCCACAAATTGAATAAAGCAAGAAGAAATTATTCCACTATTGAAAGAGAATGTTTGGCGTTGGTCTGGGCTATAAAGAAATTCCAGATCTATCTTTATGGTAGACATTTCGTGGTCCAGAGGGATCACCAGCCACTGGATTTTCTTGCTCAGGCTAGACATGGTAACACAAGATTGTTAAGGTGGTCTCTTTTGATCCAACCTTACTCGTTTAATATTGAGTATATCCCTGGATTTCAGAATGTTGGGGCAGATTTCTTGAGTAGGCACCCACCTGAAGGAAACCAGGAGAGGAGGAAGGAAGAGTAACCTTCCTATTGGGTGAATGCCTTGATTGTGAATCCAGACAGGAAGCTCCACCAGATGGTTCACGCTTTTGATTGGAAAGGGGGGGGGGGAGGCTATTGTCGTGAAACATATTCAAAACCCGTTATTCTTTACCCAAACGAAACGCTTTACTTTATAAATACTATAGGATAGCCGAACCAATGAAACGCTGTCTTTATTCAGTTGTTTACAAATAACGTTTAGGCATTCAGCATGGCGTCTCAAATCTGTGCAAACCCGTTGGATAGGCAAGTTAACTACAGACTTATGAGCGAAGTACAGCATGGCAAAGGTCAAGAAATCACACAGAGGAGTGTTTACTCTATAAGTCTGTGCAAAGATTTCCAAGAGAATTGCTATAGTAAAGGAGAAATCTCGAGTGAAATGCAACGAGGCATTAGGCAAGTCAGAAATGTTGCTGTTTAGGCTACGCCTAAAAAAAAACTAAAGAATGTAATATAAAGTCAATTATTTAGATAGATGATGATTATTTCATGGCATATTTTAAGCCTGGGAGGAAGAAAATCGCTCCAGGAATAAGGAAGATAATTAAAATCTTAGTTTTTCATATTTGCATATCAAGACAAATTATGCATACATTTTGGAAACTCAAGCACACATTTCGGCAGTGTTCTCTGTGTCGCCTGATGTGACATATATAAGACTCTGCATCAAGCAAATCGAGGCCATAATGTTTTGAAAATCACAGCGAGCGCAAAAAGTGTTAATGAAGAATGCCTTCTCCATCTGTATCTGAGAGCAGACCATTATAACCATTAACAGCTCGACTGTATGTGCTTGAGGGTAAGAAAGAATGTATATATATATATATATATATATATATATATATATATATATATATATATATATATATATATATATATATATATATATATATATATATACGTATTTCTATTGATTAATTACAGTGTGCGTTAGGAAGTGTGTAGATGTGTTTGACCTAACGTGTAAATTTCTGGAGGTAAAAGACAAGCCGATATACATTCAAATAATTGAGAATGGTTGCAGAAGTGTGTCTATAGTTTTAGAAAAGTATTTAAAGAATTATTTCTTGAAGGAATGGACCACACACCAGGAACATAGGAAAGGATGAAAAGAATTACAAACTGTATTGTTTGAGATATCACTTAGTATTTTACACACGACCAAATAAATGTATGGAGGCGAATCGTGGACAGATAACTATAACCAAGGAATTGGAGTAAGATAATGATCACGGTGATCTAGATTGTGTTATTACTGCTATTGTGCCCTGTGCGTCTGCCTGCACATTGTCTGAAATCTGTCTCACATCCCCTACATCTATAATAAAGGGATAGTGATAGAGAATATAGTGGTAAATCCAATATGTTTCAAGTTATATCCTCTCAACTCAAGTACACATAAAAGAGTCAGCCACCACTGAAGGAACTACTGGTGCAAGCGCCTTTTTAGTTCAGAGGGCCAGTAACCAAGTGCCTACTGCCTGGAGGACGTTCAGTTAATCTTTCCTTCCAGGACAAGAGTGGAACCGTCTTCAATTTAACAGATAAGTAGCGAAACAAGGCTACTGTTTAGAGTACTCCAATCACACCACAATTACAGATGAGATAGTAATCTTTGATAATGACCTCTGTTTGGGCATGGTTAAAGCCAGTATAAACAATCATTCTACTATATTATGCATTTCCCTAGGTCTATCTACTCTTAACACCTCTTCTATATTTATAGGTAAATTGGATGCCTGCAAATAATCTAACATATACAACACGTACACCTCAGCCTTCCTAAAGACATCAATTCACGCATTCATTCTGCGCATTTCCGGTCATAACTCTGTACACCGCGAGAGAAGACGTCATTTTAAACTCAATTTGTCAGTTGAAAATAACTAGCCACTCACGTCTGTTGTTTTTCTGTTGTCTAGTTTTCTACTTATTTATTTCTTACGAGTGCCCGAAAACATACCTTTATGTTTGTCTAATATTTATTTACTGTTTACAGGCATCGGGTTTCCCTTCCTTATGTGATATGAAAATAACTATCAACGAAGGATAAATTTAAATTACAGTCTGCACATTCTCTTCTTAAAGTAGTAACAACAAAAGTTAAATAAAGCAACAAATGTTAACGACGGCTGTCAGTACATGTTAATGCATTAATTAGCAGTGAAAGTCACCGACAACCAGGATATCATTGTTGTGCCTGTATAGTTGGTGGGGTGGGGGATGGGTGGAGAGGTAATACGCGTAACTAGAACAAAAGACGAGAAAAAACTTACGTTACTACCACGCGGCCTTCGTCGGGGACAAACTAACAAAAACAGAAAAGAAAGAGAGAACTGAGTAAAATGAAATAAAGAGAGTGGGACGCGAGACAGCAGATAGACGGTGCGGTCAGAAATTGAGTAGGATATAAGGAAATGAGGACTGCAGTAAGACGGTGGGGGGGGGGGGGGGGGGGTAATACATCTTACTAAGGCAAAGGACAAGAAAAAAAAAATTACGTTACACCTACAAGGCCTTAGTTCGGGACAAACTAACAATACCAGAAAGGAAATACCGCGAGAACTAAGCAAAAGGAAATAAGAGAGTGGGTATGTCTGTATAGTACAGTAGTTTTATCATCAATTACCAGTTGTGAGTTCTTGCTTTTGGAGGCAAAAGTATGCCTGAATAAAGTTTTTTAACATAACCATTTCCTTCAGCTAGGTTCAAGAAACTATTTATGTATGTATATATATATATATATATATATATATATATATATATATATATATATATATATATATATATATATATATATATATATATATATATATATATATATATATATATATATATATGTATATATATATATATATATATATATATATATATATATATATATATATATATATATATATATATATACTGAAGCACATTAAAAACGCACCACCTGTATAATCCAGGAACAGAGTGTGAAATGTAAATATAAGTGTGTACAAGTTTACATATTTGGAATCTTTATTCATTTTCCTATGAATCCATGCTGGTCATTAATTTGTACATTTGATTGTTATGAAATTCATTGCATTCTGTGCAGGCAAGGGAGAAAACCAAAAATAGTAAAAAAAATGCACGTGCGTTATCCTGCTGGAGAAGCTGCAAGTCTGGATAAATTGTGAACGCAGGAGCAACCAGTGCATCCAGAACCTCATCTCGATATGTCACAGCATTAACATTTCCACTGAAGACGTGAAGAGGCAAGCGATGGTGAAAACTGAATCATCCCCAAATGTGAATACTGCCACCTCGAAATCGGTTGACACAGCAATCTGCAAAGCGCTCTTCACACCGTCGCTAAACCCACATACGTCCATCTGCAAAGGATATGTTGAATCTGTTCTCGTCTGTGAATAGGACAGCATTCAACTGCAGTCTAGTCCATCTGATATGTTGCTCTGCCCATTGCAGGCGCTGCTGACGATGTCTGTGAGTCAAGTTTGGCCCAACATAAGGTCGTCTTGCAGTAAGGCCTGTATCTCTGAGTCGTCGTATGACTGTCATTCGAGAGACTTGCCCATGTCTACCCACTATTGCTCTTGCTGTTTGACTTGCCGGGAGAGTCAATTCCTTAGGTGACTCAGCACAATATGACGATCTTGCGCAGGGGTAGTAACTCGTGGTTGGCCACTCCGAAGTCTATCCCGGGCACTGCCAGTGGTTCCGTAACGTTCATTGAGACGTACAATAGTGCTGTGGTGGCAATTCATCCTTCTGGCAATGGCCCGCGAGCTCATTCCGGTCTCCAACATACTAATGGCTCGTTGGCGGTCGTTTTCAGATAGTCGTGGCATTTCAAGCACATGTACTGGGTGTTTTGTCTCAACGGCCTTTTTATACCGAGTATACTGCCACAACGCGTACACATTTTCAGGGTCATAGCTGTTGAGAATCGTGTTGCACGTGTAACTTTCATCGTTTTCATGTAGTCTGTACACACACCCATGGGTTGAATCTTGCACTTTCCATTCCAGCAGCCATTCGCTCTCTACCGCATGGCAAACACGGGGAAAATCCATTCCCACACTTTTTTTTGCCAGCTTCTCGGCATCAGTATATATAATAGTGGTGCGTTTTTAATGTGCTTCAGTATATATATATATATTTGGAGGTTTTCGTCAGTAAAATATTTTGGAAATCATTCATCAGCGTGTGCAAAGATCGGCAGAGATCTGCATATGTTTCTAAATCCTATGCTTCTTTTCTTCTTTGATCCTTAGCCGCCGACCGTCAAAGCAGCCAGTGGGCCATCACACCTGGTGGCGTCTTGTAGGGCAACAACAAATAGATTCCACTTTGCTCGGTCGGTGGCCATCCTTCGTACAGTGCCCCAACTCTGGTTCATTCTTTGCATCTCAGCCTCCACAGTCCACCGCCAAGTTGTTTTTGGTCTGTGTCGTGAAGTGGTTGAATTCACAACACTGCATTCTGAGTAACTCTAACGAGAACAGCGCGCCATACACTAGAAATACTATAGGATAGCCAGACCAATCGGATCGCACCATCATGCCGTGTTTACAGAAACATTAGGCAGTTAAGAATGGAGTCTCCATTTGTGCAAACAAGTGGAGGAAGGAATTTTAATACACCCTTATGAGATAAGTACCCCTGGAAGAAGTAAATAATTCAACAACAGGAATGTTACTTCAGAGGTAGGTGTAAAAACTTCCCGGAATAATACTATAGGAAGAGATAAATCTCTGGTTGAATGCATCGAGGAGTTAGGCAAGTCCATAATTTTGCGATTTAAAGTATGCATATAATAAGGTGCACTTAGGAAAGTGAATGACTATTAACTAGGAAGATGTAGGGAAAAAAACAGGCCGTATTTTAAACTTTGAAAGAAGAAAATCGCTCCAGAAATAAGGAAGAAACTTGAAAACTTAGTTTTCAATGTTTGTACATCAGGACCACTTGGGCATGCATTTTGAGATATGAAAACACCCCCTTGGCCTCTGTTCCCTCCGACGCCGGATGTGACTTATATATAGACCTCGACTTCTGCTAATCGGGGCCACAATATTTTGAAAATCACAGCGATCGGTAAAGATGTTAATGAAGAGTGCCTTTGCCTTCTGTAGCTGAGAGTAGACCATTACAACCATTAACAGCTCGACTGTGTGATATATATATATATATATATATATATATATATATATATATATATATATATATATATATATATATATATATATATATATATATATATATATATATATATATATATATATATATATATATATATATATATATATTATATATATATATATATATATATATATATATATATATATATATATATATATATTCTGTTTAAATAATTAATCAAAGTGTGCGTTAGGAAGTGTGCAGATGTGTTATGAAGCTACTGTGTAATATTCTGGAGTAAAATGCAAGCCTGTGTATATTTAAATAAAATTAAGAATAATGGCAAAAGTGTGTCTCTAGTTTTGGAAAAGCATTTAAAGAATTACTTCTTGATGGAATGGACCACATACCAGGAACATGAAAAGGGATGAAAGGAATTGTTTTACTGCATTGATTAAGATATTACTTAGTATTTATATACTAGACCAAATCATTGTATGGAGGCGGATCATGGACAAATGGCTATAACTAAGGATTTAGAGGAAAATTCTAGTCACAGTGAACTGGATGAGATTATTACTGGTATAAAGTGTCCTGTGCATCTGCTAGCACCCGGTTTGAAACTGTCTATTATCCCCATCTTTTGTAACCGTAGGATAGTGATGGTCAATATAAGGGTTGCTTCTAATTCGTTTCAGGTTTTATCCTGTACACAAAACTACTCATAAAAGCGTCAGCCACTGGTGCCAGCGCCTTTTAGTACAGAGGGCCAGTCAGGTGCCTATTGCCTGGAGGAGGTTCAAGTAATCTTTCCTGCCAGGACAAGAGTGGAACCAGCTTCATCACAACAGATGAGTGGCCGGCCATACAAGGCTACTGTAATGTGTAGAACCAGACCACCACAAATAAAATTAAAGTCGTCAAAGACAGTAGTTGATGATAATGTTGTGCAATTCAGAGTCTAGACAACTTCAGATTCAGTGATTGACTAATCCAGTAACTAAAGAACTAATTTTGATATTCAAACAGTCTACAACCAGATGAAGTTCAGCCAGAAAGAAGGATCATTGATAGGAATTTTAAAGACCATAGCTAGACGTGTATATTTCATCAGTGTTTTTTATTCATTTAATACTGTAATTGAATTTGATGTCATTTCAAGCTTTTTAAACAGAAAAGAGAACCTGTATAAATAAATTGTAATTGATCCAGCGGCACTTGGGCTCTCGCCCTTCGGCCAAATAAATTGTAAATATTTACCAGCAGACTTACTTAATTATTTAAGTTGAGTTCAAGTTCGTAAATAATTTAGTTAATACCCTAGCAGAGTTAATAATAATAATAATAATATAAACATAGGAGGATCTGGGGGGGGGGGGGGGGGGCAAGTAGGAAAGTTAGAGTAATATATTACCATCTTCTCTAGGAACTTATACAGCTTGATCCTACCTTTTTTGTCCATACACCCTTACTCTTTTCAGAGAAGGGGGTATTACTTATAAGACCAGACTCTTATCTGGCACTATTCTGGTATCACCTGATGCACCTTTGTGTCCAGGATATCTTATAATTAAATAACATCTAAACCCTCTCGTGACAGTCTGCCTCTCTTTCATTTTCCTTCAGGGGTCCATAGCATAGCTGTTCTTGTGATGGCTTCAGGGTCTCTTCTGAGGACATGGCCAGCCCAGCTCCAGCGTCTGCCAGCTATGATGGTGTGCATGTCCTCTTGCTTGCTCCGAGTAAGCAGATCTTGGTTGGTGATGATATTTGGCCAAAAGATTCGGTGAATTTTTCTTAGGCATGTTGTGTGAAAAGATGACAATTTCGACATTTCCTTTTCTGTAACTCTCCAGCATTCTGCACCATAGAGAAGCACAGAAAGCACACAGCTTTGATATAATCTTAATTTTGTGCTGTGCTGAGAGGACTTCCAGATGTTGTTTAGACTAAAAAAGTACGTTTTTGCTTTGTTCATTCTGTTGTTGATGTCTTTGCTTGCTCCGCCGTCTGGTGTTACTATGCATCCTAGGTATGTGAAGGTGTCTGTCTTAGAAAGCAATATTTGTGCCGTGAAAGCTTTGTACAAACGTCATTCCAAAATATCAACATAAATACAAACTCTAGCTATTTTATCTTGTTTGCAATATTTTCTGCCTCTTATCTGGTATCTCATTTTGTAACTGGTCTTCAGGTATGCTTTCTAATGTGCTGATGGTCAAGAAAATATGGGCCTAACATCATATTCTCACTATGCCTCAATGGGCGTGTAACGGGATCCTTTCCTTTATACTCCTTAACTTCAGGGAAGGCTAAGGGGGCCGGCATGATACTGACCACATCACCCCTAGTGTGCCGATGGTTAAGAAAGTATGGCCCTAACACAATATTCTCATTATGCCTCAATGGGCGTGTAACGGGATCCTTAGGGAGCTGAAGAGTTATGAATGAATAAATAAACTCATTCATTAACCTGGCTTCTAAACTAAATCCTGAGCCCATTAAAATAAGGAACTGAAAGCTCGAACAGACAAACACATTTACATATCTAGGATGCATAGTAACACCAGACGGCGGAACATGCAAAGACACCAGTAACAGAATAAGAAAGCCAGAACAGCTTTTGCAAATTTAAACAAAATCTGGAAATCTTCTCAGTACAACACAAACACCAAATTAAGATTATACGAGACTTGCTTGCTTTATGTGCTTCTGTACGGTGCGGCGAAATGCTGGAGATTAACAGATAAAGAAATGTACAAACTGTTCTTTTCCCACACAGCCTGTACAATGAAAATTCTTTGACTTTTTTTGGCCAAATGCCATCAACAACCACGAAAAGCTTGCACGGTGCAGTAAAAAAGACACCATCATTGCGGGCAGACGCTGGAACTGGGTTGATCATGTCCTCAGAATGGACCCCGACACCTTCACCAGAAACTGCCATGCTATGGACTTCAGAAGAAAGAGAGACAGATCAAAGACAACCTGGCGGAGAACAGTGGAGACCGACATGCAAAGCATGAACCAGAGTTGGGGCACGGCACGAAGGGAGGCCACCAACCGAGCAAAGTGGAGACAGTTTGTTGCTGCCCTACAAGACGCTACTAGGCGTGATGGCCACTGACTGCTTTGTCAGTCAGCGGCTCAGGATCCAAGACAAAGACAAGAAGAAACCTGGCTTGAATATATTTTTAAAAGTTCATTTTCTGTAATATGTTTTACTGCAGGCAATCATGATTAACAAAAAAACTCACTCTTAGCTGATGAAAGAAAGATGCAGGTTTTATTTTAGTTCTCAGTTAATATTAATCAGAATCGACGTCATTGCACTCCGGGCAAACTCATAGGTGCTCAGTCTCCCTCAGCAAATGTTGAAGGGTATGAATGCTAATTGGGGACCTAAGACGCGTCAAAAGTGGAATGCAGTCAGCGACCCATAGCTGACTGCTTGCGTCAGGGTCAGCGAACCAGAGCTGACCAAGACCCTACTCCACCTCCACGTGGTGGTCCTGGAAACAGGCTGCATCACTGCATTCTGGCTGAGATAGTAGAGATCAAAGAGGGAAGTCAAACCCGGTCCCCAAAAATGCCGTGCTGAAGTCGGATGTGATGGGCCGAAAGGCGCAGATATCGCAGCTCTGGCGTAAACAGACACAACACAACCAACGTCCTTTTCAGGACGAAGAATGCTAATTGTTCCTGTTGCGCACTGGTTGTATACATGCCGGATGCGCCCTCTCATACGTCCATCCCTGCTGGTCTTACGTTTGTAACGAAATTCCAGCAGTCTTAGCCTTGATGATTCCTCGACTGCAGTGTCATTCTCTATTAGGCGATCATGAATTGCCTTCAGTATTTCTCTCTTATCCATGTTCAATTCACCTTCTATGGGTGCTCTTGAAGCTAGTATGTCAGCTCTTTCATTGCCGCGTATCCCTGTGTACCAGGACAGTAGATCCATATCAGTTCTTGAAGATTCGATGCTTCTATGGAGGTTTTCCATTCATGTCGGAGCCAACCATTTTGGACCTTTCGAAGCATGGATTGTGAGTCTGATACAATAACTGCCTTTGTTAATAAAGTCTCAGACAGCCATCTTAAGGCAGCAGTAACTGTCACTACCTTCATTCTCATACTGGAGGTTGTTATCATGTAAGCCCCGCTTTGTTCTTCGACGGTTTTGCCCTTTACTCTAGCAGAGAAGCTCCATCCTGATTTATTACTACGGATTAGACCCATCAGTGTAAACAATGGCATCATCATCCCCGGCATTAACATTTACAAGCTGAGCAATTTTCAGCTCTGCTCTCTCATTGGCCCAAGTTCTGCACTCTCTACCATGGCTGATGATGACTTAGTGCATTGCTGAATCGGTTACGTTTCCTTCCATGAATCCGCACTTACTTACTTAGTCGTTCCCCTTCTACCGTGAGGTGTAGAGATTTGGAAGAGAGAGCGCCAGACTATCCTATCGGCTGTCTTCCTCCTGGCCTGGTTCCATTCTAGTCCTCGGTCCTTCAAAGATTGTCTAATGTTGTAATCCGTACTGCTCTTCTGAAATCTATTTTTAAGTGTGTTCTGCGCTCTAAGCACGATTATTGTCATATCCTTTTGTTTAGTCTTCACCTTTCAGCTCCCCAGGGAACAAAGGCCTTTAGCAAACACATGAAAAGTCTTCCAGTCCTGTGCCATCCGCTCTATATCTTTCCAAGTCTTCCTCGTTATTTTAATTTGTCTCCAGCTCTCTTCTCTTTGTGTTTTTCAGCCTACTTCGTCGTCCTTATCTTAATCGCTTATAACATGCATAGGGGTGCAGTAATCATATTCTGTCTTTGTGTCTTCAGAGACCCCCGGGAAAATACACAGGGTATTCCATCATAAAATTGTTTTTTTTTTAATTCTTGCCTCCCGCAAACTACGTACATTACCGTTAAAAAGAACCCCATTAACATACCAACATTCTACAAAATTGCACTTGTTTCTGCACTTCTTAAGACTTGAATTAATATCAGATAGCCAAATGGTATAACAGTCATTATCTTCACTCCATTTTATTTCGGACGGAACACATGAGCTGAAACTGTTGCTCGCCATTTATTTCTATTTTTAGCCATCCCTTTCACATCTGCCCATCAGATCACCGTTATCCTGCCTTCCTCTTCCATCGTTCTTCTTCAGGTTTGCATTGGCCTCCTCACTCTTATATTTCGATGTGGGTTCTGATCAAGGTCGTCTGGTTATACAAGTTGATGAGATGAAAAGGGATTTACATTGCTCTTGCGTGAACCCCAGGGTGGGTTAGATCAAATAACCAAGACTCCGAAGTAGCTTATGTGCCGTATTTTGTAAACAGGCAATCTTCGAGTTGCCTGGTCAATGCTCAGAGATCGAGTAGCTGCACCAGAGTGGCCCAACATCACGAATACCCCCTGTGATGAAGCATGTTGGGAACGCAGCATTGCACACTAAGCTTGGAGGAATACCTCAATAATTGGATTTTTTTTCAGAATCATTGGTTTCTAATGATGTCATACCTCCTCCTCCCCCCCATCTCATGGGCAGTGAAATTGGATGGCTAGCCTTCTCAGATAAGGGCAAACAAACATGTGGTCCCGTGTGCAAGTAGGCCATATGGCCACAGCCCTGGCAACATTTTAAAATAAGGAAACCTACCCACCACAAAATATTTATAGAATGTGTGATTCCTTTATATACACATTGCGATACTCACCGGTGCTACGAAGTTTGTGCATTGTGCTGAGACTCTCCTCATGTGATCTCGGAGGAGATAGAAGCTCTGATGGAGTTGTCCGTGTGCAATGTAGATGGTCCTTGAAACCAAACCAAACCAGTCACTTAATACCTAGACTATGGTTTTTACCTGGTCAACTGCATGCATGAGCATTCCACACCGTATATATGGTAGGTGAGGAGAACTAGCAAATGGATCTTTGCAGGGACGTGACAATTTCTTGGGAGAGACTTTTGTGATGAAAAAACGTCCTATTCGTTCATCCAATTTTTCTATCTACACTCCTCTCCATAGTATTCATTAGATCATTCCTTTATTTTTTCCTTTTATCCGGTCATTATCTTACTTTTACTCCTCTATCTACCGATATTATCTTATCCTCTGTAGATCACACCTCGACATAACCACACGTTTTAGGCTTGAACGTACATGGCTTGATATCCTTTGATCGTGGATATATATATATATATATATATATATATATATATATATATATATATATATATATATATATATATATATATATATATATATATATATATATATAGGGTGATCGAGAAGTCTCTCCGCAGTGGGTTCAGTGCTTGAATACTATGAATCAAGGGAAACAATCCAAATGATAAAATTATTATTAAAAGGTCGTAATTTACAACTCAACATTTCTTTATTTTATATAGCAATTTAAATTATTTAAACAGACACTAATGCTTTATGTGAAAATAATAAAAAAAATACTACTTTTTTGTAGTAGGAAAGTAAATCTAATTAAAATAATACCATTTACTGTATCATAAAATGTAACATTCACATTATTAAAGCACTGAACCCACTGCAGAGAGACTTCTCGATCACCCGGTATATGTATAGGCACACGCACACACAGGGTATCCAAAAATTATCTTTACAACTTTGATATTAATGTGGCGAGAGGTTTTATTTTGGCTCTAAGATCAGTTTCTATGCTCACAATGCTGACAGAAATGGTACTAATGTGTACTCATCTCTCTTAAACAGTTCTGTTATCCGTAGTTTGCTTCACACAACTCCTGCTGAGGTTCGTTACTTTAGCCCACCCAAGACTGAGGGGGACCAAGATGTAGAGTCTGGTCAACCTCTATGCTCCTGCGGGGTTCCAGGCAGCGGGATTGACTCGAACATACGACCTCAGTTTTTAGGACACAAATGAACCTGTAACAAAGCAAAAATAGGGGCTAATTTCTGTCCTCAAGCCCACCTATTTCTAGTGTGAGTGAAATGAGCGTGTCTCAGATGTATGCATGTAGGATGAATGACAACATGGCTCAGTATGATTTAGCAATAGCGAGACAAGACATGTGTCTACTTGCAAAACATTCTTTCTGATAAACTAATACATGGATACATTCAATAATATAGATTCAATACATGAATACATTTAATACATGAATACATCCCATAATATAAATCAATACATGAATAAATCCAATAATATGTACACCTAGGTGTGATACAACAATGTCCTTCCCCCTATACTATATCACGCCCTCTCTGACAATAGCTGGTAACATATATCCTAACAATATTGTTATGTTCTTATGATAGGAGTATATGAGACGAGGACTGTTTGGTGATATATCAGGTGGGAGTTATAGGGGACAATAGATTGGAGTTAGATGCGACAATAGAATGAGTCCTGACAAGGACTGTTTTGGTTATATTGCAGTTGGAGTTAGATGAGACAATAGATTGAGTCCTAACAAGGACTGTTTTGGTTATATTGCAGTTGGTCTTATCTGAGACAATAGATTGAGTTATATGAGACAATAGATTGAGTTAGATGCGACAATAGATTGAGTCCTGACAAGGACTGTTTTGGTTATATTGCAGTTTGGAATTATCAGAGACAATAGACTGAATATAGGAGACAATAGATTGAAGTATGAGTCCTATTAGTCTTCGTCTATTCACTTAATTCCCCCAAGATACAATCAGTAACCTGATAGGTAGTATAATGACACACAACAAATACCAACGGTTATCGTAAATATATTTACCCTCCTAAGATTTTAAACTGGCCAGGTTTTGACGCGACTTAGTGAAGTAGGTTGCAGGTCGATGCCCTCAGGTAAGTTATAAATCAAAGTGACAGCTTCTTCCCCTTCAGTCAGTCGGTATCTCTGGCGTCAAGTTCGGGATTGCATGGTTAGCATAAAATCCGCCCGATTATATAGTCAGGTAAATACTTGAGGAAAGCTTTCGGTTGGTTCCTGGCGGAGCAAAATGATTGGTTTCCTCCGGTTTTGTACCTGGTCTCATACAGCCTAATTTTATTCAGTTTTTAGCCGCCATCTTGCATGAACTGCGTGAACAGTATAATTTATTCTGTCTCAGAGACTGGTGAACGGTGCAAGTTGATTGGTTGAAGCAAATCTGTATCTCGACATAGTGATTAACAAAGTAGTGGGTTACACTTCGTTTCACGACAATTAACTAACACACATAGAATTACCAATCAAGAAAATTTAGACACAGAAAACCCATCAGTTTAAAAAAAAATTAAGTATCGAGCTCTAAACCTTCGTTGAACCTGTGTATCAGATTGTGTTTGAATAAACCACTCAAAACACTGCGCTTTCTCATGTGGATTCATTGTGACTGATTGGAGGATGAAGATATGAAAAAAAAATGAAGATGAGATAACTTGTCAAAACTTGGTATTCAGAAAAACTTAATGAGTTTCTCTGTAAAATAGGACAACCCAGTAGTTTTACACCACCTGGTTGACTTTTTATATTGGGTACAAGTTGTAAAGATAATTTTCAGACACCCTGTATTTCCGAAAGTGATGCATTTGTCTTCTTCCACTCTCCTGATGCTCTTTTATCTGTCTCGATGGCCTGAGAATTCATTCTCAGGTACATCAGAAACATTTAGAGGGAGATGAAATGGTGTGGGAAACTCATTAAAAAAATTACACACACACGCAATATATATATATACACACACACACACATACTGAGCTATTGAATTAATAATTTGTGGAATTACCTTCACATGAGGGCTCATTTAATATGAAACAAAACATATATTTTCTCACAGAAGTGAGTAGAAAATATAAAGTTATATAACAAACTTAGATGACTCAGTAGTTATATTTACCATTCTACGAGTATAAATCCCTGTAAGACTCCATAAAATAGAAGCACCAACCTTCTATTTATATGAAGACTCCATTGGAAAAACCAGACATGTCACAAACAATGAAGTCCGAGAAAACTGACTTTTAAAATTTCAAACGTAACGACACAAAGAAGGATGTCCTGTTTTTAAATGTTTCATTTTCTTGGAGAGGAATGTGTTTTAAAATATAATTTTAGTTTCTACATATTTTTTGGAGTATGCTTAATTAATGTGCTGAGGTCAGTAACTCTGATTTATAAAAATGTGACTTGTCTGATTTTTCCAATGCAGTCTTCATATCTCTGCCAAGAGTAATCTAGAGCGAAGGTTGCTTCCTTTGTAAAAACTTATTCCTTTTACTTGAATCTTTGCTGTTATTGGACCACTACTGTGACACACAGCACAATATTTCTGACTTGCAGTATGCTGTGCTATTTCCCAATGCTAGCCTAAAATCAGAGGTCAGGATCTTCTAAAAGCAACATGAGTCAGGATACACCACCTAGAAAAAAAAACTGGAACTCATAACTCAACAAGTAGTAGAGCTGTAGAGAAGCCATAGAAAAACTCTAGCTCTGGCTGTAGATAATGCTAAGGAAATCAACATGAGGTTGGCAGGTAACCAACAAGCTTGCAGGCCTAGTTAACCAACAATACTGTTTTACTTTTGATAAGGTCTGTCCTACTTATCCCTACCGCTCTCTTTGATCTCCGTCTGTATTTGGTTGTTGTCTGGTTTTATTTCACAAGCTTTTGCTAGTTATTCATCATCATCATTTTCATCTGCACACTTTACAGAGCATTGAGCCACCACTGTAACTGGTCCACTTACAGGAAGCCAGCACCAAGCATTCAGATGCTCTTGTAGTGATTTTTTTCTGTAGCTATTTCCTTTACTTGATGAGGTTGTGAGCCTCATTCACAACCTCATGTTAGTCAGCTTGTACGACATGCCCGAGGGTGCAGTAGTCCTATTCTATTAAAGTCTCATCAGAGACCTCAGGGAACCACACAGGACATGTCTGTTACTACATGCGGCCATTTGATATAGAGGACACGACGGAGGCACTTGTTGGCAAATATACATAGTCCATCCAAAACATCTCAGTGCCATAGAGCAGGATGGATTCCATATTTGTAAATAACAGCTGGTCCAATATCACTGGTGAGAATTTTTTAAGGTCACTGCCAGAAGTGTTACACCTTACCAGTTGCTGTATACAGTCAAGTTGCTTCTCTTTGGTAGTTTTGATGCTTTGTCTTTCTTTCCAGCTTTTTGGTGACAACCTCCTGTTCCAAAATTCTGCTGAAGAATCCGTACAGTATCTCTGTAGTGGAAGAAAAGCAGACTTTCATAGTTTCTGTGGGACTTTCATCCAGCCCTCTAACTCCTCAATTACTCAGTAGTTATTAGTCTGATCTCTCGCCCTGGGGGAATGACCTGTGTCCACATCCAGATTGGCTGGCTTCAAGATGGTCTTACACATCAACAAGGTTGCAACTAGAATTTCCTCAACATACCCCCCATATGGGTAAAGGGTCCTGTTACACGCCCATTGAGGCATGTTGGGAATATGGTGTTAGGCTCATATTTTCTTGACCATTGGTGATGTGGTCAGTATCATGCCGGCCGCCTTAACCTTACCAGAAGTTGCTCTGGTACCCAATTCATGAGGCTGGGTCGACCACGGAGCCGTTTGCTGTCCAAAAATCCCACCTCAACTGGGGATCGAACCATGGACCACTGAGCTAGGAAGCCAGTGCGCTAACCACTGTGCTACCATGGCTCCCAAATATGGACAAGCCTGCCAATAATTAAAATAATTCAGCTCTGCCATCTAATACACAAAAATGTTCTTGAACGGACAGCACAGAAGAGGGAAGCTCAATGTTCCTAATGCCTCTTTCACTGTGTGAATAACTTGACAGTATCTTCCACCTTTTCTCTCCCAACACTTACGGGCTGTTTGTATACACAGAGTACAGTACCATTAATTCTTAAAATCTATTGTCCTTCTGGGATAATGCAAATGACATGTTGCATGTTTTTAGAATGTATCTTCTTCTTCTTCAAGTACCACACCTGGTGGTGTAGGTGATCAAGTCTTTCTACAACTCCTGTCTCCAATTCTATTTATCAATTCTGTCTGTGACTTCTTCCCTTGCCATGATGTCAAACTGTCCAGTATGTTCTCTCTCTCTTTATTGTCGTGATTGTTCTTCTTCTTCTTCTTCGATCCTTAACCACCGACCGTCAAAGCAGTCAGTGACCATCGCGCCTAGTGGCGTCTTGTAGGGCAACAACAAATTGATTCCACTTTGCACGGTCGGTGGCCATCCTTCGTACAGTGCCCCAACTCTTTTTCATTCTTTGCATCTCAGCCTCCACAGTCCTCCGCCAAGTTGTTTTTGGTCGGCCTCTCTTTCGCTTTCCTTCAGGGGTCCAAAGCGTAACCTATAGTTTCTCATTTCTGCCGTGACCTGTCTTAGTTTACCTGTCTCGTACATTGTCCTGACATTCCAAAATCCTATTCTTGTATCCTGTTTTGCGGTCAGGACATCCGTTTTCATGTCAGTGGCTTCCTTTCGGCTTTCACCACTGACAGTCATACGAGCCACAGACTCCGAATGTCCATCCCGCAGCAAAGTTTGTTCATTTGATGTTGTTTCCGTAACTTCATTATTTTTTTACATAGACAGGGGTGTCAGCCCTATGCTAAAACCCCCAACCTGGAGGACCAGGGTACCAGCTTTTGTCTGACCCCTACCCACACAGACCAGTCCAGCTTGGTTGAACCTAACAGGAGTAAAACTCCCACTGGCATAGCTCTGGGGATTGTCAGGGTATGTCGTGCAAAGGGATAGGTCCATAGACTTTATCGGATGATCAAAGGGTTTACGGCACAAAATAGGTTAAGAAACCCTGGTCTAGAGGCTGATCAAACAGTCCGCAAACTGAATGAATGCACCTATTAGGAGGATGTCTACACATACTAAAGAAACAACCAACAAAGTGACTTTCTTGATTAAATGATGTTTATTCTAAGACTATTGAATAAAATCAAGATAAACTATTGGGCTGAACATGATGTCTTGACTTTTAGTTGTTAATCCCTTCCCCCAAATGTACAACCCACTGTTGCACACTAATCAAACGTAGAAGTGTTTTGATAAACGTTTTAAAGCTGGCAAATCTAGGTGCTCCAGTTGCGAAAATCAAACACAATAATTGCCACAGCCAAACAGATCCAGAAGAGTACTTATACAAAATTAAGTGCACATGCAACCATGTTATTGTATATGATCTGCTGGGAGACCCTGAATGTTACATGGCCAGTACTTTCATCCCGCCTAACATCATATCCACTGACTGTTGGGACTAGTCGATTTGGTTGAAGATGCTTGCCGGAAAACCCTGCGACATGGATCTCAGACACACCTGATGCCTCCCCAAGCTCCAAGGAGCCATCTACAGTGCCTGGATTTGGCTTCTGAATTGCTATGTCAATCTCCACAGAGGGGACTACTAAATTCACAGTGGAGGTGACCGTGGTTTGGGCACCGCTGCTGCAGAAACTGCTGCTGCACACAACTACCTCATTCTCATCATCCATCACCAAACTTGATGTGATACCGACATCTAATGGCTGACCTCCCCTGCCATGCCCATGGCCCGGTTCAAGTCTGAGCCACACACTTCTTGTCACTGACCCAGAAGGCACTGTCTGGTGCTCTCCAGCATCTGTTTGCGTAACAGATAAGACAAAACCCAGCAGAACTGGTGCTGCTGAACAAACATGGATACCATTAACAATATTTAATTCTACAGATTCCAGAAGCAATGCTGCTTCAAAACTCACTGACCCTTCTCCATCACCACCAAGGCTTGTTACTTCAATCTGATCAAGGGGAAAACAAGCAAGAGATGGCTCCACATTTTCACCTGCTATTAATGAGTATTTACCAGATAAATCCTGCAATGAAGGCTTGTGTTCCAGCTCAGAGTCTGGCATTGATGTGTCCATTAAGTTTTGGAATCCATCTTTAGACCACGAGTCCCTGTTTTCTAAATCCAGCTCAACATCCTCTTCTTCTAGCAACAAAACCATGTTTGCCTTAGTCATTTCTGCATTAATTTTGGCACTGCCCTCACCTTGATTCACTACTGTATCAATATTGTGGTGAAGTGGGATGTTATAAATATTTATAGGGGACTTAGTGTACTGACTGAGATCAGCTGTGAAGGTATATATATCTAATAAGAGTAGTGTATTATATATAACCTTACTTGCTACCACATATCTATATATCTCAGTCAGAATTATTCTGGAATAGTGTGATGACTATCACTCGTAACTTTTCAAATAACAATATGTATTCATTACTGGCATGAATGAATATGTGTCCTGATTCAACTACAAGGGAACCAGGAATCACAATCAATTTAAATTACAAGTTATGTACAGAATGTATTTAATATGAATATTGTAGTGACATATATTATTACAAATATTCTATGTGTGTCAGTTGTGAAGTAGTAAAATGAGGTAATACTGGTTTTGTTTTGTTCAAGCTCTGTTGGTATTTGTCATCATGACTTCAATAGTTTGTCTTTTGGGACTAGTATTGGAGATGTTCTCAGTTCCTGATATTACGACAATTAAATTCCCCTCTAAATGTTATTTTTATAAAGTCATTTCAAGATGAGGGGACATAATGTTGAGCTCAGCTGGCCAAGTTAGCTTATCTGGCGTGATGGCGGCAGGAAAGGACTCCTCTGCTCGAATTCTCCTCTGGGCTCTGGAGACACCTCACTGATAGCTAAAAGGACCAAGGAGTATGCTGTCCGACACTGGATTCAGCAAAGCTCTGACCAGGTGCTGCTCAGTACCATCAAGACCACTGTCCCTGAAATCAAGAAGGATGTACCTTCTACTTCATAACTAACTTATACTCTCTTTTACACTGATCACAATACAGCACAAACATTGAGTTCAGAGCGTTAGGCCAACTGTCAGCTTCATTCTGAAGTACTTTATACCAGCATTAACCTCCTTAATGGTTACTACGCCTCTGCAATTCCAGCATTATTTCTTTCTAGTCAATCATCTAGGTGTCAGTGTACTATTTGGCCATTCCATGCCGTTTTACTTCCCCCGACACCCTCTGTTCAGGCTGGAGCATTATAGGCTTTATCTCTTGTTTGCCACTGAACTACACATATATATACAGGCATAAATCAACAATACACATTCAATTTTCATTAATAGATACTGAATGGTTCAAGCTTACCACAATTTCATGGAAATAAACACAGATACGTTGATTAGCAATGAATTCTGGCACAATTACTGGCACAAATTTCCATCTGCTTATGTTCCAGGCTTTTATTTTAGCAAAATTGTGAGCTGGCTTCAACGCACTGATGCTTTATCAAGCTTATTTAAACAAGTGGTTTCGAACTAACGCTCCCAAGTGTGTATATCAGTGAGACTGGCCAATGAGCCACGTTTCGACAAGTGTTTGAAAAAATGTTACCTTTCCCCGTTTCCCCTAACAACGAAAGATAGTATTTATAGTCCGACCAATCGTGGTTAGGCTTTCATTTGTTGCGCTCCAATCAATTGGGAGTTTACATGGTAGGCTATTTATGTAACGTAAGGTTTTTTCAAACACGTTATTTAAAAAAAAATTTTATGAGCAGAAATGATTCCATGCTGTCAGGCATCCTCACTATTTTATTTTGGGTATAATTTATTAATTCCTGGACTATTTGCGTAACGTTTTACATATTATTTGTCAGCAAGCCCTAAGGAACCCAAATATACCAATTTGAAAGAGCTACGTGGCTGCGTTCAAAATATGTATTTTCTACCTCCTGTTTCGAAGATGTGATGTCTGGGTACTGTTATGTTTTCAACCGTAAACCCATCTATTGTTATCTTTCCTAATAAGCGTTTTTTATGATTTATAAACCTAACTCTGGGAAAGGGTAGTGTATTTTATCACTGTCCGTCTGAAAAAAAAATTAGTGCATGTAGACTTACACGCGTGATGGCAGCATTTGTGTATCGCGCGACGCGTGTTGCATGCGTTCCTGATTTTCAGCCCTCCCCTCTCTCTTTATCCTTTTGTCCATCTGTTCGTTCGTTTTGGTAACGCAGTGTAGAAAAAGACATGAATGGAATTTAAAATTTAGGTCAACTTGCATATTTCAAGGTTTTTCTTAGAAAGGCAGCACATTTTATTGTGTGTTTGGGAAACGCGTGTATGTTGCAGAAGGCCTTTAATATCAACGTGAAACGTTACAATTTGCTTACGCAGTAGAAAACAAGGGGATTTCGAGTACAGTCTTTGTGACAGCACTGTTATTTACCATTGCTCTTCTCTTTATTTATTATATGTATTTATTAGGCTTTATATTTACTTGATAATTTATATATGTGGATTAGAATATTCCACGACACCTCCCCTCTTAAAACAGACATTATATGTCAGTCCTTTATTCTATATTCACATAGAGAAATTTATTATTATTTCTGGGGTTTACGGTGATTCTCATCACACGGATGGCGGCTTAAAAAATCCGCTCCCAAATTGGTTTTTCCAGATATATACTCGATGCTAAAATTATATGGAGCCAGAAGCAAAGACCATCGGAGTAACCTAGAGTTCTCATGCTTAGCCTGTGCTAGAAACGATAAAGGTTTGTGATCTGTTTGCAACTTAAATGCCTTCCCATATAGATAAATATTGAATTTCTTTATTGCCCATATTACTGCAAGACATTCTTTTTCGCTAGTTGAGTAGTTGATTTCAGCTTTATTCAACTTTCTGCTAGCATATGCCACTGGGCTTAATTCCCCATCCAATGCATCTGATTTCTGTAGTAGAGTTGCACCCAGTCCAATATTACTTGCATCCGTCCTTACTATGAATTCTTGACTTAAGTCAGGTAATTTCAAAATGGGTTTACTTGTGAGCTTTTCCTTCAATTCTTGGTAAGTCATTTCACATTGTGGTGTCCATGTAATGCGATCTGGATGTCCTTTACGTGTCAATTCCGTTAAAGGTGCACATATGGAATTAAAGTTTTTGATATACTTCTGGTAGAAACCACATAATGAGACAAAGGATCTCACGTCCTTCTTGGTTTGTGGTCTCGGGGCTTTCTGTAGTTTTTCTAAATTCTTTGGGTCAGGGGTCATGTTTCCCTGATAAACTGTGTGTCCCAAAAATTCCAATTTTTTACATCCAACGCAACATTTGGTTGGTCGGGCTGTTAAATTTGCCTCCCTAAGTCGATTAAACAGCATGTTCAGAGAGTCAATGTGTTCCTCAAATGTTTCTGTTGCTATAAGGATATCATCCATAAAATTTGTTATACAGGGATTATTCAGAGGATCCAATAATTTTCTCATCATTCTAGAGAAGACACTAGGCGCATTCTTCAATCCAAATGGCAATCTATTAAACTCATAGTGTCCTTCTGAGGTACTAAAAGCTAGGTATGGTCTAACCTCAGGCTTTACTGGAATCTGATAGTATCCTTTACTCAGATCCACTTTTGAGAAATATTTAGCTTTATTTAGTCTGGCAAACAGCTGATTTGTATCCGGCAATGGATCCACCTGTCCTTCTGTAATAGCATTCAGTCTCCTGTAATCTATACAGAGTCTATGTTCTCCAGAGGGCTTCCTTAAGAGTACAACACCGGAACTATACGAAGACTCACTGTGCGAAATAATTCCTTCCTTCAATAGATAGTCTATCTCTTCCTTCAAAGCTTTTTCCTTAGCAAACGGAATCGAATATGGTTTCATACAGACAGGTGTGGAGTCTATGAGTTTCATATCATATTCCAATAGGTTTGTATGCCCTGGTCGGTCTGTTAACACCTCTGCATGATTATTTAGAACCTGTTGCACTCTCTCTTTCTGAGTTTTCGTTAAATGTGTACTGATTTTCACCTGTGCTGCTGTCTCACAGGGGTGTAATGGATATTCAAATGATGAAAGTGGTTCCTTTTTCATCTCCATGGCGATGGACAAGGTCAACAAGTGTGTCTCTTCCTGATCTTCTCTTTCCAAATATTTCTTCAGGAGATTCACATGATAGATTTTTTCTTTCCCCTTCTTATCTATCTTATAATTTGTTCTAGACACCTTCTCTAGAACTGTATATGGACCCTGCCATCCAATTTGTAACTTATTCTGACTCTCAGGCAAAAGAAGCAGTACTTTCTCTCCCACAGCCAAATTTCTGTCTTTCGCCTTCCTGTTATAATAGGCAGCCTGTTTCTTCCTGGCTTGTTTCAAATTTTCATTGGCAAGTTTCCAATCAGTTTTTAAACGAGTGGTCAGCTCATTCACATATTGGTATGAAGATGTAATGTTTTCCTCTCCCTTTTCATCAGTCCACGTTCTTAACAAAGCTACATGTGGACCTTTAATTGTGTGGACCTATTTGTCCATGCACCGGTATGGTCTCTTCCACTCGAAGCTTTATAGTGATGATTTTTCCTCCCAGAATTATCATTCACAAAACGACCGCTACCAATTTTTCTTTTGGGGCTGTCTCCCCACTTAAAATTCTTGATGAGAGATTTCCTCTCTACATCCTCTTCCTCCAGTTGGTTTAAGTCTGATTGAGGGATTGTCGGCTTATCCTGGGGTAAGACATCTTTTTGCACTCTCCGCATAGTGGCCATTGTAAAACAGTTAAGTGAAGCTTGTCCGTGAAAAGGGGCTTCCCATTCCATTTGGTCCACTTTATCAAATCTATTTCTCTTTTTATTGTCAGGCCTGATTTTGCTCCCTGGCGTGTCCAGGTCCTGATCCATGTTCCCACTTGTGGGTGTTCCCTCATGTGCTATGCTACACCTTTCTACAAAATTCTCAATGTCCCATCTTGCTTTGGGCCAATAATAATTGTGAGCCACCTTTTGAATGATGGTACCTATCTTCTCATGGTCCCCATCTGGTTTCACATGTAGGCTCCTTATTGATTCTGTCCTATATCTCTTTGGAAGAACCAGCTGTCCGTGACCATTGGATCTAGCTCCAGTCTTCCTATACATCAACTTGTTTTTCATGTAAAAATCTCCCTTGCCTGGAGTTGTATGACAAGTTGACAATTTTCTGAAACAAGGCTTGAGTGTTTTATCTCCAGCCTGTGCCTTCCTCATCTCTTCTGGAGTGGTATCTAACATAATATCCTCCTCCTGTCTTGAGGTCGACCTGACCTGAAGGGTTGCCATATACACAGGTTTCCTTCTGCAACGGTCAGTGTCATGATTGTCCATCTGACAATTCTTACACCACCTTTTTCCTTGGTTGAAAGATTTTCTGTCATTATATTTCCTTTCATCGAATTGTGGGAATTTATTTTTATTGTCATACCGTGGCCTATCAAATTGGTGCTTACCTTTATTTTGATCCCTAGGATCAAATTTATTAAAGTTCTGTGGTGCCCTAAAGTTGTCCACCTGTTTCTTTTTATTACCTGTTACCTCTGCTTGAGCTGCTTGATACCTTTCAGCAACATTTAGCAACTCACCCAGCCTCTCTGCACCTTGTTCCATGAGAAACTTTCTCAGGTCTGGAGCCATGGACTCTCTTAGTTGCTCTATAAGGACCATTTCCTTAAGATCTTGGGTTTTCCCCAGAGAAGTCCATTTCTCCAAGTATGTCTCTATTCGTGCAGAGAACTGGTGATATGTTTCACCTGACAGTAGTTTAGCATTCCTAAATTTTTTTCTATAGAATTCTGCATTCTTTTCATACCTTAACAAAAGAGCCTGCTTTAGCATATCATAATTTTCCTGATCACCTCTGCTCATTTTTGCAAAAACTTCATAAGCTGCCCCACGAAGTCCCTGAGATAACTTTAAGCTCCACCTTTCTCTCTCTAACCCATACGTGGTAGCTAATAGTTCATACCTATTTAGGTAGCTCTCAATATCATCGTCTTTCTCAACAAAATGATCTAAATGAAAATTCATAGCTGAGGTTGAGGCTCCTTGAGTAACCGTAGCATCAGAGGCAAAGGGACTGGCACCATTTTCAGGAGCATGGCCTTGAAACTCAAACTCCCTTAGTCGTAATTCATGTTCCCTTTGTAATCTTTTCTCCTCCTTTTCTGCTTCCCTCTCTGCAGCTAATCTCCTCTCTTCCCTTTCTGCAGCTAATTTCTTCTCTTCCCTTTCTGCAGCTAATTTCTTCTCTTCCCTTTCTGCAGCTAATCGTTTGTCTTCTCTTTCTGCCTCCAATTTCTTAGCCTCAGCCTCAATCTGCAACCTCTTAGTCTCAGCCTCAGCTTCAAACTGTAACTTCTTAATTTCCTTGTCAGCCTCTAACTTTCTTTCGGCCTCTTTTTCTAATCTTCTTTCTTCGCGTTCAATAAATTTGTCACATTCCGTCGTGACATAGGCAACCATAACTTGCCCATCTAATCCTAACTCTTTTGCAGTCTGAACCGCAGCAGATCGAAATTTGGCCAGGTCCGCCATTGTCTATCAGGTAAGTTTATAAAATGTCTAACCAACAATTTAATCTCTAAATATCTAATGGACAACACAGGCACCGTGAGCTCAACCTTATTCAATTCCACCCAAGGATACTTTTTAATTCTTATCTTCCCTGAAGTGAATTACCCCCAATATTTTTAATAGTGAAAGATTCAAAATCCCAAGAGCGAGACCCCAATATATATGTGGTGAAGTGGGATGTTATAAATATTTATAGGGGACTTAGTGTACTGACTGAGATCAGCTGTGAAGGTATATATATCTAATAAGAGTAGTGTATTATATATAACCTTACTTGCTACCACATATCTATATATATCTCAGTCAGAATTATTCTGGAATAGTGTGATGACTACGTTATGTGTCTAGGGTATGTGTATGATGAAGTGTAAGTCACAACAACAGACAGATAAACAATTTAATTTAATCCACTACTCTTAACAACACTGTGACACTCACATACATATAACACTCTATGAGAATATCTTAAAGAAGTCACTCGTAACTTTTCAAATAACAATATGTATTCATTACTGGCATGAATGAATATGTGTCCTGATTCAACTACAAGGGAACCAGGAATCACAATCAATTTAAATTACAAGTTATGTACAGAATGTATTTAATATGAATATTGTAGTGACATATATTATTACAAATATTCTATGTGTGTCAGTTGTGTAGTAGTAAAATGAGGTAATACTGGTTTTGTTTTGTTCAAGCTCTGTTGGTATTTGTCATCATGACTTCAATAGTTTGTCTTTTGGGACTAGTATTGGAGATGTTCTCAGTTCCTGATATTAGACAATTAAATTCCCCTCTGAATGTTATTTTTATAAAGTCATTTCAAGATGAGGGGACATAATGTTGAGCTCAGCTGGCCAAGTTAGCTTATCTGGCGTGATGGCGGCAGGAAAGGACTCCTCTGCTCGAATTCTCCTCTGGGCTCTGGAGACACCTCACTGATAGCTAAAAGGACCAAGGAGTATGCTGTCCGACACTGGATTCAGCAAAGCTCTGACCAGGTGCTGCTCAGTACCATCAAGACCACTGTCCCTGAAATCAAGAAGGATGTACCTTCTACTTCATAACTAACTTATACTCTCTTTTACACTGATCACAATACAGCACAAACATTGAGTTCAGAGCGTTAGGCCAACTGTCAGCTTCATTCTGAAGTACTTTATACCAGCATTAACCTCCTTAATGGTTACTACGCCTCTGCAATTCCAGCATTATTTCTTTCTAGTCAATCATCTAGGTGTCAGTGTACTATTTGGCCATTCCATGCCGTTTTACTTCCCCCCGACACCCTCTGTTCAGGCTGGAGCATTATAGGCTTTACCTCACGTTTGCCACTGAACTACACATATATATACAGGCATAAATCAACAATACACATTCAATTTTCATTAATAGATACTGAATGGTTCAAGCTTACCACAATTTCATGGAAATAAACACAGATACGTTGATTAGCAATGAATTCTGGCACAATTACTGGCACAAATTTCCATCTGCTTATGTTCCAGGCTTTTATTTTAGCAAAATTGTGAGCTGGCTTCAACGCACTGATGCTTTATCAAGCTTATTTAAACAAGTGGTTTCGAACTAACGCTCCCAAGTGTGTATATCAGTGAGACTGGCCAATGAGCCACGTTTCGACAAGTGTTTGAAAAAATGTTACCTTTCCCCGTTTCCCCTAACAACGAAAGATAGTATTTATAGTCCGACCAATCGTGGTTAGGCTTTCATTTGTTGCGCTCCAATCAATTGGGAGTTTACATGGTAGGCTATTTATGTAACGTAAGGTTTTTTCAAACACGTTATAAAAAAAATTTTATGAGCAGAAATGATTCCATGCTGTCAGGCATCCTCACTATTTTATTTTGGGTATAATTTATTAATTCCTGGACTATTTGCGTAACGTTTTACATATTATTTGTCAGCAAGCCCTAAGGAACCCAAATATACCAATTTGAAAGAGCTACGTGGCTGCGTTCAAAATATGTATTTTCTACCTCCTGTTTCGAAGATGTGATGTCTGGGTACTGTTATGTTTTCAACCGTAAACCCATCTATTGTTATCTTTCCTAATAAGCGTTTTTTTATGATTTATAAACCTAACTCTGGGAAAGGGTAGTGTATTTTATCACTGTCCGTCTGAAAAAAAATTAGTGCATGTAGACTTACACGCGTGATGGCAGCATTTGTGTATCGCGCGACGCGTGTTGCATGCGTTCCTGATTTTCAGCCCTCCCCTCTCTCTTTATCCTTTTGTCCATCTGTTCGTTCGTTTTGGTAACGCAGTGTAGAAAAAGACATGAATGGAATTTAAAATTTAGGTCAACTTGCATATTTCAAGGTTTTTCTTAGAAAGGCAGCACATTTTATTGTGTGTTTGGGAAACGCGTGTATGTTGCAGAAGGCCTTTAATATCAACGTGAAACGTTACAATTTGCTTACGCAGTAGAAAACAAGGGGATTTCGAGTACAGTCTTTGTGACAGCACTGTTATTTACCATTGCTCTTCTCTTTATTTATTATATGTATTTATTAGGCTTTATATTTACTTGATAATTTATATATGTGGATTAGAATATTCCACGACAAATATAAATGATTTCTGCATTAAAGTCATCAGTGCTTTCATCTTGCCTCAAAACAGTGACCATACAAGTTCCTTCTGCATTCAATTCAACAGCACCTTCCATTTGCTCCAATTCTGTGTCCATCTCAGTGAGTCTGTCTTGAACTGTCTCCATACTCTGGACTTCAATGCTGTCTATCAGTGGCTGACCAATGCTCACTTCTTCCAAATCATATCCATCTTCTATGCTGTCTGCACAATTTGTGTATAGTTCATCTGTGTAGATCAAACGTCTATTGCCACACATTTCGGCCAGAAAGGCTGTATTTGCCCTGTTCTTCCCGGTATGAAAAGTCATCTCTGCACAAGTTGTTTTTAGTTGTATATCAGGTACTTCATTTTCCAGTAGCTTCTCTGATGTACTCAGGTTTGGGGTAGTCTCCAGAACCTTCTCATAGCTTGATATGCCAAAATATTTATTTCCTGAGCTCCCAAAACTTGAAGTATCATTACAGCTGTGTTCTTCTAAGTTTGCATCAGCAGCTGGAAAATCATTTCCTTGTCCAGAGGCACAGGTGGGATCATCACCTTTATCTTCTCTTTCATCAGACTTTACCCCACTAACTAACTCTTGATCAGTATATCTGCTTCTGGAGTAAATCTGTCGAACTTCCTTCTCAAACGCTTCGATGAATGGCAAAGAATCGGTATGGCCTTTTTCATCTTTTTCTGTGTGAACTCTTGGACGTACATCTGAAATGTCACTCTTTTCACCCAACTCTGGCTCTATCCTCATTCCACACGGCCTAGAGCATGTAATATCAGTGACATTCCTTCCAAAATGGTTTTTCCACACTGGCTCGAGATCTTGATTTACATCTTCTGGCACAACCCCACCACTGTCCTCACAAACATCTGCAGTTTTATCCAAACTGACAAAATCAGCAGACACCCCACTGCCATTATCAATTTCACCTCTAAAGAGACAATCAATTCTGCCTCCATTTACATCATTAGTGGTTCCTCCTGTAGCAATTTCAGTCTTACCTCCAGTGGCACCAGTTTCACTCCTATTTACCAAGATGCTAGTGAGCCGATCAATTTCCTCATACACTTCATAGCAAACTCCATTTTCATCACAGACATCTTCATCTGAACTATCATCATTAATGAACTCTTCAATCACTATGTCGGGCAGCTTTGATTTTCTAAAACAGACACCAGTATTGGCCTCACAAGACCCAAAAAATCTTTTCATGAGGCTGCCTTCATCTATTTTTACTACTGAAATGTCATCACTAAAGAAGGCAGGATTGTCAAAACCTGTGCATCTTACAAAGGTAGCATCATGAATTGTGCGGCTCTTTTTCTTTTGCAAAGACGAGCATTCATCTAATATATCTACCTGGCTACTGGACTTGCTTGGCCTCAATTCAAACTCAGAAAGGTTTAGATCACTATCTGTGAAAGCACTGGACAAACCCTGTATTTCATTATCTAGATTAGTGTCTGAACAAATCCCACTTGAAACAAATCCTCTTTCCAACACAAAGTTATCCTCCGTGTTTTCCACAAGCCTTTCCTCTAAGAAAGTCTCATCTCTTTCAGCATCAAGCAAGTTATCACCATGTTGCTTCATCTGATCTAAACTCTCTACACCAATGTAGTCACTAACTAGCCTGTCTCCCCAAGCATCCCTCTTTGCTTGTGCAGACTTTAAACAGATCTCACCAGCTGAGAAACCTGTTTTGTTTTCTAGCGCGAGATTTTCATTAATAAGTCTATCCTGGACAGTTTCTATATTAGTCACTGTAATATCACTGCTGCCTGTACGAATTTTTGAAGCAGGAAGGTCAGAAGTAACTTTATACCTTTCTTCTTTAACTTGTGTGCGGAAATTAATATTACCGTTCTCCAAGTCAACATCCAAGTGAATCCGTGATTGCACTGCAAATGACATCACAGATATGAGATGGTTGCCTTTCTGTGAATCAAGCCTGGAAAAATAGACTGGGCTATCATGTTCTCTGTGGTCAAAATTAAAATTTTCTGAATGATGGACAGTGTCATCCTTACGAAGTGTATCTCTAGTGCCATCTATTTCGGTTTTATCTCTCTCAGCTTCTTCATGCAAACCATCAAGGCTGGTTATGTTTTTGTCTCACTCTATGTTATCTTCAGTGCCGTTACATTCACCTTCTAAATTAATGCCATTACTGGCATCATTATTAGAATAATAAGTATGTTTCCATTCACCACATAGGATGCTTAAATCTTTATCGGAATCTGTTTGACTCTGTCCAACTTTTTCACAGCACAGGCTACTCAAATTCTTATCAGCGTGTGCGCGACTCTGCCCAACTTTTTCACCACACAGGATACTCAAATTCTTATCAGAGCCTGTACGACTCTGTCCAACGTTTTCACTGCACGGGCTGCTTAGATCTTTATCAGAAATACTATGACTCTCCCCAGCTCCATTAACTCTAACTGTAAAGCGCTCCTCATCATTCTCATGGACACTCCTCTCAAACCAGAACTCAGCTTCGTATTCTTCATCATCCACCTCTTCCTCTTCTGGCAGAATGTTCAGCTGTCCAGTTATCTGGCCTAATTTTGGACAGCTCTCTAGACTACCATCTATGCTGCCAGATTCAAGATTATCACCCTCACTAATAAGGAATGTGGAACATGGTTTGTGGACACTTCCAGTCCTCCTGACCATCACATCATCAACACAGCATACAGTACAGCATTCCTGCTGCAGACCAACGTGATTCTGACTAGACGTACTCTTTTGATCCTTGCCAGGGTATGTAAATTGTAATTCAGTGTTTGGTGGGCCAGAATTAGGCCAATGCTCCATGGAGTCCTCCTTGTACACCTCTTTCTCTTTCGTGGTCTCTTGCATAGCTTTGACAAATGCTTCCACATCTGAAAACAAACAAAGGACAGCTTATACATCATACATGCATATGAACTACTCAAATTAACAGGTTTGACTCTTAAAGGAAAGGAGGCTAGTTTTGGGACAGGTACAAATGCTTCCACATCTGAAGACAACAAAGGAGAACTTATAAACCCTACATCCATGTGAACTACTAAAAATAATAGCTTTAACTCTTAAAGGACCAGAGGCCAATATCTGACCAGTATTCGGGATTGACTTTCCCAAACACTCATGAAGGGAGGTCAGTTCTGGGGCAGGTACATTTGGACTAAGGTTTTGTTCAAGTTTGTCCCAATTTTATATTTTGTTAATCCTCACTCATTTTCTTTTACAACTATGTATAAAATTACAGTACAAAAAAAAATAAATAAATAAATAAAAACAAACCAACCTTTAAAATTTAATGCCATATGAAGCGACAAAAAAAAAAAAAAAGAAATAAATGACTGAATCAAATATGGAAAACCACCATGTCACAAAGAAACAAAATTAGACATATGCTAGAAGACACAGAAGAACAATGTTCTACTAAAAACTAATGATACACAGAATCATCATCATCATTTTCCACTTCGCTCCATAAGGAACATGGAGCCACTGCTGCCCAAGAAGACGTCACCCAGCAATCACATGGTCTTGTGGCAATCTGTTATACATGATGAGATTGCCAACTCCATGCACAACTGCTTGTCAGTCGCCCTGTACGACAAGCTGCAGTTCAGTAGTCATATTCTTTCTTTGTCTCATCAGAGACTCCCCCGACCCACACAGAGCAATACACAGAATCAAACACTATAATCAGAAATGAGCAATCATCAGAGACTCCCCCGACCCACACAGGGCAATACACAGAATCAAACACTATAATCAGAAATGAGCAATCATCAGAGACTCCCCCGACCCACACAGGGCAATACACAGAATCAAACACTATAATCAGAAAAGAGCAATCATCAGAGACTCTCCCGGACCCACATGGGGCAATACACAGAATCAAACACTATAATCAGAAAAGAGCAATCATCAGAGACTCTCCCGGACCCACATGGGGCAATACACAGAATCAAACACTTTAATCAGAAATGAGCAGTCATCAGAGACAAGTCAGTGAACATATGATGAACAACAAAACCATGATTTTCTTCATTTTTTTTTTGTGTGTGTGCATCTTGGTTTGGTTTAAAGGACAATCTTCAATGCATACGGACAACTCCATCAGTGTTCTGATATCATCCCTTTGATCACACAAGGAGGATCCCAGCACAGTGTATGAACTCCATAGCACCGGCGACAATCCCAAATGTGTGTATATAGGAATCACACATTCTATAAATATGTTGGCACCTTATGGAGCATGAAGCCACAGTTGCAGGAAGCCTGCATTAAAGCATAAATGTGCTCCCTCAGCAATGTATCTGTTGAACCTCACATCAGTCACCTCTTATGACATACCTGAGGGAGCAGTAGTCATATTCATTTCCTTGTCTCCCAGACAACCCTCCCCCCAATCCAAACTGCACAGATATGTGGAAATGTCAAATATGTGGAAATATTTGGTTTTTGTTTTTAAAATGCTAAAAGCAAAAATACATTCTAAGCCATATCCAAATTGTGTCTGCCCCTTCATTGTTGAACACACAATCTTTTACTCTAGGATTCTCCAATCATTGATGACCTCTTGAAATACAACTTTTTACTAGAGTCCTCTCTATCAATGATGACCTCTCCAAAACACAATCTGTTATTCTTCTCTATCAATGATGACCTCTCAACAAAATACAAAATAAAATTATTCCTCTCTGGCAATGCTGACCTCTCCCAAAATAATACCAAAAAAATTAATTATATATATATACAAATTTGTATAACATACGCACACATATAATTTTGTACTCTATACCTGTCAGTCAACGATGACCTCTCCAAAAAAAAAAAAAACAAGGGGGAACAAAAGTATGAAGTGTCCCAAGAAAGAGACTTTCAGTTGACGTCTGAGAGTGTACGAAGAAGAATGACTAGATCACCAATATGGAACTGATGACAGGAACCAGTGGAACAAGAGATGAGAAGAAGATGCTGGTGATAGTAAGGACACATACACTGATGAAACCTGCTGATTGTATTACAAACACAGTCCTTGTTCACGAATCCACAGGAAAAGACAGATAGAAGTTGACAAAAGAACACATGGAGAAGAGAACAGGAAACAGTAATGAAAGGCAAGAGGAAGACATGGAAAGACCCTGATGGTATGGGACAGGACATGGCATCAATTTAATGAAGGTCTATGCTTTTTGGGCAGGATTCAGAAAGAACAAAAGATGTGCAGATCATATTCACCCTCAGGAACATTATAGAGCAGTGCTCAGAATGGCAGAGACAGCTATACATTAACTTTGTTGATTTTGAAAAAGCTTTTGACAGCATACACAGGGACAGCCTATGGAAAACACTGAGGGCTTATGGAATTCCCAGCTGCATTGATTCCATCATAAAAAGCCTTTATGCTAACTTTACATGCAATGTTGGGTTGAGCAATCTAACTTTTGAGGTGAAGACAGGAGTACGACAGGGATGCCCCTTATCAACAACTTTATTTTTGATAGTCATAGACATCAGAGGGCAGTCCGAGAGGAATAAGATGGATATTTTCTACACTGGAAGATCTGGAATATGCAGATGGCATTGTACTACTCGCACATTCACATGAACACATCCAAGAAAAAACAGATAAACTGAATAAGTATGGCCAGCAGGCAGGTCTGAACATCAGTCTAAAGAAGACAGAGGTCATGATCCTCAATAAGGGCAGTCCTGAGCCTATAACAATAAGGAACCAGAAGCTGGAACAGGCGGACACATTTACATACCTAGGATGCATAGTACAGGGTGTTCCATGAAAAAGCGGCCAGTGACGTCATGGAATGCTGACATATTGTTTCGGAAGTAGTGTGAATGGCCAAGTAGTCCTAGTGTTGAAGAAATGTGACGTCCTAACAGTTGGCACTCTACATTTTTTTGGCATTAACGACCGACCCTGTTGTACGCCATTTTGAGATCAACTTCTGTATGCTACTCTTTGCAGGAATTTTAGAACCAGAAAACATTGATGCAAAAATTTCAGATGTATTTTTGAATGATCCCGTACGGATATAATTCTCAACAATAGCTATCCTTTCTTGCGGTGAAAACGGCATTGTGATAGACAGTTTATTTAAACACACACAATGGTTTTCAAATACTCACGGTCCAATCACGGAAAATAATTTAGGTCAATCTAGTACTACTTAGAACCTTTTATAACCGACACATTTGTAAACATTGAACAATGCTGAAAAATCTGGCTTCTTTCACTTTGTGAATGGGGCCGCTTTTTCGTGGAACACCCTGTAACACCAGAAGGCCGAACAAGCAAAGACGTCAAGAACAGAATGAATAAAGCGAGAACAGCCTTTGCTAGTCTCAACAACATCTGGAAGTCTTCCCAGTACAGCACAAACACCAAATTAAGATTATATGAGGGCTGTGTACTTTCTGTGCTTCTCTATTGGGCGGAATGCTGGAGAGTTACAGAGAAGGAAATGTTGAAACTGTCCTCTTTCTGCTTAAGGAAAATTCCCTGAATATTTTTGCCGAATACTATCACTAACCAAGAACTACTTAATTGGAGTAACCAAGAGGGCATGCACACCATCATAGCTGGCAGATGCTTAAGTTGGGTTGGCCACATCCTCAGAAGAGACCTCGATACCATCACAAGAACAGCTATGCTATGAACCCCCAAAGGAAAGCGAAAGAGAGGCTGACCAAAAACAACTTGCGGAGAACTGTGGAGGCCGAGATGCAAAGAATGAACCAGAGCTGGGTCTGTTCATAGGATGGCCGCTGACCGAACAAAGTGGAAGTAGTTTGTTGCTGCCCTACAAGACGCCACCAGGCATGATAGCCACTGACTGCTCTGACAGTCGGCGGCTAAGAATAAATGGAGAAGAAGATGCTCTTTGGGCAGCTGAGGGATGATGATGATGATTAACCAGCAGCAAAGATCTCAACAGATGAGATAGAGAATGTATAAACTAAAAATCACGCAATGCCGAGTAGCATCAAACAAAATGAAGACTGATCAAGGCACAGTCATTTAAGTCTTAAATATATATATATTAAAAAATAAAACGGTACTGAATCAGTTTTACAAATTAACGGTACACATGAAACACAGGATGTTTCAGGTTTCATTCCCTCATCATGCATGGAGGTATATCTGGAGTCATCTTTATAAGACCACCAGCTATGCACAATATGCATATGTGGAAGTGAACCTCTGTCTGTGAGGCTAATTACATCCTCATTGACTCTTAAAATCATCCACACACTTCCAGGGATTCCCCCAGTGGTGAAACTTGTTGAGAACCCAGCATTGCATACTAAGCTAGGAGAAGTCACTTGAGCCCCAGGCATAATTCTTTGGCTTTGACTTGGTTGACTGCATTCAGAAGGATCTCACTATGGACCCAGTGATAGGCAGGGGGAGCTGAGAAGTGGTTCTGTGCAGAATGCGACAATTCCTTGGGACAGCCCAGAACCAGAGTATAGTATTTTAGTTCTGCATAGTTGGAGAGCCCCCCTAGGATGGCGGGAAATGCACAGTATGCCACACACTTCTTACTCCTAGCTTGGAACCAGATATGATGATCCTTTAAATGCAAACCAAGTGGGAGAAACTGGAGCTCACGACTTCAACTCAACAAGTTTTGGAATGGCAGAAAAGCTACAGGAAAAGCCTAGATCTACAGTGTAGATAATATCAAGGACTCTTCAACTTGGTATTGGCTGCAAAAGAGTGAGAAGCTCAGTAGATCTAGTTAAACAACAACAACCCCTCCTCCTCAGCCACAGTTACAAACAGGCAACAAGGACAAGAAATACAGAAAGGTTAAAGAAAAATACTACAGACACTGCAAACACGTAACAGGATGAGAAACACAGATCAGAAGGGCAACAACAAATATATATGAAATATAACAACACAGGTGAGGAGAAATAACAAAGCAAGAAAAAACAAAACAAAACAAGAAAACAAAATTATCAATGCAAGAAATACAGCAATCAACAAAAATCAAAAGGAGAAAATGAAATAACAAAACATGAAGCCCTGCTATGGTAGTCCGCGCTGAGTTGAGCAAGATCCGGAGAAGCTATTAACGATTTCACAATGATGTCATAGAGCAAGAATGAAAGTGACGTAATAAAAATACACAAATAGGACATGAAACGAAATGCAAACTAATTAAAAGAAAGATCTTGAAAATGCAACAGATGAAATAAAGAAGTCTTAAATGAAAAAGCAACAGATGAAATAAAGAAGTCTTAAATGTTCTGGAGAACTAGCAAATTCAAAGAGCAGAAAGCACAAGGTTGAAAAAAAAATGACATACCCCCAAGAGCAGAAACCACAAGGTTACAAAAAAGAATGACATTCCCCAAGAAAAAAAGAACAAAGAATGACAGACACCAAGAGCAGAAAACACAAGGTTAAAAAAAAAAAATCATACCCCCAAGAACAGAAACCACAAGAAGAAAAAAAAAATGACATACCCCAAGACCAGAAACCACAAGGAAAAAAAAAAAAAAAAAAAAAGAATGACATACCCCCAAGAGCAGCAGCATTAGCCACGTCCTCGCCAAGTCCGAACTGTGACATCAGAGGGCCCAGCTGACTTGACTGGAGAGCTGAGCTAAACGAGCTCAGAGCCTGGAAAGTACAACATTCATTTAGATGACAGTATGCTAATGCCGTGTACCTTCTACTATCCTTGTAGCACATGTGCACATAATGGTAACAAACGTAATAAAATCTTACATGAGTGTATTGCAACTATCAAAGAACACATTTTGCAACAGGCATTTATAAAGAAAAAACATGTAGTTCCCAGGGGTCTTCTAACGAGACAAGGAAAGGAGAGGGACTACTGATCCCTTAGGCATGTTGTTCAAGATGACTACTATGAGGTTGTTCATGAGGTTGTTAACTTCATCATGTAAAACATACTGCTATAGAAACCACTGCTGTAAGAGCATGTGAATGAAAGGGTACTGGTAACAGTGGTGGCTCTATAAACAGAAAAATCAATGAAGTGGTTATAAAGAAAAGACATAAAGTATAAGAGAAAGGGAAAAGACAGCCTTATTTAGGATTGTGAAACAGTACAATAACAGTACCCAAATTTACAGATGCGTATCATAAATTTATACTGCTGTAAGAGCATATGTGAATGAAAGGGTAACTGGTAACAGTGGTGGCTTTATTTATATAAGAGAAAGGGAAAAGACAGCCTTATTTAGGATTTATTTATTTAGAAAACTGCATGCAAGCTTCAACACCCATGTGTTGCCAGCAGTGCCCGATTAAGAACTCCGTAGGCCCTAAGCTATTAAAATATTTTGTGGCCCCTCTCCAATGTTCTAAAAAGTAAAACTAGAAAAAAAAAAAAAAAACTAATGGATTTCAGATGTTTTTTATTTATATATAATAACGTAAATAAAAGTGTTCATTACAGCCTCTTAGATTTTATTAAAGGTAGTGGGGCCCTTGCAAAGAAAATATAATAAAAAGAAAAATGCGGAGGTGTAAGTCACTAATAAACTAACTGTTGTACAGATACTATTACCCTGCACGCACGAGCGTACAATCATGTATCGTGCCATTGCTGTAGATCTCTGTGCGTTGCTTTTTTCGTGGGGGGCCCTGAAAGTCTGGGGCCCTGAAAGTCTGGGGCCCTAGACCCGTGTCTAGTGGGCCTAATGAATAATCCGGTGCTGATTACCAGGGCCCAAAAGGGAAGCAAAGAAGAGTAACATTGTAACTTAAAGCATATATCATAAAAAGCCACTAATTAGGCTTGAGCATGGTACCAGTTACACCATCATAGCTGGCAGACGCTGGAGCTGGGTTGGCCATGTCCTCAGAAGAGACCCCGATGTCATCACAAGAACAGCTATGCTTTGGACCCCTGAAGGAAAACGAGAGAGAGGCCGACCAAAAACAACCTGGCGGAGGACTGTGGAGGCTGAGATGCAAAGAATGAACCAGAGTTGGGGCACTGTACGAAGGATGGCCGCCGACCGAGCAAAGTGGAATCAATTTGTAGTTGCCCTACAAGATGCCACTAGGCGTGATGGCCACTGACTGCTTTGACGGTCGGCGGCTAAGGATCAAAGAAGAAGAAGAATGGTACTAGTTACCCCATACAGTAGAAACGTTACGCCACAAAAACTACAACAAACATGGCAACTAAAGAAACTAATACTCAGCCATCCAAGACAGAAGAAGGCCCTCTTGTAGGAAGTCCGGAAGGCTTAAGCTGATGGCACACGAAAGGAAAACTTGGCATGTGTTTGCTGAAGGCATATGCTTCTTTGAGAACTGTATGGTACTTGCAGATTGATGCAAGCTTCTAGTCTTGCATCTCCGTTAAAGGTTAAAACATGGCCCTGAAATCTAATACCATTCTAATATTTGCACTTTCATCTCGGGGCAGTTTGTTTCATTGAACTTTCTTGGGCTTTTCTGCCACTTCAACAATACCGGTGAACGCATCTGCTGCTGAAGTGAATCTTTCAAGTACAACAACAACAAAATGTCAGTCGCAGCTGTTTGTTGTTATTATGTTTCTACTCCACCCATGCCCGTGTGGTTCCAGGGGTCTCTGGTGAGACAAAGAAACAATAGGTCTACTGTACCCTCAGGCATCTCGTACAAGGTGATTAATATGAGGCTGTGTATGGTGCTGGCAACCTCATCATGTAACACAAATTGCCACAGAAACCACTGTTGCAACAGCATGCGAGTGCTTGGTGCAGGCTTCCTGTAAGGAGACCAGTTGCAGTAGTGTATCCATGCTCCATAAGGAGCAAAAATGAAAATGTAGCTCTTCAACAGTAAAGAAAACACTTTCTAAGTACTACAAACTGACTTTGGGATGACGTGAAGTGAATAAAGAAACTAGACAAATGTGAAGGTCAACCACATGCCTGCTAAAAGCCTGGAATCACTTTGAAAAAGACTTTGCTATCTGTTGCAGGAAGCCCCATCAAGGCCAGCTCCTTGACATGAAGATGGGGCTCAAGTACAGCCATCAGCAGCCGAAAAACCAAGACTGGCCAGGCCCTCCTACACTCGAGCAAGACCACAGTCTACCCTAGCAAGTCAAGGTGCTGAAGACGGAGGCAACCAGCCAAGGGGCGCACCACAGCAATCAGGATGCCACGCACACACGCAATGGAAATATGTCTATATCTACAAAACGTTATGGCACTCGCCCTGTGATGGACACCCAGGCAGACGCAGTGCTGGGCCCTCTGCCTCAAAAGGGCCCAACCCCTACTACTGGGGGTCCTTCTCAATTGCCCCATGGAGCCAGGAGGCATGAGAATAGAGCTACTGGCCAAGCAAAACAAAGACCACTTAAAATAATGCACTGGAATGCTGAAGGCGTCAACAGTAAAAAAAGATGGCTACAGCAAAAAACTAGAGCTTGAAAATATCTTGAATGAAGAGCAAGTAAATGTATGCTGCTTGCAAGAAACCCACCTCAACAAAGACATAGCCTTCAAAATCAGAGGCTACCAGTGCTACCGATCTGACCGAATAGACAGGCGAAAGGGTGAAATACTGGCACTCGTGAGGAATAACATCAGTGCATGTCAGCTTGAAACATATATTGAGGGGGCGGAATACCAGATGCTTCATCTCAGGACAGAAAGTACAGAATTCCACCTGCTCAACTACTACTGTCCGAGTGACCACCCATTGGCACTAGATACAATCCCAGCAAAAGAAAGACTGATTGTGTGCGGAGACTTCAACAGCCACTCACAGAGCTGGGGCTATGATCACATGGACAGGAGAGATGATGAAAACTGGCAGGATGACAATGGGCTTATCCTGATTAACCAGCCAATCGACCCACCAACCTTCTACTCGAGATCATGGCACACCATCTCTACACCAGACCTGGCATTCCACTCACCAGGCCTGGAGTGGAACACCATACGTGTTATAGGGAAAGAACTTGGAGGCAGCGACCACCGGCCAGTCTTCCTAATTGTGGAAAATGAACTTGTCAAGGAGAGCAGCACTCTCTCTAGGTGGAACTACAAGAAGGCAGACTGGACAATGTACCAGCATCGTACTAGTATACAGGCTAGAGATCTGTCTGTAGACAAGACATCAATAAGTTAGTCGATGAATTGCAGCAGATGCATATTACAGACTGCTCGTGAGGGGCTCGTAAGCACTACAAATATGCATATGTGGAAGTGAACCTCTGTCTGTGAGGCTAATTACATCCTCATTGACTCTTAAAATCATCCACACACTTCCAGGGATTCCCCCAGTGGTGAAACTTGTTGAGAACCCAGCATTGCATACTAAGCTAGAAGTCACTTGAGCCCCAGGCATAATTCTTTGGCTTTGACTTGGTTGACTGCATTCAGAAGGATCTCACTATGGACCCAGTGATAGGCAGGGGGAGCTGAGAAGTGGCTCTGTGCAGGACGTGACAATGCCTTGGGACAGCCCAGAACCAGAGCACAGTATTTTAGTTCTGCATAGTTGCAGAACCCCCTTGGATGGTGGGGAATGCAAAGTATGCCACATGTTTCTTACTCCTAGCTTGGGACCAGATGTGATGATCTTTTAAATGCAAGGAAAGCTGGAGAAACTGGAGCTCATGACTTCAGCTCAGCACGTTTTGGAATGACAGAAAAGCCACAGGAAAAGCCTAGATCTACAGAGTAGATAATACCAAGGAGTCTTGAACCTGATTTGGTTGCAAAAGAGTAAGAAGCTCAGCAGCCCTAGTTAAACAACAACCCTGAACAAGAACAAATACTTCTGCTACCCGTTATACTTACACCAAACATGAACAGAAAAAGTAATAACATCAAATGCTACAGCAATGGAGTGTTGATTGGCAGTCATTAGAGCACCTGCTTCTTGAGGCTAAGTTAGCAAGTTCGAAACCTGATAGCGTTATGCTTCTGTTTACCGTGTCAACAGTTTCAAGCTCAACTTTATTTGACTATATTTCTGAGAACCTAAAGAATTCTTTGTGCAAAACATTATGCCTTAGTAAAGCTAATTTGTCGATAAATGCAGAGATCACATTCTTGAAATCAATTAGAGAGGTGCTCCTTAACCATGGGTGCGAGACCTACTGTCAGGGGGTGCAAGACATGCCAGATCTGATATAAGGCGATTAATCATTAACTTTATTTAATACACAGAACTCGAATGTATTTGTACAAAATAGAACAGTGACAACATGAATTCAATTCCAAATCTTAGTCACATTTTGTAAATAACATTTTCCCAAAGCATACATATACCGTATTTCCCCGAAAATAAGCCCTACCCCGAAAATAAGCCCTAGTGCATTTCCCCGAAAATAAGCCTTAGTGCGTTTCATCAGCTAGAATGAGAGACTTGTTGCCAAATGGCCAGTCGGAGTACAGATGCCACTAGTGCGCACTTGATAATGAACAGATGTGGTTCATAATTCAATACGTCACTCGTGTGAAATAAAGAAGCAGAATTTTGGCGCCAGCAATTTCTCGTCGCTTTTGTGTGTGCCATCGTTCTTAAGTCTCATAATTTTTGTTTCCACACCTGTCTCGTAAGTCTTCAATTAACACTTAATTTAATGGTAGACTTAAGGGAATAATATTTTGACACCCAGACAAGATGAGTGCAAAAAGAAAGAGCTATTCCGTCGATTACAAGAAAGGAATCGTTGAAGACTCCCGGGGCAAGAATCTTATGGCTTTCTGCAAAGAGAAGAAGCTTGATCTTCGAATGGTCCGAAAATGGCGAGCAGAGTACGATAACCTCAGTCAACAGGTGGAAGAAAGAAATGCTAAGAAGCACAAGTGTGGATCAGGTCGGCAACCATTATTTTCTGAACTGGAAGACATCATCAGTGAATGGATTGCTGGCAGGAGAGCAAAGACTTTGGTTGTGCGCAGGGCTGATATTCAAGCATTTGCCCTTGCAATGGCACCACACTTAGAAATATCCCCAGAAGAATTCAAAGCATCACAACACTGGCTGGATGGCTTCCTTCAGCGATATAAACTGTCTCTAAGAAAATCGACAACACTGTTCAAGCTGGAAGATACTGAAGTTATTAAACGTGCACTTGCATTCAAGTACTTTGTTGATGTGGCATCAACTTTTCTAAATACCAACTCTCCAACTTGATTGCCATGGATGAAACTGCAGTGTTTATGGGCCTAGGATCTCAAACGACAATTGATCAGATGGGTGCCTTGTCAATCTACATTTCGTCCACTGGTTACGAAAGTGCACGTGTTACCTGTAATTTGGCAGTTTATCTAGATGGAAGGAAAGCCCCACCTCTAATCATCACTAAGGGCAAGAAAGATAACAGTGAATGTGTTTCAGGCATTTATGTTCTTGAAACCGAAAAAGCCTGGTGCACACAAGCAGTTATAAGGAAGTGGGTCGATTTAATGCTGCCTCTTGTTTTGCGAGGTGGTCAACGAGGTCTGCTAGTCTGGGATTCAGCCAGCACTCACCGCGCTAAAGACATGAAGAACTTCCTTGCAGAGAGAAGAATATATCAAATAATGATTCCCGCAGGAATGACTTCTTATCTCCAGACTCTTGATATTGCAATAAACAAGCCATTCAAGGACCATTTGCGCATAGAAATCAACGATTACATTGAAAATAGAATGGAGAGAAATCAGAGTGGAAACTTTGTGAAGCCTAGTTTGCAGGAGGTCATGACTTGGGTGAAGAATTCATGGGATAAAATCACTGACAGCTGTGTTACCAATGCACTACGAGCAGGCTACATGGACAAGAAATGCTCATTTAAGGAAAGCTTTATTGCTGGACATGAGAGAATGGGGCCAATGGTTCTACAGGAAATGGAGTCGCAAGAAATTCAGGCCGGAATTCGGGATTTGGAGAGTTATGACGATTTTCCAGAAGAAGATGACATGACCGTATTTGAATAAATGTAGATTTGTGTACATGAATAAATGTAGATTTTTGTATCTTTTAATATAAGCCCTACCCCGAAAATAAGCCCTAGTGCATTTTTGGAAGAAAAATTAATATAAGACCCGGTCTTATTTTCAGGGAAACACGGTATCCCTTTTACTCATTTTTGGCATATCCTGCGAGCCAGAAGATAATGAGGTGTGAGGCTTCTTAAGATGCTGTAAAGGAGTGTAAGGCTTCTTAAGATTATTCAAAGGGGTGTGAGGCTTCTTAAGATGCTGTAAAGGGGTGCGAGGCTTCTTAAGATGCTGTAAAGGGGTGCATGACCTCTAAACAGTTAAGAAACACTGAATTAGAGTGATGAGCTTACCTTGAAGTTTCAAATTAATCTAATTAAACTTCTCGATTAACAAGAGCAATAAAACTGTGTAACCCCGTAACACTTACACTATACACAGACAGAAAAAAAATACAGTAAGTAAAAAGATAAAATGTTACAGTAACGAAGCGCTGATTGACAATGCCAAGAGCACTTGCTTTTCAAGGCAAAGTTACCCAGTTCGAAACCTTGTACACCATGCTCCAGTCTACACAGCTGTTAATGGGTAAATGACTGCTCTTGAAGTCAGGAAGGCTAAGGCATCGAGGAAGGGAACTGGTTACATCATCTCATAAAGCTAAGACCAAGTATAGTGGTATAGTGAATACTCAACACTCCCCATATGGTAGTATCTTCTATGGGACTACTGTGACCACATCAGTAACAACTTATCCTAGTCGTTAACCCGGACCTAAAGGTTTTTTATGTTTGGACATGTGCCCTAATATAACCGACTAGGTCGAACCAAAAAGAGTAAAAACTTTATTTTTTTTAAAATCAGTAACAAGGATAAGCAAAGTAAAAAAAAAAAAAAAAAAATCAAACTGACCTGCTGAAACTGGGGAGACTGGATGGTGCTGCGCAGCTCTTCCTCGGTATTTGGCAGTGACTTTCCCTCAGGAAGGTATGGCATGAGCCGCTCCTGTATTTCAGGGTTCGCTAATATGGGGATCATTGCTTCCGGGTTGAGAGCCTTCACCAGGTCCACTGCTGCAATTGACAAACCAATACACTCTAAAAGAGTAAGAAATGCAAATAAGGGTTCAACTGCAACATTTAAACACAGGTGCAGACTTTCCTCGACTTGTGACAGGATTCCGTTCCAATGACCTGGCGTTTAGTCATAAATCACTACATTCTACACAAATCATCAGGATATGTTAAGTAATACCAATTAACATGCCTGAACTTTAAAATATGTAGGTCTGTTTTGTTACACTGTAAACTAACTTCAATTCATTTAAAATGGAGAAATACAATGTAAAAATTATAACATAAAATTACTGTATAGCAGTCATTATTAAACTTTATGATTTACGTTGGGAGTAAAAAATAATTGAAAATAATATAATAGGATTAAGGTAATTGCCACTGTAAGTTTGCATATATCATATGTAGAGGAAATTCTGTATGGTAATGATTTATCGGCCACGCAACAAAAAACAGCAAAGCTACATTCCTGAATTCCAGTTTTTAATTTCTTGTATTTCCCACACAATGCTACAGTACATCCTCATCTGTGAACCTCTGTCTGTGAGGGTAATTAAACTCTCATTGACTCTTGAAATCATCCACACACTTCCAGGAATTCCCCCTGTGGTGAAACGTTGAGAACCCAGCATTGCATACTTAAGTTTGGAGGAGGCACTTGAGCCCTAGATGTAACTCTGGCTTTTTACCTGATTGGCTGCATCCAGGAGGATCTCACTTTGGGCTCATGATGGGTAGGGGGAGCTAAGAAGTGGTTATGTGTAGGATATGACAATTCCTTGGGAGAACCCAGAACCAGAGCATGGTATTTTAGCTCTGTATATTTGGAGAGCCCCCTTGGATGGCGGGAAATGCACAGCATGCCACACGCTTCTTACTCCTAGCGAGGGACCAGATGTGACGATCCTTTAAATGCAAGCCAAGCTGGAGAAACTGGAGCTCATGACTTCAACTCAACACGTTTCAGAATGGCAGAAAAGACACAGGAAAAGCCGATAAGCAGCGTAGATAATACCGAGGAGGCTTGAACTTGGTATCGGCTGCAAAAGAGTGAGAAGTCAGCAGCCCTAGTTAAACAACATCACCATTTGGATGATTTCTGACTATACTGGTAGGTCCTACAAATAAGGGATAACAAACTCAATACAACCTCTTCATGTAAAACAAACTGTTACATGAACCCCATTATATGAATGTTTTAGGCGTAGGCTTTCTGCAAGGGCCCAGCTGCAGGGGTGTCTCCATGCTCCCAGGGAATGAAAAAGGTGAATGAATGAAATCCGTCTTCTTAAATTGTTTTTTCCATTTTACCCCCATCTTACGGCAGTTCTCCTCATATACTCATATCATTAAATGGAGAAGAACCTGGAGTCTACTCTTGACTGACATAATTATTTTCCTTTTTGTTCTGTATTGAACTCTCCTTAATTTTTTTTTTCTGGTCTTTGTCATTACCAGCTTGTTAGAGAATGACACAGCAATAGATGAATCATCAAGTTTAAGGCTGTTGGAATTTGGCATCAAACGTAAGGCTAGCTGAGACGGACGTTATAAAAGGATGTTTCCATAATGTATACAACCAGCAAGCTACAGGAACAGTTAGCATTCACACTCTTCGACATATACTGAACGAACGAACGAACTTATTTTCGAAGGGTAAAGAATTGGGCACGCAGGCCCGTCTAACATTCTGCCCTTCCACTCTCATTAATCTTGCATACTATATCCTTTCATTCCCACATGATGCTTTAAGCATTAATTTAAAGGCATGCAACATTATAAAGTTACCATAACAGCATTCATTTACAGTATGCAATCATAATAAAAAAATGAGAAGGTTTTGTTTTTAAACAAACAAGCTAGTAATTGGGGGAAAAAAGTAATAATAAAATAAAATAAATAAATTCTGTATACCGACACTCACTCATGCGGTCAATCCGTCTACAATTAATCTGTATTTTTGAATGTGTCATCACTCATCAATACAAAAATTACATAAACACATTCTCGCTTATGTCCATACATTCTTGGTGGAAAATGAAATAATAATAACAACACTTTCTTACGCACTTCTGTGGCAGGAAAAGTCTTTGAGCAGTTAAAAACAAATTCACATTTCTAAAGTACAGTGGTACTGAGGGAGACTGAGCACCCATGGGTTTGCTCGGAGTGCAATGATGTTGATTTTGTTTAACAATAACAATACTAGCCATCCTTTTAATACACACAGCAGTTCACATTGTATCACCTGTAGTCAATGACGTTTTATGCTCTGAAACAAACTTCTGTCAAGTTTTCCTGTCCTGTGCCATCAGCTCAAGGCCTTTTGTCTTCTTTATTCCCTTCATGTCTGTCCCCAGTTCTCTTCTCCATGCGTTGTTTGGTCTTCCTCTACCTTTCTTACCCTGGAGATTCCAGAACAAGGACTGCCTGGTAGTGCTCTGAACAGGTTGTTCGCAGTGTGTGTCCTATCTATCTCCAGCGTCTTCTTCTCATCTCTTGTTCCAAAGGCACTTATCTGGTTCTTGTCATCAGTTCCACATTAATGATCTTGTCATAGCACTTTAATCCTTCTACACACTGGTGATTATACTTACTTACTTATTCACTCTTCTTCTGCCGTGAGGTGTAGAGGTTTGGAAGAGAGAGCGCCATATTATTCTATCAGCTGTCTTCCTCCTGGCTTGGTTCCATTCTAGTCCTCGGTCCGTCAAAGATTGTCTAATGTTGTCCTCCCAGCAAACTTTGGGTCATCCTGGAGGTCTGGATCCCTGGCTCTTAGTTTCCCATGCTTGTCGTGGTAGCCAATCTTTTCCCATTCTGCAGACATGGCCAAACCACCTTAGCTGGGACTGTTCTACTTGGGCACTGGTGATTATGCTGAAGAGTATTTTTACTAGAGTCTTGTTTTTCTTCTCTCGTTACAACTAACATGTTAAAAACTTTGTCTACTTCCTAGAGGTCTCTGCAGAGATAAAAGAAGGATCTCTTGTTCCAGGCACTTATCTAGTTCTTGCCATCAGTTCCACATTAATGATCTTGTCATAGCACTTTAATCCTTCTATACACTGGTGATTATGCTCAAGAGTATTTTTGCTAGATGTCTTATTTTTCTTCTCTTGTTACAACTAACATGTTAAAAGCTTCGTCTACTTCCTAGAGGTCGCTGCAGAGACAAAAGAAAGAATTGGACTACCGCTCCATCAGGCTGTCATAACAGGCAACTGACACGAGGTTGTGCGTGGAGCTGGCAACCTCATCATGTCAAAACAAAGTGCCAAAGAAACACTGATGCAAGAGCCCATGAATGCTTTGTGGCCATCTGCAAAGGTGGCTCCATGCTCCATAAGGGTCAAAAAGGGAACGAACAAACTTTATTTTCAACGGGTTTAGAATTGGGCATGCAGGCCTGTCCAACATTCTGCCCTTTTCATATTATACCATGTACATGATGATGAGCATGATAAAAGCAAACAGAGTGACAGTTTGACAAGGTAGAAAGTGCTGTACTTAATTAAACATGATAGAAAATGCAGAAGCAAACTGATCTGTTGTTAATATTCTAATAAAAAAAAACAATTTTCATTTTCAAAAATGGGAGACAAAAGAAAGCACAAATTTACCTTTCATAGCTGACAGGATGTTCTGCAAATCACTTAGCTGTATCTGAGCACTGGCACCCGCTGAGACAGTAGTCACAGCTGCTGGTTCGCTGACTGTACCAGTGGTGCCTGCGCTGGAAACACTGGAAGCATCACCTGCCGTCAGCTGTGAAGGCACGGCAGTTGAGGTCACAGGAAGTGGCTGCGAGGGTGGTGTTTCTACTGCTGAAGTCCTAGTGGCTGACACCCGAGACCGCAATGGACTACAAGAGATAAATTTTGCATCATTATAGGCTCACGATTTATGCCTCAGAAACATGACAACCAACATCATTGTACATTCACAATTTATGGCACAGAAACAAGATGGGACAACATCATTATATTACCAAAATTTAAGGCCCAGAGACAAGATGGGACAGATCATTAAATGATATTTCTTCAAATCTCAGAAACAAGATGGGACACTATTATTTCACCAAATTTAAAGCTCAGAAACAAGATGGGACAACATTACATTACCAAATTTAAGGCTCAGAAACAAGATGGGACAACATCATTACATGACCAAATTTAAGACTCAGAAACAAGATGGGACATCATTATATGACCAAACTGAAGGCTCAGAAACAAGATGGGACATCATTATATGACCAAATTGAAGGCTCAGAAGAAACCAGATGGGAAATTATATGATCAAAATTTAATGGGAGGAGCGGTAGTACATGTTAAGTCAAAATAGGACAAATATGAAAATTAGGATAGGTCAATGTTCTTATAATTTATATTTTCCTGTATCTAAACATGTCAAAATCATTTGTCAGAACACATACTAAGTAAGTTATTTTGATTCTGAAAATGGTATAACACCATGATACAAGCTGGCCAGATCCAAACCTCAGAAATGAGCTAAGGAAGGTGGTTGAAATAACAAGAAGAGACATGGTCCGCATCCAGACAATACAGCAAGGCCTAAAAACCAATATTAGACAATCTGAAGGACCGAGCACTAGAATGGAACTGGGCCAGAAGGAAGACAGCTGATAGGATAGTATGGCGCTATCTCTCTCTTCCAAACCTCTGCACCTCACGATAGAAGAGAAACATCTAAGTAAGTAAGATACAAGCTGTTTTACAAGTCACAAGAACAGAAGTATCGGTATTGCACCTGAAAGTCCTATTCAAAGACAAATAAAGATTGCTTACATTTCCTCATAAATCTTTTCCAAATACATTTTCCATTGAAGGATTATAACACATAAAAATGTCTAGTAAAATGTTGACCTTTGTTTTTCTAAATACAATGTGAGGTTTTCAAACTACTTCTTTTTTTTTCTGCTTCTTGTGGAGCATAGACCCTCGCGAAACTCCTGAAACCTTTTTACTTTGAACATTCTGGCACAGATTCACCTCATGACATGGAACTCAACAGGCACATATCCCTGTTTTCCCCTGTGTGTGTGTGTGTTGTTTTTTTTCTATCCTGGGTGTACCAGATTAAGACTTGTTGGGTACTAGCCAGTGACTTCCTCATGGTGTATCTATCCTACCTCTCTTTTTCCATTCCTTTAGCTCCACCCGTTCTTTGCCTCAGTTCACATTGGTGACCATATTCTACCATTTAAATCCTTGTTTTGCATATGTGCCTATTTATGGACTTTTGTGATCTCGTTCTTATTATTTTTCTCTTGATTTATTTATTCATTTGCCTTATGTTGCTGAGCTATAAATTATGAACATAAAGGAATGTTGGCTATTGTGTTTCTAAGCCACACATTATGTGCATATAATCTTATGTTTTTGAGCCTTAACTCTTTTCAGACCTGATATTTTTTATTATTTTCTCATACTCTGACATATCTGACTTCTAATGTTCCTTGATACATTTTAATTTGAAGTCTACCCAAGAGTGTTATACATCAAATTGTTTGTAATTGAACAGACTACCATATTTTGATGTAAAATTAATATTTTTAAAATTTATATTGATGTGAGTTTTAAAAAATTGAAGGAAAGTCAACAGGAAAAATACACAAAAAATATAAACATGACATTTCACAAAGATTTTAAAAAAAAGTATTATCAGAACAATTAATAAGTCATATTTTATTGTAGTCTGACCACTTCTGCATCATATGTTACATTTCCAAAACAATTCAACATTAAATAATATAATTATGCAAATTTTTGAAATGTTACATAAGTAGGCTGGTTTTTTTTTTTTTTTTTAATATTCATAAACAAAATCTTCCACTGAATATATTACAGTTATTATACGTAGCTGCAACACTTTAGCTAAATTAATGAAATATGACTTCATTAGACACATTTCTGGTGTAACACTGTATGATCACTAACACATCAGGTTAAATCAGTTATGAGGGTGGTATAATAAAGACTCAACACATCTTTATATATTTCCTACTAAGGTTTGTGGTATTCTGACAGACAATTCCTACCTGCATGAAAACATAAAAAAGTATTACAAACTTTACATTTAACTTCTGTTTTTCTTTCAATCTTTACAGTCTGATAGCAAAGCTGACAATTTCTTTTTGTCTTTGTAAACTCTGGGTCCATGGCGTGCCGAGAAAAAACTGGTGGCTTTGAAGCGTGTGGTACATCATCATACAAACCTATGTTCCCCAATTCCCTGATTAGTTCTGTAAAATCTAGCTGACCACATTTAGCTGGTCTTTTCAGTTCTACATCTGGGTGTTTTTTCTGCCAGTCTTGAAATAAAATGTAAGCCTTTACCCTAGCAATATACAGAAAGGGAAAAAAAATAAGTTTTCCAATGTTTATTGGTCTTTCTCAAAACATTGTACTTGTTAATCAGCTGGTCACTCTTCCACTCCTTTCATGTATATATTGTAATCTTTTACAAGATTTGGCTGTCTAACATTAAGTTCTCAAATATTCCCACTAACCTTAGTTCTACGCTCTGCAAACCTATGACCATTTGCATTGTGAATGCTTGAAACTAGTGCTATAGTTTTGTTATCTCTCCACTGCAGTGCTAGCAATTCTTCATTTCTAACCCACCTCATATACTATTTTTTTCAAATTCCTTTATATTTGAAAGTGCAGCTGGAAACCCCTTTCTGTTTCTAATAAATGTGCCACAAGCTCCAATCCTTAACTTCCACAAGTACTTCAGTAACTTTTCTTTGAACAAATATTTATTACTTAGTTTTAGAACACAACTTCTAAAAACAATTCAGTTGTAGTCAATAACCTATTTACTGCACAGCTTTGCTTTAGTATGAGCACTACATGGCATTACTTACGGATCTGACAATGAGAACGTGCCATTACTAGGTCGACCAATCAGACAGCCCAACACACCAGGACTCTGTGCGCTACCTCCCATACCAATGCCACCTGTTAAATGTGAAAATAACAATTCAATTGGCCAGGTCTTTACTAAATGTAACACCTAGTTAGTCAAGACCCCATTCCCGACCTGCAGTTACTCAAGACCCCATTACCTGACCTACCGTCTTGTGTTTGTCAGTGTTTTAATTCACTAAGATTATTTGCTACATCATGTTTCTCCATTTCTATCTGTTTTGGACCTTATTTGTCCAATTATCACTTTCCAAAATATTCAAATCTAGCTTATTATGCGTCAAATTCCCTCTTCCCAATCCATTAAAGTTTAGCTTATTATGTGTCAAACTCCCTCTTCCAAATCCATTAACCCATTACAGTACACAGCCCTGCTAATATTTCAACCCCCCAATGACCAAGCGAAGGGACATAACTCTGTTTCTTAAATATTTCTTATATTTAAAAAATTATTTATACACTAATATTAGTTCAAATAATACAAAAACACATTTACTTGTACAGTGAAATGGACATACTTTAATACCTGTATATTTTAATGTCACATTTAAATGTTTTTCACAGTTTAAAAAAATTTCAAAACCAAAAAAAACTACTTTATCTTTATGATAGTCTTGCGCTGGAAAGCTTTTATATACATTATTAACAGTTTTTCTTGAAAATTTGAATATCTATCAAATTACACTAACGATGAGAACACAATTTACAACCATAAACTGTCTCTAGAACTCTACAAGTGTCCGTTTTTCCTTAATTCTTACAGCATTGAACAAGTTTTTTTTTTCCTGCTCACGAGTTTGACGGTTCACGCTTGTTAGATGTTGGTTTTTAAACGCTCACACTAAAACAACGTAACCAACCCTCTTCAGCTCTATTGGTTTATTCATAAGTCCTTCGTCTGGTATAAATAAGAAGAAACAAATAATACGCCACTGCTTATCAGACAAATGTTTAGGCCCTGGGAGCTCATAAATCTGGAATAATTCCATACAAGTAAATGTGCCTCGATATGTCAATTGTCTATAATTTTACTAGTTCCTCACTGTGGTGAAGTGGGATGTTATAAATATTTATAGGGGACTTAGTGTACTGACTGAGATCAGCTGTGAAGGTATCTATATCTATTAAGAGTAGTGTATTATAGATAACCTTACTTGCTACCACATATCTCTTTATCTCAGTCAGAATTATTCTGGAATAGTGTGATGCTACGTTATGTGTCTAGGGTATGTGTGTGATGAAGTGTAAGTCACAACAACAGACAGATAAACAATTTAATTTAATCCACTACTCTTGACAACACTGTGACACTCACATACATATAACCCTCTACAAAGATATCTTAAAAGAGTCACTGATAAACTTTCGAATAACAATATGTATTCATTACTGGCATGAATGAATATGTGTCCTGATTCAACTACAAGGGAACCAGGAATCACAATCAATTTAAATTACAAGTTATGTACAGAATGTATTTAATATGAATATTGTAGTGACATATATTATTACAAATGTTCTATGTGTGTCAGTTGTGTAGTAGTAAAATGAGGTAATACTGGTTTTGTTTTGTTCAAGCTCTGTTGGTATTTGTCATCATGACTTCAATAGTTTGTCTTTAGGGACCAGTATTTGAGATGTTCAAAGTTCCTGATTTTAAGACAAGTAAATTCCCCTCTGAATAGTATTTTTATAAAGTTATTTCAAGATGAGGGGACATAATGTTGAGCTCAGCTGGCCAACTCTGCTTATCTTGAGTGATGGCGGCAGGAAAGGACTCCTCTGCTCGAATTCTCCTCTGGGCTCAGGAGACACCTCACTGATAGCTAAAAGGACCAAGGAGTATGCTGTCCGACTCTGGATTCAGCAAATCTCTGACCAGATGCTGCTCAGTACCATCAAGACCACTGTCCCTGAAATCAAGAAGGATGTACCTTCTACTTCATAACTAATTTATATTCTCTTTTACACTGATCACAATACAGCACAAACATTGCGTTCAGAGCGTTAGGCCAACAGTCAGCTTCATTTGAAATACTTTATTCCAGTATTACCCTTCTTAATGGTTACTACGCCTCTGCACTTCCAGCATTATTTCTTTCTAGTCAATCATCCAGGTGTCAGTGTACTGTTTGGCCATTCCATGCCGTTTTACTTCTCTCCGACACCCTCCGTTCAGGCTGGAGCATTTTAGGCTTTACCTCACGTTTGCCACTGAACTACACATATATATACAGGCATAAATCAACAATTCACATTCAATTTTCATTAAAAGATATTAAATGGTTCAAGCTTACCACAATTCATACGAATAACACAGATACGTTGATTAGCAATGAATTCTGGCACAAACTGGCACAAATTTCCATCTGCTTATCTTCCAGGCTTTTATTGAGCCAAATATAAGCTGGCTTCAACGCACTGATGCTTTATCAAGTGTATTTAAACAAGTGGTTTCGAACTAACGCTCCCAAGTGTGTATATCAGCGAGACTGGCCAATGAGCCACGTTTCGACAAGTGTTTGAAAAAATGTTATCTTTTCCCGTCTCCCCTAACAACCAAGATAGTATTTATAGCCCGACCAATCGTGGTTAGGCTTTCATTTGTTGCGCTCCAATCAATTTGAAGTTTACATGGTAGGCTATTTCTGTAACGTAAATTTTTTTCAAACACGTTAAAAAAAAATCTTATGAGCAGAAATGATTTTATGCTGTCAGGCACCCCCAATATTTTATTTTGGGTATAATTTATTAATTCCTGAACTATTCGCGTAACGTTTTACATATTATTTGTCAGCAAGCCCTAAGGAACCCAAAAATACTAATTTAAAGGAGCTACGTGGCTGCGTTCAAAATATGCAATTTCTTCTACCTCCTGTTTCGAAGATGTGCTGTCTGGGTACTGTTATGTGTTCAAACGTAAACCCATCTAATGTTGTCTTTTCTAATAAGAGTTTGTTATGATTTATAAACCTAACTCTGGGAAAGGGTAGTGTATTTTATCACTGTCCGTCTGAAAAAGTTAGTGCTTGTAGACTTACACGCGTGATGCCAGCATTTGTATATCGCGCGTCGCGTGTTGCATGCGTTCCTGATTTTCAGCCCTCCCCTCTCGCTATCCTTTTGTCCATCTGTTCGTTCGTTTTGGTAACGTAATATAATTAATGTTAGGATTAATTTAGGTCATTACGCAGTACGTCTCAATGTTTTTCTTAGAAATGCAGCACACGTTTCATTGAAGAAGGCGGGTAATAATACAGTAAGCTTTTATATCAACGTGAAAGCGTTACAATTTGCAGACGAAGCAGAAAACAAGGGGGATTTCGAGTACATTCTTTGTGACAGCACTGTTATTTTACCATTGCTCTTCTCTTTATTAATTTTATTTGTTAGGCTTCATATTTACCTAATAAATTTCTCTATGTGGATTAGAATATTTCATGACACCTCCCCTCTTAAAACAGACATTATATGTCAGTCCTTTATTCTATATACACATATAGAAATTTATTATTATTTCTGGGGTTTACGGTGATTCTCATCACACGGATGGCGGCTTAAAAAATCAGCTCCCAAATTGGTTTTTCCAGATATATACTCAATGCTAAAATTATATGGAGCCAGAAGCAAAGACCATCGGAGTAACCTAGAGTTCTCATGCTTAGCCTGTGCTAAAAACGATAAAGGTTTGTGGTCTGTTTGCAACTTAAATGCCTTCCCATATAGATAAATATTGAATTTCTTTATTGCCCATATTACTGCAAGACATTCTTTTTCGCTAGTTGAGTAGTTGATTTCAGCTTTATTCAACTTTCTGCTAGCATATGCCACTGGGCTTAATTCCCCATCCAATGCATCTGATTTCTGTAGTAGAGTTGCACCTAGCCCAATATTACTTGCATCCGTCCTTACTATGAATTCTTGACTTAAGTCAGGTAATTTCAAAATGGGTTTACTTGTGAGCTTTTCCTTCAATTCTTGGTAAGTCATTTCACATTGTGGTGTCCATGTAATGCGATCTGGAAGTCCTTTACGTGTCAATTCCGTTAAAGGTGCACATATGGAATTAAAGTTTTTGATATACTTCTGGTAGAAACCACATAATGAGACAAAGGATCTCACGTCCTTCTTGGTTTGTGGTCTCGGGGCTTTCTGTAGTTTCTCTAAGTTCTTTGGGTCAGGGGTCATGTTTCCCTGATAAACTGTGTGTCCCAAAAATTCCAATTCTTTACATCCAACGCAACATTTGGTTGGTCGGGCTGTTAAATTTGCCTCCCTAAGTCGATCAAACAGCATGTTCAGAGAGTCAATGTGTTCCTCAAATGTTTCTGTTGCTATAAGGATATCATCCATAAAATTTGTTATACAGGGATTATTCAGAGGATCCAATAATTTTCTCATCATTCTAGAGAAGACACTAGGCGCATTCTTCAATCCAAATGGCAATCTATTAAACTCATAGTGTCCTTCTGAGGTACTAAAAGCTAGGTATGGTCTAACCTCAGGCTTTACGGGAATCTGATAGTATCCTTTACTCAGATCCACTTTTGAGAAATATTTAGCTTTATTTAGCCTGGCAAACAGCTGATTTGTATCCGGCAATGGATCCACCTGTCCTTCTGTAATAGCGTTCAGTCTCCTGTAATCTATACAGAGTCTATGTTCTCCAGAGGGCTTCCTTAAGAGTACAACACCGGAGCTATACGAAGACTCACTGTGCGAAATAATTCCTTCCTTCAATAGATAGTCTATCTCTTCCTTCAAAGCTTTTTCCTTAGCAAACGGAATCGAATATGGTTTCATACAGACAGGTGTGGAGTCTATGAGTTTCATATCATATTCCAATAGGTTTGTATGCCCTGGTCGGTCTGTTAACACCTCTGCATGATTATTTAGAACCTGTTGCACTCTCTCTTTCTGAGTTTTCGTTAAATGTGTACTGATTTTCACCTGTGCTGCTGTCTCACAGGGGTGTAATGGATATTCAAATGATGAAAGTGGTTCCTTTTTCATCTCCATGGCGATGGACAAGGTCAACAAGTGTGTCTCTTCCTGATGTTCTCTTTCCAAATATTTCTTCAGGAGATTCACATGATAGATTTTTTCTTTCCCCTTCTTATCTATCTTATAATTTGTTCTAGACACCTTCTCTAGAACTGTATATGGACCCTGCCATCCAATTTGTAACTTATTCTGACTCCCGGGCAAAAGAAGCAGTACCTTCTCTCCCACAGCCAAATTTCTGTCTTTCGCCTTCCTGTTATAATAGGCAGCATGTTTCTTCCTGGCTTGTTTCAAATTTTCATTGGCAAGTTTCCAGCCAGTTTTCAACCGAGTGGTCAGCTCATTCACATATTGGTATGAAGATGTAATGTTTTCCTCTGCCTTTTCATCAGTCCACGTTCTTAACAAAGCTACATATGGACCTTTAATTGTGTGGACCTATTTGTCCATGCACCGGTATGGTCTCTTCCACTCGAAGCTTTATAGTGATGATTTTTCCTCCCAGAATTATCATTCACAAAACGACCGCTACCAATTTTTTTCTTTTGGGGCTTTCTCCCCACTTAAAATTCTTGATGAGAGATTTCCTCCCTACATCCTCTTCCTCCAGTTTGTTTAAGTCCGATTGAGGGATTTTCGGCTTATCCTGGGGTAAGACATCTTTTTGCACTCTCCGCATAGTGGCCATTGTAAAACAGTTAAGTGAAGCTTGTCCGTGAAAAGGGGCTTCCCATTCCATTTGGTCCACTTTATCAAATCTATTTTTTCTTTTTATTATCAGGCCTAATTTTGCTCCGGGGCGTGTCCAGGTCCTGATCCATGTTCCCACTTGTGGGTGTTCCCTCATGTGCTATGCTACACCTTTCTACAAAATTCTCAATGTCCCATCTTGCTTTGGGCCAATAATAATTGTGAGCCACCTTTTGAATGATGGTACCTATCTTCTCATGGTCCCCATCTGGTTTCACATGTAGGCTCCTTATTAAGTCTGCCCTATATCTTTTTGGAAGAACCAGCTGTCCGTGACCATTGGATCTAGCTCCAGTCTTCCTATACATCAACTTGTTTTTCATGTAAAAATCTCCCTTGCCTGGAGTTGTATGACAAGTTGACAATTTTCTGAAACAAGGCTTGAGTGTTTTATCCCCAGCCTGTGCCTTCCTCATCTCTTCTGGAGTGGTATCCAACATAATATCCTCCTCCTGTCTTGAGGTCGACCTGACCTGAAGGGTTGCCATATACACAGGTTTCCTTCTGCAACGGTCAGTGTCATGATTGTCCATCTGACAATTCTTACACCACCTTTTTCCTTGGTTGAAAGATTTTCTTTCATCATATTTCCTTTCATCGAATTGTGGGAATTTATTTTTATTTTCATACCGTGGCCTATCAAATTGGTGCTTACCTTTATTTTGATCCCTAGGATCAAATTTATTAAAGTTCTGTGGTGCCCTAAAGTTATCCACCTGTTTCTTTTTATTACCTGTTACCTCTGCTTGAGCTGCTTGATACCTTTCAGCAACATTTAGCAACTCACCCAGCCTCTCTGCACCTTGTTCCATGAGAAACTTTCTCAGGTCTGGAGCCATGGACTCTCTTAGTTGCTCTATAAGGACCATTTCCTTAAGATCTTGGGTTTTCCCCAGAGAAGTCCATTTCTCCAAGTATGTCTCTATGCGTGCAGAGAACTGGTGATAGGTTTCACCTGACAGTAGTTTAGCATTCCTAAATTTTTTCCTGTAAAACTCTGCATTCTTTTCATACCTTAACAAAAGAGCCTGCTTTAGCATGTCATAATTTTCCTGATCACCTCTGCTCATTTTTGCAAAAACTTCATAAGCTGCCCCACGAAGTCCCTGAGATAACTTTAAGCTCCACCTTTCTCTCTCTAACCCATACGTGGTAGCTAATAGTTCGTACCTATTTATATAGCTCTCAATATCATCGTCTTTCTCAACAAAATGATCTAAATGAAAATTCATAGCTGAGGTTGAGGCTCCTTGAGTAACCGTAGCATCAGAGGCAAAGGGACTGGCACCATTTTCAGGAGCATGGCCTTGAAACTCAAACTCCCTTAGTCGTAATTCATGTTCCCTTTGTAATCTTTTCTCCTCCTTTTCTGCTTCCCTCTCTGCAGCTAATTTCCTCTCTTCTGCAGCTAATCTTTTGTCTTCTCTTTCTGCTTCCAATTTCTTAGCCTCTTTGTCAGCCTCAATCTGCAACCTCTTAGTCTCAGCCTCAGCTTCAAATTGTAACTTCTTAATTTCCCTTTCAGCCTCTAACCTTCTTTCGGCTTCTTTTTCTAATCTTCTTTCTTCGCGTTCAATAAATTTGTCACATTCCGTTGTGACATAGGCAACCATAACTTGCCCATCTAATCCTAACTCTTTTGCAGTCTGAACCGCAGCAGATCGAAATTTGGCCAGGTCCGCCATTGTCTATCAGGTAAATTTTTATAATGTCTACCCAACAATTCAATTTCTAACTATATATCTAATGGACAACACAGGCACCGTGAGCTCAACCTTATTTAATTCCACCCAAGGATACCTTTTAATTCTTATATTCCCTGAAGTGAATTACCCCCAATATTTTTAATAGTTAAAGATTCAAAATCCCAAGAGCGAGACCCCAATATATGTGGTGAAGTGGGATGTTATAAATACTTATAGGGAACTTAGTGTACTGACTGAGATCAGCTGTGAAGGTATCTATATCTATTAAGAGTAGTGTATTATAGATAACCTTACTTGCTACCACATATCTATATATCTCAGTCAGAATTATTCTGGAATTGTGTGATGCTACGTTATGTGTCTAGGGTATGTGTATGATGAAGTGTAAGTCACAACAACAGACAGATAAACAATTTAATTTAATCCACTACTCTTGACAACACTGTGACACTCACATACATATAACACTCTACAAAGATATCTTAAAAGAGTCACTGATAAACTTTCGAATAACAATATGTATTCATTACTGGCATGAATGAATATGTGTCCTGATTCAACTACAAGGGAACCAGGAATCACAATCAATTTAAATTACAAGTTATGTACAGAATGTATTTAATATGAATATTGTAGTGACATATATTATTACAAATGTTCTATGTGTGTCAGTTGTGTAGTAGTAAAATGAGGTAATACTGGTTTTGTTTTGTTCAAGCTCTGTTGGTATTTGTCATCATGACTTCAATAGTTTGTCTTTAGGGACCAGTATTTGAGATGTTCAAAGTTCCTGATTTTAAGACAAGTAAATTCCCCTCTGAATAGTATTTTTATAAAGTTATTTCAAGATGAGGGGACATAATGTTGAGCTCAGCTGGCCAACTCTGCTTATCTTGAGTGATGGCGGCAGGAAAGGACTCCTCTGCTCGAATTCTCCTCTGGGCTCAGGAGACACCTCACTGATAGCTAAAAGGACCAAGGAGTATGCTGTCCGACTCTGGATTCAGCAAATCTCTGACCAGATGCTGCTCAGTACCATCAAGACCACTGTCCCTGAAATCAAGAAGGATGTACCTTCTACTTCATAACTAATTTATATTCTCTTTTACACTGATCACAATACAGCACAAACATTGCGTTCAGAGCGTTAGGCCAACAGTCAGCTTCATTTGAAATACTTTATTCCAGTATTACCCTTCTTAATGGTTACTACGCCTCTGCACTTCCAGCATTATTTCTTTCTAGTCAATCATCCAGGTGTCAGTGTACTGTTTGGCCATTCCATGCCGTTTTACTTCTCTCCGACACCCTCCGTTCAGGCTGGAGCATTTTAGGCTTTACCTCACGTTTGCCACTGAACTACACATATATATACAGGCATAAATCAACAATTCACATTCAATTTTCATTAAAAGATATTAAATGGTTCAAGCTTACCACAATTCATACGAATAACACAGATACGTTGATTAGCAATGAATTCTGGCACAAACTGGCACAAATTTCCATCTGCTTATCTTCCAGGCTTTTATTGAGCCAAATATAAGCTGGCTTCAACGCACTGATGCTTTATCAAGTGTATTTAAACAAGTGGTTTCGAACTAACGCTCCCAAGTGTGTATATCAGCGAGACTGGCCAATGAGCCACGTTTCGACAAGTGTTTGAAAAAATGTTATCTTTTCCCGTCTCCCCTAACAACCAAGATAGTATTTATAGCCCGACCAATCGTGGTTAGGCTTTCATTTGTTGCGCTCCAATCAATTTGAAGTTTACATGGTAGGCTATTTCTGTAACGTAAATTTTTTTTCAAACACGTTAAAAAAAAATCTTATGAGCAGAAATGATTTTATGCTGTCAGGCACCCCCAATATTTTATTTTGGGTATAATTTATTAATTCCTGGACTATTTGCGTAACGTTTTACATATTATTTGTCAGCAAGCCCTAAGGAACCCAAAAATACTAATTTAAAGGAGCTACGTGGCTGCGTTCAAAATATGCAATTTCTTCTACCTCCTGTTTCGAAGATGTGCTGTCTGGGTACTGTTATGTGTTCAAACGTAAACCCATCTAATGTTGTCTTTTCTAATAAGAGTTTGTTATGATTTATAAACCTAACTCTGGGAAAGGGTAGTGTATTTTATCACTGTCCGTCTGAAAAAGTTAGTGCTTGTAGACTTACACGCGTGATGCCAGCATTTGTATATCGCGCGTCGCGTGTTGCATGCGTTCCTGATTTTCAGCCCTCCCCTCTCGCTATCCTTTTGTCCATCTGTTCGTTCGTTTTGGTAACGTAATATAATTAATGTTAGGATTAATTTAGGTCATTACGCAGTACGTCTCAATGTTTTTCTTAGAAATGCAGCACACGTTTCATTGAAGAAGGCGGGTAATAATACAGTAAGCTTTTATATCAACGTGAAAGCGTTACAATTTGCAGACGAAGCAGAAAACAAGGGGGATTTCGAGTACATTCTCTGTGACAGCACTGTTATTTTACCATTGCTCTTCTCTTTATTAATTTTATTTGTTAGGCTTCATATTTACCTAATAATTTATATATGTGGATTAGAATATTTCATGACAACCACCAAGACAAGAGACAGAAGACGTTGGAGATCCATTACAGCCAACCTTCGTTGTGGAGATGGCAACTGATGATGATGACATCGATTTTCCTATTTTCACTATCGTCGATAATTAGGTCATAGTCCACATCGAAGTAGGATTAATCATTTTTACTATCGGAATAACACAGAAACGTAGATCTAATCCTTCAAAGTTCATTGAAAATCTCCTCCTTGGCTTGAAAAAACCCATTTTTACAGTGTAATTTTTTTTTTAAATCACAAAAAATCAACCACTCGACTTAGAAAAATGTGATCGATATCGAAATAAACTTTGAAACGGCCTCTATCCGATGGAAACACACAAAATCTCGTGCGCGCGCGACTTCCGATGTCGCTTAGCAACGAAATATGCAACCTGTTGCCTGTCAAATTTCCTTTAAACTCTAGCTTATTATGTGTCAAATTCTCTCGTCCCAATCCATTAAAGTTTAGCTAATTATGTGTCAAATTCCCTCTTCCCACTCCATTAAAGTCCAGCTTATTATGAGCCGCGTTTGCAGTGGTTAGTGCACTGGCTTCCTAGCTCGGTGGTCCATGGTTCGATCCCCAGTTGAGGTGGAATTATTTAGACCGAAAACGGCTTCGGGGTCGATCCAGCCTCATGAATTGGCCACCAGAACAACTCTGGGAAGGTTAAGGCGGCCGGCGTGATGCTGACCACATCACCCCTAGTGTGCCGATGGTCAAGAAAATACAGGCCCAACACCATAATCCCAATATGCTTTAATAGGCGAACAACAGGATCCTATTATGTGCCGATTCCCTCTTCCCAACCCATTAATGTCTAGCTTATTATGTGCCATAATTGAAAAACTTACTGTGGCCGAATTAAATTTTTTCCCAATTTCATCCTGTAGGTGTTTGCACAAAGTAAGTTGTAGTTTTCGTAATTGTTTACAGATTTTTATGAATTACACGTCATTTTAAAGATAAATGAATGTACTATTACAATAAACACCGGTTGTAACTCTAATAGAGGTTGTTGCTATTTAACAGCCCTCCGATGGCCGAGGACTTGCAATATTTTCACAATTATAACTGCTTGCGCCCCATCTCTATCAAAATCACAATTTCAATGAACGAAACAATCAAAATCTTCCATGCTCACCAAGGATAGAAAGGTCCAAGGGAAGACCACCACTGCTTCCTTCTCTAGAAAATCTCAGGGTTGGTGGGTTGTTCAGGAAGTCATTAACCTTCTTGCAATTTTTTTCATGTGTTTCTGAATTGGGTTCCTGAGGAAGGAATACAAATAAAAGTCCTACTGGTCTGTAACTCAGAATCCGAACACACAAAAACAAAAATATTCCAAAAATTGAATGTTTTTGCAGCCAACTTTAGGGTGATTTCTGAACCGATTTTTGGGCGGCTTGTGCTACTTTGGCCGATATCTGAAAAAATCAGATTTTCAAAACATGGCTGTCCCTGAGCATTTTGGATTCTGGGTTACAGACCTGTATTAAGTTGACATTTAGTAAGATTTTACGCACTATTTCCTGTTTAACGCCACAATAAAGTTCTACAGAAAAGCAATTCTCTTCATGTATTATTCTGGCAGATACTCCCTGGTCAATTCTCTTGCTGACTTCTTTCCATGCCACTGTGTTAAAGCATCCAATCGTCTCTCTCTCCCTCTCTGTTATCATTTATCTTTCTTCCATCAATCTTTCCACTTGTCACAATACATTCCAACACTGCAATGACTTAATCCTTCTAGTTAATGATAGTGTATAGCAGGGGTTAGCAACCAGTCAATCCTGATCTACTGGTAGATCCCAGTGGATGATCTGGTAGATCTTTCGCGTGGGTGGGTGGGGGGGAGGCAGACCTTTTAAACTAGGGGACATTTTGGACTAAACCTCACCCGCTATTTCAAATCACGATGTCCTCAGGATCAAAGGGACTTTTTCCACATTCCCAATGAAAACTTCAGCTGGCTACTAAAATATAATAATGAACTGCATGAGATAGGAATGGGATCTTTTCTTTGTAAGGTTCATCATCTCTCCCCAACCACTAAAAAATCACACATGCACGCATTAACATGGTAGATCTTTAGAGGATTCAGTTTCACTAAAGTAGATCCCAAAAGCCTCTGGGTTGTGGATCCCTGGTGTGTAGTGTCCCCATGTCCTGTGTAGTTCCTAGTGTGTCTCTCTCAGGTGACAACAAAAGGAATAGGGTTTGCTCTCTCACATATGTGGTAAGATGCGACTAATATGAGGTTGCGTCTGGCAACCTCTTCATGTAAAACAAACTGCTACAGACACCACAGCTGCAACAGCATATGAATGCTGTGGTGCAGGCTTCTTGAGGACCAGCTATTGTGGTGGTTTCATGCTCCATAGTAAGCTAAAAGGGAAATGAATGAATGATAGTGGCTCTACAACCTTCTGCAAGTGTGCACTATTCTATTTCCCAAGTTAAAACTACGGTATCACACCAATTATCAGTCAGCAGAGTTGATAATATTAAATAATGTTTTCTGAAGTATGCAATGTAATAAGGATTACCATACCCTCACCCTACAGCACACACTTAACTGTGTCTGAACATGTGTGCAAATATGGTAGCAGTTCCTGGCACCCTGACACAACTGCCTTTCTATCTCACCAAATACCTGCTTCTACCTTCTAAACCCAACTCACCTGCAGCCAGAAAAAGAATTTTCTAGATGACGACTTGAATTTGAGAACATAGACCCTGCCTGTTGTGCACTGACTCACATGCTTGAACTCAATGTCGTCCTGAAATATAATGCAGAAAAGTACAACAATTATAAATAATGGTGAAACAGAGATTATCTGATTTTCAAGATCATGACTGAGAAGAAAGCTCTACTGTATGGCTCTGAAACATGGAGAAGAACATAAATAATGACCAAAAAGCCACAGACTTTCATAAATGGATGCTTGTGTAGAACAGAAGGATTGAAGTGGTATGATAAGATCCCTAATGTGGAGCTGATGACAAGAACAACACAAGCGCCAGTAGAACCAGAGATGAGAAGAGGACGCTGGCGATGGATAGGACACACACTGAGGAAGCCTGTTGATAGCATTACAAGGCAGTCCTTGTTTTGGAATTCCCAGAGTAAGAGTGGCAGAAGTATACCAAAAAACACACAGAGAAGAGAACTGGAGACAGGTGAAAATGGTGAAGATGAGGAAAGAACTTGAGCTGATGAAACGTGACAGGAGAACTTGGGATGTGCTTGTTGAAGGCCTATGCTCCTTGGGGAGCTAAAGAGTACTGACTGATTGCTAAGAAGAAGATAGGTGATGATTTTTGAGACTCAGAACATGCCCTGCAGACTAAAATTATCATCATCATTATGTCAGCTCCCTGAGGAACAACACTTATCGGTCACGGGTTAAGTGACGACAAGACGGTGAGTGAACAGTAAAGTGTGATTCAATCAAACTTTGCATACGACACAACCCAATGATATTTATCTATAGTTTTATCACAGTACAGTTTCAGCCGTGGTAGCGCAGTAGTTAGTGCACTGGCTTCCCAGTTCGGCGATCCTGGTTCGATCCCCAGATGAGGTAAGATTTTTTAGATCGCAAACAGCTCTGGCGTCAACCCAGCATCACGAATTGGGTACCACAGCAATGCTGGGAAGGTTAAGGCAGCCGGTATAATGGTGACTACATCATCCCTAGTGTGCCGATGGTCAAAAAAATATGGGCCCAACACCATATTCCCAATATAATAATGGGCATGTAACGAGATCCTTTATAATTTGATGTTCTCCATACAGACAAGCACTGGCTTCCTAGCGCAGTGGTCTATGGTTTGATCCCCAGATGAGGCGGGAATTTTTTAGGCCACAAACAGCTCCTGGGTCGACCCAGCCCCAAATGGGTACCAGAGCAACTCTGGGAAGGTTAAGGCGGCCGGCGTGATGCCGACCACATCACCCCTAGTGTGCCGACGGTCAAGATAATATGGGCCTAACACCATATTCCCAATATGCCTCAATGGGCGTGTAACGGGTTCCTTTACCTTTATACAGACAATGAACAGATGGGGTGATGGTACACATGATTATTGAGGGTTTTATTTATAATTAGCTTCTTAAAACTAAAAGGGTTCATGCCGGGTTACTGCATCTCAGCTTGGTCATTTTAATCCAAACCTTTAAGATGCTCTAGGAGTAATATAATGTAACATTTTTCATTTATTATAGATTTTTATGATGATTGAAAAGTCACTTTTATTTTTAAAACTGTTATAACCTCACTTGTATCTATCGTCATCTTAATACTGCTTCATTCTATCTCCACTTTTGGCTAAAACTAACCTCAGGTGATAAATCAGCATAAAATAGTTTAATCTCTCATCCTACACAGTATCTTTCAGTTAACAGCTTGGATGGATCATCATGAAAAATTTCATTCAAATGTGATATATCCTTCTTTTCAACTACTAACTAAAAAACTGTGAACACATTCTTCTCAAAACAAGCTGAAGTGGAGATGGAGTAAAGCAGTACTCCGGCGATGAAATGACTAAAAAAGCAGCAATAACTGCCATTTGATCAATAAATTAAAATTTTCTTTTTGCCAATTATCTGACATTACAAGAGATAGCAAAAATTGCTGCCTGCTACGCAATTCTGTTAGACCGGATCTCAAGCAGAGCTGTAATGTTAATGTGGCATAGCATTTTATGCAAGAAAATGGCAGTTAATTCTCTTTTTTTTTTTTTTTTACCTTTATTTCATATAAATTAGTTGAACAGGAGTGAAGAAATAACAATTTAAAAATCCAACATGACTTTTCAATCACCCAGTATAATATGTAATTGGTAATTCCAACAACTATGTTGAGCTCCTGCTATCAATAAGTCCTCAATTCCTCCTCATAACTGTTAGTTCATAGTTCGTTTCTGTGCCACAAATTAATGAAAAGCAAAATTACTGGTCTGTATCTTTTTATGTGAACATCCGAAAAGCAAAGTTTTCTGACAATCGAAAGTTCATTTGAACTAGGCTACTTCTTGCTCACAATTTGGGCAATTTTGTCTACTTTATGATATTTTTAATGTAGATTGGCCGACTTTGGACTACTGTTTGAGCAATCTGGGCGACATCTGAAAACTGGAAAAAATCCAGTTTCCACAACAAAGCTGTCCCTAAGGATTTCAGATGAAGGGTTACAAACCTGTAGTTTCAATTTGGTGTGGAGTACTGGTGTGGACAACGCAGTCAAAAACATTGTAGTGTGAAGGTCACTGACTAAGACCTACAATTACAGGGTTATCAATTCATGGGAAGGCATCAGAGAGGTTATCAGCGCTACTGATTTGGATATTAATATCTATGTCATTCTGATTTTGTATTATTAGTTATTCCTGTTCACTTCTTTACTATTTTTGGGTGAAATACAGAATATGGGGGACACACAAGCAATTTCGCCAAAATGGCTATCCATTCGTTGGCGGATTAAGGTGCCCATGTTGGGACACCCTTAAGTAAGGATCTGGAGATAAATTAATATGCAGCAAGTTGATATTTTTTTTTAAACATACATTTTTTTTAAAAACATAGGGCCTGAATCTTCTTCACACATTATTTTTCAGAAAGTGCGGAACAGCGTTATGGTTAGCGTTAATGAAGTAGGCTATCGTTCTGTCCTGCAGCCTAACAATGTACCTACAGCTAAACATAACCCTGATACCAGTGTTTTGTTTTATTTTTGGAAATAATAATCCATACAAACTCAACACAGTAACTGCTATGGCTAGTCCTAACCCTAATCCTGTGAATCATTACCTGAATGACATTATTTTTTTTTAGTAGGGGATACATATTAAAAAATAATTACTTACATGACATTAAGGGGGGAGAGGAACATTATGATGAATAGCAAGTTTTAATTGCAAATAAAAAAAAACGTGCTCAAAACTGACTTGGGATGTGTCCTTAAATCAATCAATCAATCAAAACCCTTTAGCTCCCCAAGGAGCACAGGCCTTCAACAAACATGTGCCAAGTCTTCCTGTCCTGTGCCATCCACTCAAGTTCTTTCCTTGTTTTCCTCATCATTTTCACCTGTTTCCAGTTCTCTTCTCCATGTGTTTTTTTTTTTGTGTACCTCTGCCTCTCTTTCCCTATGGATTCCAGAACAAGGACTGCCTTGTAATGCTATCAACAGGTTTCCTCAATGTGTGTCCTATCCATCGCCAGCATTTTCTTCTCAACTCTTGTTCCACTGGCACTTGTCTGGTTCTGGTCATCAATTCCATATTTGTGACTTTGTCATACCATTTAAGTCCTTCTATTCTACGCAAGCACTCGTTTATAAAACTCTGTAGCTTTTTGGTTGTTGTTTTTGTTGTTCTCCATGTCTCAGAGCCATACAATAGGACTGACTTCACATCTGAGTTGAAGATTCTTATTTTCGTATTGGACTTGATTTCTCTTGTTCTCCATATGCTTCCCAAGGCAATGAAAGCTCCTCTTGCTTTTTGTATTCTTATTTTGATATCACTGTCTGTCCCTCCAACTTTGTCTATATTACTTCCAAGATATGAGTACGATTCTACATCTTTTAGTGGTGTTTTTTCAAGTTCAACCTTGTTATCATTTCTTGCATTTATTCTCATAATCTTTGTCTTTTCCCTGTGTATTTTCAGGCCTACTTGTTGTGAGCTCTCATCAAGAATTTTCATTTTCGCTTGCATCTGATTATGGTTATGGGACAGAAGAGCCAAGTCCTCTGCAAAATCCAGATCATCAAGCTGTTTAGTCAGATTCCATTTCTGTTGTGTGATGTTGATGTTTTCATAACCCAATCTATTGCTAGTAAGAAAAGAAATGGAGACAAGAGGCATCCCTGACTCACTCCCATTCTAATCCTAAACGGTTCTGTAAGTTGTCCTTTATGAAGAACTCTGCATGTCATGTCTTCATAGGTCTTCTTTATTAAGTTAATGATCTTCATTCATTCATAACCCTCCACTCCCAAAGGAGCATAGGCCTTCAACAAACACATGCCAAGTCTTCCTGTCATGTGCCATCATCTCAAGTTCTTTCCACGTTCTCCTCATCATTTTGACCTCTGTTTCCAGCTCTCTTCTCCATGTGCTTCTTGGTCTACCTCTGCTTCTCTTGCCTTGGGGGTTCCAGAACAAGGACTGCCTTGTAATGCTATCAACAGGTTTCCTCAGTGTGTCCTATCCATCACCATCGTCTTCTTCTCATCTCTTGTTCCACTGGCACTTGTCTAGTTCTTGTCATCAGTTCCACGTTGGTAACCTTGTCATACCATTTTAGTCCCTCTATTCTACGCAAGCACCCATTTAGAAAATCTGTAGCTTTTTGGTAGTTGTCTTTGTTGTTCTCCATGTCTCAGAGCCATACAATAGGACTGACTTCACATTTGAGTTGATGATTCTTATTTTCGTGTTGGAACCGATTTCTCTTGATCTCCATATATTTCCCAATGCAATGAAAGCTCCTCTTGCTTTTTGTATTCTTATTTTGATATCACCGTCTGTCCCTTCAACTTTGTCTATATTGCTGCCAAGATATGTGTACATTCTACATCTTGTATTGGTGCTTCTTCAAGTTCTACCCTGTTATCATTACCTGCATTTATTCTCATTATCTTTGTCTTTACCCTGTGTATTTTCAGACCCAATTGCTGTGACCTCTCATCGAGTGTTTTCAATTTGTCCTGCATCTGATTACGGTTATGGGACAGAACAGCTAGGTCATCAGCAAAATCCAGATCATCCAACTGCTTAGTCAGAGTCCACTGGATTCCATTTCTGTTGTGTGTTGTCGATGTTCTCGTAACCCAGTCTCTTGCTAGTAAGAAAAGAAATGGAGACAAGAGGCATCCCTGTCGCACTCCTGTTCTTATCCCAAACGGTTCTGTAAGCTGTCCTTCATGAAGAACTCTGCATGTCATGTCTTCATATGTTTTCTTTATTAAATTAATGCTCATCAGGGGAACTCCATAATGCCTCATCAATTTCCAAAATGATTCTCTGTCTACACTATCAAATGCCTTTTCATAGTCCACAAAACCGATGTATAGTGGTGAATTCCATTCTAGACTTTGTTCAACTATTATTCTCAAAGTGGCTATCTGGTCTGTGCAGGATCTGTTTTGTCGAAAACCTGCATGTTCATCTCTCAGTTTCTTGTCTATGGACTCTTTTAATCTGTCAAGGATAATCCTGTTTAATACTTTTTCTGGCACTGAAAGTAACATTATTCCTCTATAATTTGTGCACTCTTGTAAATTTCCCTTCTTAGGCAACTTAACCAGATATCCTTCCTTCTATTCTGCTGGTATTTCCTCTCCCCCAGACTTTGCCAAGTAGTTTGTATAATATCTCTGTACAGGTATCAATATCTGTTTTGATGGCCTCTGCTGGAATGCAATCTGGACCAGCTGCTTTTCCATCTTTCAGAAGCTTTATGGCTTTCTTTATTTCTTCTCTACTTGGTCGTTCACAGCTGATTTGTAGCTCCTCTTCTGCTGGCTGGATGTCTGGGGGATTAGTTGGAGATGGTCTATTGAGAAGTTCCTCAAAATGTTCTGTCCATCTCTTCATTTATTCTTGTATATTACTAAGCAATTTTCCATTCTTATCTTTTATGAGGCCATTTGCTTGCTTATATTTCCCTGTTAGCATTTTTGTGTTGTACAGGTCCCTCATATTTACATTGGCTGCAGCTTCCTCTGCTTCCCTTGCCAAATCATCAATATATTTCATCTTGTCTCTTTTGATGTTTCTTCTTACTTCTTTGTTTGCTTCTTTGTACACTTCATGAGTCTTGGCTTTGGAGCTTCTGGTTTTGCTTCTGTTTAAATCTGCTTTCTTGTTTTTCCTGTCTTGTATCTTGGTAATGGTTTCTGTTGTTATCCATGCTTTGTGCTGATGTTCTCTTTTTTTCTCAGTACTTCTTCACATGTCTCGTTCCATATATTTTTTACTTGTTGCCAGTGGTCTTCCGTATCTGTTTCATCTTCCAGCTGTTGGAGTACTTGGTATTTTGTTGGATATTGTGACCGCAAATTTGTCTCTTGTTTCTTAGATGTCCTACATTAAATTGTTGTCTATAATTTTGCATTGTTGCATATCTCTTGAGTTTCATTTTTACTTTGGCTATCAGAAGGTGGTGATCTGATGCCACATCTGCTCCTCTATATACCTTTACATCCTGCAATGATGATCTAAACTTCTTGTTTATGCACATATGATCAATCTGATTTTCTGTTCTATGGTCTGGTGATATCCATATTGCCTTGTGTACTCTCTTATGTGGAAACATGCTTCCTCCTATAGCCAGTTGATTTGAAGCACAGAAGTTTGAGAATAGTTTCCAATTTTCATTCATTATTCCTAGCCCCTGTTTTCCCATGACTTCTTCAATTCCGGTGTTGACTGTACCTATCTTTGCATTCATGTCACCCATCAAAATTGTGATGTCTCTTCTTTTTACTTTTCCCAAAATTTCCTGTATTCTAGTATAAAATGCTTCTTTCACCAACTCTTCTTTGTCATTAGTTGGTGCATAACATTTACATTTATTTTCTTTTTAGCTGTTTTAAAAGAAGCTTCCCATTCAATGAGTGCTTTCTGTGCTTCTTTAGATAACATAAGAGCTACCTCTTCACTGTGGTGCGAACTTTCGTCTTCATGTCCTGAAGACAGCACCAATTCCAGCCCCGTGCCCAACCCTCCTTGGTCGCTTTCTACGACATGCTTGGCAGGGAACAGTGTTACTATTCTTTGCTCCCCTTTCGGGCCCCGGTAACACACGGGTGATCTACCATGACAATGAATGCAGTTAAATCTGACACATCAGTACAATATACGAATAGCAGAATCTGCTCCTCACATAACTCTATGACAAATACTCAACGCTGTTCAAAGAGAACAACTTAAAACAAATTACTGACATTCTTTCAACTAGCTAGCTGAAAGCAGAATAAGAATAAAAACTTCCAGCTGACTACAATGAATATGATGGACCATGAGCGATAATTTTTTAATCTGAAGAAGTAATCAGACTGAGGCCCCATGTAGACAAACACATTACACAACAAACAATCAGACTGAGGCCCCATGTAGACAAACACATTACACAACAAACAATCAGACTGAGGCCCCATGTAGACAAACATATATTACACAACAAACAATCAGACTGAGCCCCCATGTAGACAAACACATTACAGAACAGACTGAGGCCTCAAGTAGACAAACATTTTACACAACAGACTGAACCCCCATGTAGACATACACATTACATTCAGACTGAGGCCCCATGCAGACAAACACGTTACACAACAGACTGAGGCCCCATGTAGACAAACACATTACATTCAGACTGAGGCCCCATGCAGACAAACACATACACAACAAACAATCTGACTGAGCCCCCATGTAGACAAATACATACACAACAATCTGACTGAGCCCCTATGTAGACAAACACATACACAACAATCTGACTGAGCCCCCATGTAGACAAACACATACACAACAAATAGTCTGACTTCAGGAAATGAAGATAATAATCAACATTACCCTTCTGCTCCCTGAACTGCAAAGGTCTTACACAAATTCAAGCAAAGCCTATTTGTTTTGTGCCATCTGTTCAAGGTCTTTTTTTCAATCTGATTCTCAGTTCTGTGGTCTGGTTCCACCATCACCTAACAATCTTAGTCTTTTTTTCCCCCCACATCTGAATAAGGCTATAGGCCTAACGCTTTCTAATCACTTAACTGTTCACAGGTGTAGCACTTTTAATTTCATTCAACACATAGGAGTCTGAGGCTCTTATTATCACCTTGCTGGATGCCTTGAACCAAGCATTAATTTGCTCTTGCAGTGGTGTGTGGCTTCTGTAGAAATTTGTTTTACATAATGTGGTTGCCAGCCACTTCAAAACATAATAGGGGCCTATCAGTCACCTCTTATGACATGCTGTTGTTTTTCTGTTTCTAGTGTTCTAATTAGGCCTGAAAAAACCCTTTTCATAACGTATATTCATAACGTTGGCCTTACTGTTGCATAGAGCCGCTTGACGTATACAGTTTTACGCGTACTACGTCAGAATCGAAAACGACGCTGAACGACATCATCATCATCATGTGACGTATTCTTTCCAGAACGTTGTCTCCATTACAGCTGCTCTGAACGCATCACGATTCTGGGCAAGTCGACCTGCATCAGCCAAAGACAAGTTCAGACTCTCTGTGATGTCCTGGGTCCACCGTCGTCTAGGTCGACCCCTTCCCCTTTTTCCAGGGACCATGCCTTCCATCACTGTTTTTTTCCAGACTATTATGTCTTTTTATATGACCGAAAAATTTCAGCTTCCTTATTGCGATGGTATTTAGGAGCCAATGTTCCTGTACGTTTAGTGAGTGCAGTACTTCTCTGTTGGTCTTGAACGACATAGAGCCCCTTTATCACATAAGAGTTACGCCAGAAGTTTTCAAACTGTGCGTCGCGGCTCCCAGGGGCGTCGCGGCCCTCGGCTAAGGGCGTCACGGTGGCTTGGGAAAAGTGTTGGGCTCGATATTATGAGCCAAGGTCCATCAATAAATATAGATCTTCGTAGTATAGAGAGGAGCCGCGGTGATTTATGCACAGGTCAAGGGAGCCGCGGACCAAAAAAGTTTGAAAACCTCTGAGTTACGCGAACTAAAATTTGGCCGCCATTTTCGGCTGTACCAGTATTGCAGGAAAATGGACACAATCGCGAGTTTCAGACCCAATATGCATTTTCGTTTAGGTTAACTAATAAATTGAAATAAAATTAGATGTAAATACAGTAGCACATATTTGTACTATTCTTTGTATTTCAACAAACAAAACAACAAGAAGAAAACTAGTTTACTTACCGGTTTATTGAATAGAATCAGTAGCTTGAATTTTTAACACATACTCCGTTGAATTTTATATTCCGTTAGAATTCCACTATTTAGCAACAAATATTCCGTTAGAATTGCAACACTTAGCTTACTTACTTAGTCGTTCCCCTTCTACCGTGAGGTGTAGAGGTTTGGAAGAGAGAGCGCCAGACTATTCTATCAGCTGTCTTCTTCCTGGCCTGGTTCCATTCTAGTCCTCGGTCCTTCAAAGATTGTCTAATGTTGTCCTCCCAGCGGACTCTGGGTCGTCCTGGAGGTCTGGATCCCTGGCTCTTTGTTTCCCATGCTTGTCGTGGTAGCCGATCTTCTCCCATTCTGCAGACATGGCCAAACCATCTTAGTTGGGACTGTTCTATTTGGGTCTGCAGCGGGTGGGATTTTAGGCCTTGACGTATCGTCTGGTTGCGGACCATGTCTCTTCTTGTTACTTCAACCACCTTCCTCAGATACCTCATTTCTGAGGTTTGGATCTGGCTTTTGTGGGTTGTAGTCATTGCCCATGACTCGCATCCATATGTCAAGACTGGGACATAGGTGGAGCGGTATACAGCCATCTTCGTTTTCTTACCAACCTCTTTCTTGCTGAGGAATCCTCGATTTATGGCCTGATAAAGTCTCCCAGCCGCTGCTTTTCGAGTGGCCAACTCTTCTTTGGTGCCCCCCTTTCGGTCTATAATAGCTCCGAGATATTTAAAGTGGTCGACCTGCTCCAGGACCTGTTCTCCCAACTTAATCTGATGTTTTCTTTCTTCTCGTGATATCACCATGGATTTTGTTTTAGAGCTGCTATGACCATCCCTCTCTTCTCCAGCTCTTCCTTCCAGACTTGCAGGTTGGATTGGAGATGTGTCTCTGATTTAGCAATCAGGACAACATCATCAGCAAATGCTAGTTCTGAAATACAGACCTGTCTCATCTTCCAGTACCCCACTGAATACTTTCTTGTTCTCTCCTTACATGCCTTGATGACATCGTCCATGAGGAGTATGAAAAGATAAGGTGACAGGATATCGCCTTGTCTTACACCAGTGGTGGTCCTGAACTCTTCTGACTTATAGTTTGCTGTCCTCACATAATTTCTGCAAGACTTGTAGAAGCTCTGTATAGCATGAATCAGAGGTGCTGGAATGTTCTTCCTTGCCAAACAGTCCCAAAGTTTGCTCCAGGGGACCCTGTCAAACGCCTTTTCCAGATCTATGAAACAAAGATGGATCTCACTCTTGTACTCAAGGGCCTTTTCACTCAGCTGCCTGAGTGTGAAGATTAGGTCTTGAGTACTTCGGTTTGCTCGGAATCCGCACTGGGCTTCATCCAACTGTGGCTCAGCTAGGCATCGGAGTCTCTGCTCTAGGATTCTAGAGTAGATTTTACCAGGGACACTGAGAAGAGATATTCCTCTGTGGTTTCCACATTGTCGATTGTCACCCTTTTTGAAAATCGGTGTTATGATGGCAATCTCCCAATCCTTTGGTATGGCCTTGTTGCACCATGCTGCCTGTAGGACCCTTAGGAGTAATAGGTCGCCTGATGCTCCCATGTACTTAACCATTTCTGGTGTTATACCATCATGCCCTGCTGCTTTGCCCATCTTGATTTTCTCCAGTGCTGCCTTCAGTTCTTCCATCTTTATGTCATCTTCATCACCATTTGTATCCTCTTCTGTGCTAGTGCTTATCATTTCTGATGCTCTACCTTGCGCAACACTTAGCAAAATATACTATCTTATAAAATGATATAATAAAAATAGTAAAAATTAATTATAATTTTATTTTAGTTTTATTATATATATATATATATATATATATATATATATATATATATATATATATATATATATATATATATATATATATATATATATATATATATATTCATTCATAACCCTCCACTCCCAAAAGAGCATAAGTCTTCAACAAACACATGCTAAGTCCTCCTGTCACTGTTAGGTCTAAATCTAAGCAAGTTCATTAATCGTTATAAGTCCGGGATGAGTAAGAGATTATAGTGGTTATCCCACTTGAACAGCGTTTGTCTAGCTGTTAATTTATTTTAAAATTAACGAGCGTATTGTATCAGAATCTTCGAGATTCAGAACGCTTATCTCGGCGGCTGAATTTCCGCGTGAGATGGATTTTCTAAGCTATGCTGTGAGCGAAAGTTCTCGGGGAGTTAGCCCCACGCATGTGTGATTGGCTGGGATGTGCTGGGAAAGAATAGTTGAGTGTCAGGGTGTTCCCGAGCGAGTGTACTGGGAAGATGTGGAGTGTTTTTCGATGTGTACCAGTGGATATGATTTTGGTACAGGCATGATTTCTTATGGATTATGTGTGATTATCTGCAGATAAGATGTACTTTATTTAAGGAGATGGTCCTAAGGCCTTGGAGTGTACAGGCCAGTGTTTTGAGTGATATTAGTAATGTATTTGAGGCCTATAACTATTAGCACTGCGATTGTCAGCAGTCTTCTAGATGGATTAAATAGCGCTGAGACGTAAAATATATTTGAGGCCTATAACTATTAGTACTGCGATTGTCAGCAGTCTTCTGGATGGATTATACAGCGCTGAGACGTAAAATATATTTGAGGCCTATAACTATTAGTACTGCGATTGTCAGCAGTCTTCTGGGTGGATTATGTAGCGCTGATGTGAAGAGTATCTGTGAGGAGGCCATATTTATATTATAGCACGGTGATGATAACCGTTTGCTAAAGGATCCATTATTATATGATAGCGCTGATGTGAAGAGTATCGTTCATTCATTCATAACCCTCCACTCCCAAAGGAGCATAGGCCTTCAACAAACACCTGCCATGTCCTCCTGTCACGTGCCATCATCTCAAGTTCTTTCTATGTTCTCCTCATCATTTTCACCTCGGTTTCCAACTCTCTTCTCCATGTACTTCTTGGTCTTCCTCTGCCTCTCTTGCCCTGGGGGTTCCAGAACAAGGACTGCCTTGTAATGCTATCAACAGGTTTCCTCAGTGTGTGTCCTATCCATCGCCATCGTCTTCTTCTCATCTCTTGTTCCACTGGCACTTGTCTAGTTCTTGTCATCAGTTCCACGTTGGTAACCTTGTCATACCATTTTAATCCCTCTATTCTACGCAAGCACCCATTTATGAAAGTCTGTAGCTTTTTGGTTGTTGTCTTTGTTGTTCTCCATGTCTCTGAGCCATACAATAGGACTGACTTCACATTTGAGTTGAAGATTCTTATTTTCGTGTTGGATCCTATTTCTCTTGATCTCCATATATTTCCCAATGCAATGAAAGCTCCTCTTGCCTTTTGTATTCTTATTTTGATATCGCCGTCTGTCCCTCCAACTTTGTCTATATTACTGCCAAGATATGTGTATGATTCTACATCTTGTATTGGTGTTTCTTCAAGTTCAACCCTGTTATCATTACCTGCATTTATTCGCATTATTTTTGTCTTTTCCTTGTGTATTTTCAGACCCAATTGCTGTGACCTCTCATCGAGTGTTTTCAATTTGTCCTGCATCTGATTACGGCTATGGGACAGAAGAGCCAAGTCATCAGCAAAATCCAGATCATCCAACTGCTTAGTCAGAGTCCACTGGATTCCATTTCTGTTGTGTGTTGCCGATGATCTCATAACCCAATCTATTGCCAGCAAGAAAAGAAATGGGGACAAGAGGCATCCCTGTCGCACTCCTGTTCTTATCCCAAACGGTTCTGTAAGCTGTCATTCGTGAAGAACTCTGCATGTCATGTCTTCATATGTTTTCTTTATTAAATTAATGATCTTCAGGGGAACTCCATAATGCCTCAACAATTTCCAAAGTGATTCTCTGTCTACACTGTCAAATGCCTTTTCGTAGTCCACAAATCCGATGTATAGTGGTGAATTCCATTCCAGACTTTGTTCAACTATTATTCTCAAAGTGGCTATCTGGTCTGTACATGATCTGTTTTGTCGAAAACCTGCTTGTTCATCTCTCAGTTTCTTGTCTATGGACTCTTTTAATCTCTCAAGGATAATCCTGTTTAATACTTTTCCTGGCACTGATAGTAACATTATTCCTCTATAATTTGTGCACTCTTGTAAATTTCCCTTCTTAGGCAACTTAACCAGATATCCTTCCTTCCATTCTGCTGGTATCTCTTCCTTTTCCCAGACTTTACCAAGTAATTTATATAACATCTCTGTAGCCGTGTCGATATCTGCTTTGATGGCCTCTGCTGGAATGCCATCAGGTCCAGACGCTTTTCCATCTCTTAGAAGCTTTATGGCTTTCTTTATTTCTTCCTTCGTTGGTCTTTCACCGTTAATTTGTAGCTCTTCTTCTGCTGGCTGGATGTCCGGCGGGTTTTGTGGAGCTGGTCTATTGAGAAGGTCCCCAAAATATTCTGTCCACCTCTTCATTTGCTCTTGTATATTGCTGAGCAGTTTCCCATTCTTGTCTTTTATGAGGCAACTTGTTTGCTTGTATTTCCCTGTTAGCTTCTTTGTGCTGCTATACAGTTCTCTCATATTTCCTTTGGCTGCAGCATCTTCTGCCTCTCTTGCCAACTCCTCAATATACTTCCTCTTGTCTCTTTTGATACTTCTTTTTACTTCTTTGTTTGCTTCTGTGTACACTTCTTGAGCCTTGGCTTTGGAACTTCTGGTTTTGCTTGTGTTTAACTCTGCTTTCTTGTTTTTTCTGTCTTTTATCTTATTGATGGTTTCTGTTGTTATCCATGCTTTTTGTTGTCTTTCCCTTTTCCCCAGTATTTCTTCACATGTCTTCTTCCATACAGTTTTGACCTGCTGCCAATAGTCTTCTGTATTCTCTACATCTTCCAGCTGTTGGAGCACTTGGAATTTGTTGGATACTGTGACCGCAAATTTGTCTCTTGTTTCTTGATTTCTTAGCTGTCCTACATTATACTGTTGTCTATAATTTTGCATTGTTGCATATCTCTTGAGTTTCATTTTTACTTTGGCTATCAGAAGATGGTGATCTGATGCCACATCTGCTCCTCTATATACCTTTACATCCTGCAATGATGATCTAAACTTCTTGTTTATGCATATATGATCAATCTGATTTTCTGTTCTATGGTCTGGTGATATCCATGTTGCCTTGTGTATTCTCTTATGTGGAAACATGCTTCCTCCTATAGCCAGTTGATTTGAAGCACAGAAGTTTGCGAATAGTTCTCCATTTTCATTCATTACTCCTAGCCCATGTTTTCCCATGACTTCTTCAAATCCGGTGTTGACTGTACCTATCTTTGCATTCATGTCACCCATCAAAATTGTGATGTCTCTTCTTTTAACTTTATCCATAATTTCCTGTAGTTTAGTATAAAATGCTTCTTTCACAGACTCTTCTTTGTAATTAGTTGGTGCATAACATTGGATGACATTTACATGAATTTTCTTTTTAGCTGTTTTGAAAGTAGCTGTTATTATTCTGGGTCCAACAGCTTCCCATTCAATGAGTGCTTTCTGTTCTTCTTTAGATGACATAGAGCTACCCCTTCACTGTGGTGTGAACTTTAATCTTCATGTCCTGAGGACAGCACCAATTCACCTGTGATGAGTTTCTTCCTGTCTACCCCCTTCCACTTTGTTTCACACATTCCCAGAACCTCGATTTTGTATTCCCTCATTTCTGCTGCTACTTGCGCCACTTTCCCTTGTTCGTTTAATGTCCGAACATTCCAGGTGCCAAATCTGGAAGTTCTCCTAGAAGAAAGAAGGTTATTCAGCAACACAGACTCCTTTCGGCTTTCTCTGTGTTTCATCATACGCCTCCCCACGAGAGGACCTTCCCCTGTCTTGGATGGCTGTGTTTTATTTTCTTTATTTGACTTGTCCATATTTGTTGAAGTTTTTTGTGGTTTAAATTTTTTACAGGATGGGGTAACGGGCCCCATGCCCAACCCTCCTTAGTCGCTTTCTACGACATGCTTGGCAGGGGACAGTGTTACTATTCTTTGCTCCCCTTTCGGGCCCCGGTAACACACGGGTGAAGAGTATCGTTGAGGAGGCCATATTTATATTATAGCACGGTGATGATAACCGTTTGCTAAAGGATCCATTATTATATGATAGCGCTGATGTGAAGAGTATCTGTGAGGAGGCCATATTTATATTGTAGCACGGTGATGATAACCGTTTGCTAAAGGATCCATTATTATATGATAGCGCTGATGTGAAGAGTATCGTTGAGGATGCCATATTTATATTGTAGCACGGTGATGATAACCGTTTGTTAAAGGATCCATTATTATATGATAGCGCTGATGGTGAGGAGTATCTTAGCAGTCCTTCCTGATGAATTATTATACGTTAGCACTACGATGTGGATCCTTTTTGTATGCTATTATAAACTTTGTTATATGCTGTATTTCGTCTATGTCGTTGTGACCGTGTTGTGGTATAAATAAACTGTTCTTTAAACGTCAACAACCGTTTCAACGCTCCATGACTCGTACGTGAGCTATCGTGGTGTTAGTGACTGTTTCCACACACCCTTCAAACATTCCAGACACGTTAACAGCACAGCAGTACACATACGGATGATTAGCCTGTGTGGCGTGATATATATATATATATATATATATATATATATATATAGCAATCTTGGGTTCCAATCATAGTTTTCCAATTGCAATCCTGATTTTGATAACAACATTAGTTTGCAACAACAGATTTACGCTTACAACAGTGGTGATAGCAATACTATCTGATTGCAACAGACATTTATTATATGAGAGATCAGATCGACTACTCTATCGTTTGAACAACTAGCGAGGTGTTACAGTCACGTGCCATCATCTCAAGTTCTTTCCACGTTCTCATAATTTTCACCTCATTCCAGCTCCTTTCTCCAGGTGCTTCTTGGTCTACCTCTGCCTTTCTTGCCCTGGGGATTCCAGAACAAGGACTGCCTTGTAATGCTATCAACAGGTTTCCTCAGCGTATGTCCTATCCATCGCCACCGTCGTCTTCTCATCTCTTGTTCCACTGGCACTTGTCTAGTTCTTGTCATCAGTTCCACGTTGGTAACCTTATCATACCATTTTAATCCCTCTATTCTATATATTGTGACCGTACGTCCGTCACTTCTAATATTTATTCATGCCAAGACCCAAATGTAAGTTATCGAATTTGAAACAGACTATAGATTTATAACTAAAACCCAGAAATAACATAGACTGCTATTGTGTAGGAACCAGACTATAAATCTTAACTAAAATATAAAAAAAGACATAGTAATAAATATAGGGAAAGTTAGCTGGGACACGTGAGGTTCCTAGCCAATGAATAGGCTGAATTGAACTAAACCACGCACGCTATCTCCCGGCGAGAATTCCCAGCAGGATGAGTTAGAAAAAGGTTTTCCATGGAAGCAGTTATGTTTTCTTAGGAGATAGTCCAAAACCAGAAGAGCGGTATTGCAAGATGTTTTTTTTAATAAAAGGGCTCAAATAGTCTTCTAGGCATTCAAACAGGATGGTTATTGTATTCATCGAGTTGTGTCCAAACAATAAGGTGCATTTCAACGTATTATTCAGAACGAGAGTGAGTATATCCGCCATGTTCTTACATGATTTGCAGCTAGCTTTGTCATGCAGTAAGAACCATGTATTTTCCCCCTGAATTCCACATGCATTGTAGAAATCTGGTTAACGAGCAACAGACAGACTAAAGCAAAAACCTAGGGAAAAGAAAAATAACGAGAACTTTGGTTGTATAAAAATGAACGAGATTAAAGAGGAAATATAGAATAGAAATATGGCGCATCGAGGCATCGATCTGTGAAAACACATGGGTTATACCAAGAAGATTGCAAACTTTTGTCTGATGTATATATGACTTTGATTATTGAATTGTTCAAGTGTTATTGACTATCTACCCTTTCTGTTTGAAGAAAGTCAAATAAAATATGATGAAAGTTCAAGGCTGTTTATGTTCACGACGTTTGGAAAGACGATTGAACTATGAGAATGGATTATCTGAATCTATTATATTGAAGACTCTCTCAGGTAGCATATAACATCATGCAATAGAAGGACTTGTGATAAAGGAACCTGGATCCCTAAATAAAATTGTGGGTAAATCTTCAATTCTGGCAGACTTGAAGCCAGTATATAAAATCTCAATACTCACGTCCTAAATGAAATAATAACCCATCTGTTACGTCCTTTTTGTGGGTATATATATATATATATATATATATATATATATATATATATATATATATATATATATATATATATATATATATATATATATATATATATATATATATATATATATATATATATATATTATATATATATATATATATATATATATATATATATATATATATATATATATATATATATATATATATATATATATATATATATATATATATACATACATATATACATATATATATATATACATATATATACATATATATATATATACTGCTAAAAAAAAGTTAAAGGCCACTTTCAATTTTTAGGTCATTTCAACTAAGCTGTTTTTTTTAAACCTGAACACTCAGTCAAAAAAGTTTTGCTGCATTTTGTTGCATGCTTAAACAATGTTTGATAATCTGACAATAAATCAAATCTGTGTTACATGTGTGTACCTCCAAGGTCAATCAAATGCACGTGGTGGAAAGGGAAATAATGCATGTTTGAAAATGCTTCCTATGGCAAAGCCTGTTGATAACATTGCTGAAATTTGCTTTTCACGTGCAAGTCGTGACTATGGTGAACACATTTCACCCACTTTTCGGAAGGAACGGGCAATGGGTATGTTTGTAACATTTACCATTTTATATATATATATATATATATATATATATATATATATATATAGATATATATATATATATATATATATATATATATATATATATATATATATATATATATATATATATATATATATATATATATATATATATATATATATATATATATATATATATATATATATATATATATATATATATATATATATATATATATATATATATATATATAATTATTTATTTATTTATTTATATAATTTTAAATTATATAATTTTAAATTATATAATATAAATTATATAATTGTATAATTATAATATATAAAATATCAAAATTATATAATACAAATTATATAATATAAAATTTTATATTTGTAATATTTTATTAATATTTATTAATTATAATAACATGATAACAAAATTATATAATAAATTATATAATATTATTATTATATAATAATAAAAATTATGTATTATATATATATATATATATATATATATATATATATATATATATATATATATATATATATATATATATATATATATATATATATATATATATATATATATATATATACAGTAGAACTCCATTTATCCGAACCCCAATTATCCGAACATCCAATTATCCGAACACTTTTTCGAGAAAAAAAAAATCAGGTGCCACCAGTCATGTTAGACTATATTTTTGAATCTTTTGATGCTGCAAGCTTCAAATGTGTGTGAACAATTTGTAGAGGATGGAATGGGCTAATGGTCGGTCGCTTACGTACAGGAAGTCAGTTAGATCATAAAGTCAGTTAATATCTGGTTTACCAATCTAGTGTACGTGTGCGTTCTAGGCAGTACACTGGCTAAACAGACAGTTCAACTTAAAATAATTATGTCTGCTACTACAGCAGAATAATTTTGGTGTGCAAGTATTTCTCTGTGCGATATGGCATCTTCCAGAAGGCCTAAAACATATAAAAGGAACCGCAATGTTTTGTCAAATGAAACGAAAACAGAAATTATAAAGAGACTAGGAAAAGGTGAGACTGTGTTTTCACTTGCGAGGATTTTCAATGTTGGGAAAGCTACCGTCTCTGACATCAAAAGTACTTACTTACTTACTTAGTCGTTCCCCTTCTACCGTGAGGTGTAGAGGTTTGGAAGAGAGAGCGCCAGACTATTCTATCGGCTGTCTTCCTCCTGGCCTGGTTCCATTCTAGTCCTCGGTCCTTCAAAGATTGTCTAATGTTGTCCTCCCAGCGGACTCTGGGTCGTCCTCGGGGTCTGGATCCTTGGCTCTTTGTTTCCCATGCTTGTCGTGGTAGCCGATCTTCTCCCATTCTGCAGACATGGCCAAACCATCTTAGTTGGGACTGTTCTACTTGGGTCTGTAGGGGGTGGCATTTTAGGCCTTGACGTATCGTCTGGTTGCGTACCATGTCGACATCAAAAGTAACAAGGATAAAATTATGAGTTTTGCATCGAAATTGGATAGTGAAAATGGGTCGAAGAAAGGTAAACCATGCGAAATGCGAAAGATTTGAAATTGGAAGAGGCTTTGTATATATGGTTTGTGCAAAGAAGAAGCAAAGGGGAAACTATCTCTGGCTCTCTATTGTGTGAAAAGGCCCTTTAGTTCAACAATCAACTTGACTGTCCTCCTGACTTTAAGGCTAGCCAGGGATGATGGTTAAGAAACTTTAAATCTCGTCATGGCATACGAGAATTGGAGATTCAAGGGGAATCTTTATATAGCGATGCAACTGCCGCTGAAAATTTTAAAGAAACATTCTTGGCTTTTTTGGAAGAAGAAGGTTATTCACTCGATGATGTGTATAATGCCGATGAGACTGGCTTATACTGGAAATCATTGCCTCAAAAATCACTTGCATCTCAGCGCGAAGCAGCTTCCCCTGTGTTTAAAAAGTGCAAAGAGAGAGTAACAATTGTTGTAGCCGCGAATGCCAGTGGAAGTCATCGTTTACCGGTGCTAATGATCGGTAAAGCCAAAAAACCACGTTGTTTAAAGAATGTGACATGTCTCCCATTGTGCTACAAAGCACAGAAGAGTGCTTGGATGAATAGTGAAATATTTCTTGATTGGTATACAAATCAGTTCATCCCAAATGTGAAGAGGTTGAGAGAACAAGAAAAGAAAACTGGAAAAGTAATTCTTCTACTGGACAATGCACCATCTCATCCAGAGACGGATACATTGAATGCAGTTGATGCAAATTTTAAAGTAATTTTTCTGCCTCCCAATGTAACAGCACTGATTCAACCAATGGATCAGGGTGTTATAGCAAAGCTTAAAAAGATGTACAAAAGTCCTGCGTCGTTTATTGTTGGCTGAAGATGAAGAAAGTGTGGTGGCGTTTTCCAAAAAGCTTAATCTCAAAGACTGCTGATATATGTTAGCTGATGCTTGGACCACCCTGTCACAAGATAATCTCAACAAGGCTTGGAATAGATACTTGGGAAAAAAGGAGGAAATGAAACTATTGTAGTGGACACAAATGATGATTGTATAAATGAAGTTGTGGAACTGTCTCAAGCAATGCCCGGATTTTCGGCCCGTGACAAAGATGATGCACACATGTGGCTAGAAGATGATAATGATTCTGGTTTTCAGTTTTTGAATGACGAAGAAATTTTGTCTTTTGTGCAAGAAGAAAACCAAATACATGTAGTGACCGATGATGAAGACACCTCAGAAGTACATTATGTACTTGTAGATTATGAAAAAAACCCAAAACGTCGACCAAGTCCTGAAGAGGCCTTTATAGCACTAGAAACAGCGATGGCTTGGTACGAGCGAGAAGATGACAGCTGTGCTACACAGCTTCTGCTGTTGAAGAAAATGCGGGACTTAGCAGCCAAAAGGAGACTATCCAGTTTGGTGCAAAAGAGGATTCCTCATTATTTTAAATAGTGGGTTACATCTGTACAAGTACATGTATACGTAAGTTGCGCCTGGTTTTGAATCATTTGTAATGTTATTTTGAAAACATTTCTCTTTCTTAAAAAAAAATAATTAATACAAGTAGTACATGCACTGCAGTGTAATGAAAGATTTTGGTGATACAGTGATCTAATACAGTGTGGGTATTATTATTACAGTACAAGTAAATATGTTTTATAGTGTAATTTCCTTGTGATGGTTAATTATTTCTAGAAATATGTGTACATGTAACTCGATACATTATGTAATCCAATTATCCGAACATTTGATTATCCGAACGATGCTCGGTCCCATGGGGTTCGGATAAATGGAGTTCTACTGTATATATATATATATATATATATATATATGTATATATATATATATATATATATATATATATATATATATATATATATATATATATATATATATATATATATATATATATATATATATATATATATATATATATATATATATATATATATATATATATATATATATATATATATATATATATATATATATATATGTATATATGTATATATGTATATATAAAATTTTAAATTATATAATATAAATTATATAATTGTATAATTATAATATATAAAATATCAAAATTATATAATACAAATTATATAATATAAAATTTTATATTTGTAAATAATAAATGATATAATATTATTATTATATAATAATAAAAATTATATATATATATATATATATATATATATATATATATATATATATATATATATATATATATATATATATATATATATATATATATATATATATATAATATAATTATATAATAAAACTATAATAAAATCTCCGGTCCAAAATATGAAATTAGATTTTGTTAAAACTATCTGTACATAGTCGCATTTTTAATGAAAACATAAACTGATGTGATTATCTCATCATCATCATGTGACGTATTCTTTCCAGAACGTTGTCTCCATTACAGCTGCTCTGAACGCATCACGATTCTGGGCAAGTCGACCTGCATCAGCCAAAGACAAGTTCAGACTCTCTGTGATGTCCTGGGTCCACCGTCGTCTAGGTCGACCCCTTCCCCTTTTTCCAGGGACCATGCCTTCCATCACTGTTTTTTCCAGACTATTATGTCTTTTTATATGACCGAAAAATGTCAGCTTCCTTTTTGCGATGGTATTTAGGAGCCAATGTTCCTGTACGTTTAGTGAGTGCAGTACTTCTCTGTTGGTCTTTTTTTCTGTCCAGGGTATTCTCAACATCCTTCTGTAGCATTTCATTTCGAATGATGTAATTTTTTTTGCAACTGTTTTATTGAGTGTCCAAGTCTCGCAGCCGTATGTTGCTACTGGGAATATACATGCTCTGATCAGTTGTAACTTTGTTTCTTTGCTTGTGCATTGATATAGTTTTGACTCCATTTTATCGTTGAGTTCAGTGAAGAGGTAAATTGAAACGCGAATGGTTAAAACGGAATGAATGTCAACAATGTTCTTCAAACGAAAATTCCAACAAGTATCGTTGAATTGGGTGAACTGGGCAAGTATTGGCAGCACACAAGTCGGTGATTACAGTACATATATTTTATTGACGTGACACCAACGAAGTGGAACAAGACAATCATAGTTACAGATGCGAAGATCATACGTCAAAATGTTAATATCACTGTTAATAGTTGTTGTAGATTCTCTAACAGTTAAGTTCTCTTATATTCCAGTGACTAAGGATCACTTCCATTACCATATAACAGACATGGTATTAACGTCCGTTGACCTTCTCCCAAGGACGTTTATTAAGGCAAACGGATTCATTCTCACGGAGCAATAATTTATATCATACTTGTAAGCATCCCAGACTTTCTTCATAAAATTCTTAGATAGCATATCCAATCCAAACAAAGGCAGATATAACAATACAACCAGGTTAGTGTTTCATCTTGGCTAACCTCTCGGTATCCATACCACGACTTTGGCATAGGTAAAACGGCATATTAAACATGTGAAGCATATATATATTCATTAACTTGATTCCACATATGGATTCTCCCTCTACGAAAAGATTCCAAAGGCTATCGACTCCGTGTGTCCAGTTCTAGGAATGTCATCTCCGATGAATTCCCGCTAGACCATAAATAGGAGCGGCCTGATACTTTAATTTACATAATTAAACTTGCCATAAGAAATGGGGCGACACTTACTTCATTCTTCCACTATTGGCTTCGCCATGAAGACCAATAGATACGAATACAACTGATGGCTTCTTCAAATTTGCCAGGAATCAAAGAATAACACTGCGGACATAAATGTCGTCCGAGCTGCCCCTATCATGACGTCACAATCTACTCAACTAGGTTACACGTGCGTCCAAAGCAACTCACACAGCATTGTGCACGTCAGTGCGTGAATCAATCGAACGCACAAATAATATAACTATATAAAACTGGTGCGTACATTTGGCAGGACCGAAGACTACCCCCGTAGGTAATAAATGTACGTAACATATAGGTTTTTCATCTGTATTAGTTTATGTGAAGCAATTGCAAGTCTTCTTTTAATTTCTACTGCACAGTCGCCAGAGCTGTTGATGATTGATCCTAAGTATTCGAATTCATTAACACTTTCCAGTTCTTCGTTATCAATTTCAATTTCTGGTTTGGTCTTTACTTTGTCTGTTGTCAATACTTTGGTCTTCTTGGTGTTTAGGTATAGATTCTGGGCCTTGCTGTGTTTTTTGGTGGACAGAATTAATTGTTCGAGTCCTTCTGGGTTGGTCGATAGGAGGACTGTGTCGTCAGCATATCTGATTTCCGGGATCTGGTACCCGCCGATGTTAAATGAGTCAAACTCTGTGTGTTCTTGGTCATCTCTTACGTTTCTCGTGATATTCTCGGCATAAATGTTAAACAGGTAAGGGGAAAGGGTACAGCCTTGTCTTACTCCTTTCTGTACTTCAAACCATTCTGATGTTTCCCCCTCTATTCTTACGGCTGCCTGTTGTTCTTGGTACAGCAGTGCGATGAGTTGTATAAGGTGGTTTGGAAATCCCATATTTTCCATAATAGCCCATAATTGCTGATGTTGTACACAATCGAAAGCCTTGGTGTAATCAATGAAACAAGTATGTAGGTCAACGTTGAATTCTCTACACTTTTCTATGATGATCCTCATGTTGAATATATGATCTCTAGTGCCTCTACCTGGTCGAAAACCCGCCTGTACTTCGTTTATTTCTGTTTCTAGCTTTTGTTGCATCCTTTTCATTATGATTTGTAATAGTATTTTGCTGGCATGGCTTATAAGAGCTATAGTTCTGTAGTTTGTGCACAGTTTCAGGTTGCCCTTTTTTGGCAAGGGTATGTAAATTGATCTTTTCCATTCCTTGGGCCAAATTCCGCTTTGCCAGATCTTGCAGCATAATGCATGGTATATACGAGCGCTGCCTTCTTCTCCTGCCTGTATCATTTCAGCTGTTATTTCATCACAACCCGGAGATTTTCCACTTTTTAAGTGTTTGATTGCGTTCCGGACTTCCTCTATGGTAGGTTCTGGTTCACGTTCCGCTTCATTCATGACGTTGTTATCTGCCGCTTTGTTTATTTCCGTATACATTTCTTGACAGTACTCCTTCCATCTGTTCAGAATATCTTTACGTTCTGTTAGAGCGTCGCCTTTCTTGTTGTTTATTGCTCAGGGTGATGATTTAAAGTTGCTGTTCTTCAATGTTCTTACTTCAGAAAACATATTCTTACTCAATCCCTGTTCGCGCATTTCCTCTATTTTCCTGCAGGTGTCGTTTATGTATTGTTGTTTGTCTTGTCTGACTCGTTTTTTAATCTGCTTTGTGTATTCCTTGTACAACTCCTGATTTTCTGTATCTTTTTTTGGACTTCATTTTTCTTCTCTCTACCACCAACTTCAGTGTTTCGTCTGAGATGTATTCTCTTCTCTTTATACTTCTTTTAGGAATTAACCTCTGTGCATTTGCAATATAAACATCTCTGATGTTATTGGCAAGTTCATCTGGTGTCATTTCCTCCTGTACTGCCATAAGAGTGTCAAATTTGTTCTGAATATCGACACTGTACTCTTCTGGTATGGCGCTTGTGTCATAACGTATTACTTTGTCGCTTGTAACGACTTTTTTCAATTTGATCTTGAAGTTTGCAGCAAGAAGTTCATGGTCGGAGTCACAGTCTGCTCCTGGGAGCGTCTTGATGGATGAGATACAAGATCGCCACCTTTGTTGTATTAAGATGTAAAACTGTCAGTGTCTACAACAGTCATTCACCAGTGTTGCGCATATATTCTTTGGTGGCACGGATTACGCATACAAATGGAAAATGTATTTATTTGTCTGATAAAGATATATTTATTTTTGAATGCATGTTTTTCGGTCTAAAGGGACAGAACTCAGATTAGGCGATGGGTATTCATTCTGTGAGTTATCGCTCCTTGTATCGTTCCTGAAAGTCGAACTCGGCGGAGGAATCTAGACTTGCTTTGGTCTATTCTGTGTTTGGTTAGGAATAGATTGTTCTTGCTTCAGAATGTCTATGGCCCGAATCTATGTGTAGTTTTTGTCTATGTAGGACGAGTATGTCTTATATCTTGATATCTTAGTATGTTTAAGTGGAACTATTTTTCTTGTACTGTACTTAAGGGGTCAGGTGCTTTTCGGCGGATGAAGAGACGTTAGAGTGCCCTTCGGTGATGTGAAAGGCTATGGCGGAAAGTCATGTCTTAGACATGCCAAGAGTTTGTGATCTCTTCAATTTATCATGGGGACGAAGATAGTTTCTTCCAGGATTGTTTAGTCTATGAGTTCCCCAGTGGTGATTCTATAACGCCGGGAGAGCGTTTGTGCTTGCTAGTGTATTCTTATGTCAAGGTAAACGTACTTTTGCTGACTTCGTTTATTCCTAGGCTTAAGATGGGCAGACGTTTACATGAATCTACCTATGTCAGTATGTCAGAACGACATATTATCCAGCAGCACTAATTATGTTTCTATACAGCAATTATGAGGACAGATTATGCTGATGCTTGTGGAAACTTTGATATTCATGAATTGAATCTTTATTGAAGCTTAGTCGTGCATCGTTATGGTGAGCGATGTTTACAGGACCAGGAGCCATCTTGGAATCCTGCCTATTGTCAGTCATCGATCTGAGAACAGGGATGCCCTTATTATCCGATGATGATCAAGAGATCACACTTATGAAAGGAAAATCTATTACGGGTGATTTAACATTCGCTCAGAAGATATTTGCTGCAAGTTATTTAAAGAAATCTCCGCTTGGGTGCAAGCTACACTTATGCTAAAGGAGGTTCTGTCTAGGAGTCACCGTAAACATTATTGATTAACTGACATGACTAGTCAGTAAGGCCTGATGAAGATTTGTTAAACATTACATATTAACTGACATGATCAGTCAGTAAGGCCTGATGAACATTTATTTGAGATATGGAACCCTGAACGTTTGTATACTGATGTTCCATTGTGTTTTTCCTCAACATGAATGCCAATTTATTATTGTACACCGTGGGTTAACAATATGCTGTTGATGTGGACCTGTGTTCCTGCAACTGTACCCGTTCTGTCAAGTGTGTGCGTCCCATTAAACTGTTGAAATGTTCACCGTAGTCTGTATCCTTAACTTCTGATACGTATGAGTGAGTATTTGTACTTCCAGTCAACTCTACAGAACAGTTCACACATTCCCGTATTAACAGTCACTCTACCACTCATGATACACATTACATCCTTGTTGAGTCCTCAAGACGTTTGGAGCAAGATGACCTGCACACCTGACACTGTGCTCGGTTGTTTGAGTTGACTATTCAGTCCCAGTACATCTTTACAACGTACACTGATAAAACACAGTATACAGCATCCAAGAATAACAGCCTTTATCATTATTACCACAAGAAATAAAGTCGTTTATCAATGTGGTAGGCCAGATTTCTGGGCTTAACCTGCACAGTGGACATTGCCAGAAGTTAACAGCTACTGATACCAGTTCGTTACCCTGACGCCTGATACGACACACCAGCAGTGTTAGTCTACACTTGATTGACAGTTCCTCACGTGACCTATGAAGCGATTACTGTATCTAGGTCACCGCTGTTGACATTTTGCTCCGTACAGGCATAATTACATAGAACAGACAGCGTAGCACGGCAAGTTGTTTATAAGTGGACATTTAACTGTGTTAGCAGAAGTACTAGTGAACTTAGAAGTCTACATGTCAACGGTCGATCTTCTTGTGTGTTCATATTGCAGAACTGTGTAATAATTTAAAACAGAGAGCTATTATTTAATAAAGTGGCAGTTTAATTTGACTGAAAACTGAACCATATTAATGTAATACTGAGCCTTCTCTGCAGACACTTCTACAACACATTGCTTTATATTATATGCATTTATATATTGTATGCTATATGTATTTATGTTTACATGTTATCTGTTTATATGTAATAGTTGTCTATATCGTGGGTGGTTGGTGAGGTGACTAGTATAGGATATACTTAGTTATATTTGTCCTATATTAGTGTTCTATAGGGAGCAATTTTCTTTATTGGAAATTTGCTGGCAACATCTGGTGCTATTTTTGTTAGTTGTGATGAGGTGTTCGTTTCTTCGTTGTTTTTGTAAATAATTTTGTGTTCTTTAGTTTTGTTTTGATTTGTTTGTATTTGTAGGTCTATCCTTTCTTATCTTTCAGTTCTATACATCATTTATGTTTATACACTGTGGCGTTATTTGTCTTGTTGATTTCATTGCAGTTGTCATCACAGATTCTGTGATTATTTTCATTGATTTCTCTATTTGACTTAGTTGATTTCTGCAATTGTTTTCATATTGTCTTTTATGCTTGTCCTTTGTTAATGTCTTTGGTTGACATATGATAAGAGATAGTTGATTACACGTATGATATAGTATAGACCAGTACTTGATTATTATTATTGTTGTACAAGGAAGTATACAAGACCTTTGTAAGGCTTGTCTCCCACAGAGATTGGGATTGTGAGCTAATTAATCAAGTTCATTGAGAACTTGCTCCTGTTTATTTGGAAATAGATTACATTTTTGGTGTCAACTGATTGCTATCATTATTAGGCATCATGTCTACATTGTAATACTTTATTGCACAAGGGAAATCCCTTGATAAGTCTGGTAAGTAATTGGAGGAGTTTGCAACTGCTCAATTTGCAATCGTATTAAAATCAGAAGAGAAGAAGCAAAAAGAGGAGAATAAATGGAAAGCAGAAGTTGAACAAAAGAAAATAGATGCTGAGAATTTAAGATTGCAGATGCAAGCTGAGGAGAGAAAAGCTGCTGCTGAGGAGAAAAAAGCTGCTGTTGAGGAGAGAACGCTTCAAATGGAAGAAACAAAATTTGAAGCTGAACAAAAAAGATTAGAAACTGAAGCTGAACAAAAAAGATTAGAAAGAGAAGCTGAACACAAGAGATTAGACAGAGAAGCTGAACAAAAGTGATTAGAAAGTGAAGCTGAACAAAAGAGATTAGACAGAGAAGCTGAACAAAAAAGATTAGACAGAGAAGCTGAACAAAAGAGATTAGAAAGTGAAGCTGAACAAAAAAGATTAGACAGAGAAGCTTAACAAAAGAGATTAGACAAAGAAGCTGAAGCTGAGGAGAGAAAGGCAATAAGAGAACATGAACATCAAAAAGAACTGTTAACATTTGAATTAGAAAAATTGAAATTGCTAAATATGAGTAATGTTAATCAGTCAAATGGTAACAGTGGTAAACCCTTTACTTATAAGGTCAAGGTACCAGCGTTCAATCCTTCCAGTGATGATATAACATTCTGGCTGGATAGATTTGAACGCTCCTGTCGAGCTCATAATGTGGATAAATCACAGTATGCTAATCAATTATCAGAAAATTTGAAAGGTGATTCTCTGACTAGTTTAAGTTTGGTTGAAGAGTCTGACAAGGATAATTATGATGTTATTAGAGCGGCTTTATTGAAAAAATATCAGTTAACTGATGAAGGTTACCGTATTTTGTTTAGGAAAATGGTACCTGAATCAGGGGTAGAATTCTCAGAATTCATTGCAAGGACACGTCTTACATTTAATCGTTGGATTGAGTTGTCCAAAACAGAAAAGACATATGAAGCCCTTATGGACTTGTTGCTCAGGGACAAGATTATGTCATGTGTTAATAAACCCTTCTTGGAATTCCTACATGAGCGTAAACCCAAGACACTAAAAGAAATGCAAGAATATTGTGACCAATACGTCACTGCACACCCTGACATAACTCTTAGCAACACTAAGATTAAAGAGAGTATGCCAGTTGCATCAGCAACACCATACAACCCTAATTATTCACACAAATTTCAGGGACAACAAAACACGTTTGGAAAAAAAGGTAACCATAATAGTTATCAAAATCAAGGAAACCAACCATTTCAGGGTTCTTCTGCGAAGAACTGGAGACAAGCTGACAGCCCCCGATACAGAGGTGGTCATAATTATAGGAACTTCCGCAGAGGAAGTCAATATAGGAACTATCCAAGTCATCCATCATGGAGACAACAAGACCATAATTATAGAGATACTCATTATAATGAATATGATAATGGTAACCATGAGAATTATGACTCAAATCCAAATAGGGGTTACAATAGAGGGAATAATAATGATTACAGAGGCAATAATAATCGAGGTAGATCCCAATACAAAAAACATAAATCTCATTATCATGCAAACTCTGCACAGCAGGAGTCACATGAAGCCTATAAACAGAGTAAAGATAATAATGATGCTAATAATATGGCATGTTCCGCTTTTGGTTTTGGGAGAGCATCTCAGTGCCCCCAATGCAAAACATTATTCGAGCCAACTACGGTGTCCACTTTAAGTTGTGGCCATCGGTCGTATTCACGGAGTCAAAGAATGTACTCCACAACAGATTTCCGTTTGGGAAAAGCAAAATATGCAAACTGCTAATGCTGTAGTCACTTGAGCTCAAGCTCTTAATATGCCTCAATCTTCATCTACTGAAGATAATGAAGTGCATAACCAAGATGATCCCTTGGTAATCTCTCGTGACTCGTTTATAAGACAGCAAGAAGAGGATCCGACTCTAAAGAAATTCTTCACTCTTGCAACGAAAGGTGATCCGAATAAAGATACAAAGCGTAAGTCTTGGATTACAATGAAGAATGGCATACTTGTACGTATGGCGCAAGACTCCGACAAGTCAAGTCATTCTCAGATTCTTGTGCCCAAGAATTTGAGAGTTAAAATCTTACAACACGCACACGACTCTCAGTGTGCTGGACATATGGGTTTTTTCCGTACAAAGTCAAGAGTTCTTGCGGCTTTCTTTTGGCCTTTTGTGAACAAGGACATACGGATTTATTGTCAATCTTGTATTGTATGTCAAGAAGTCAAATCCAAAGGTCCAAGCCATGCTGCACCTATTCAGGCTGCAGACATCCCTATTCGACCATTTCAGAAAATGGCGATAGACATAATCGGTCCATTTAAGATCAAATCTGCTAGAGGACATCAGTTTATCTTAACGTGTGTGGACATGTGCACACGTTGGCCAGAGGCTATTCCTCTGAAGAGCATTACTACTGCTGACATTGCAGATGCTCTTTGGCTTATATTTTCTCGTCTGGGATTCCCCGGAGAAATACTGTCGGACCATGGCACCCAACTAATATCGGATACCATGTCTCAAGTGATGTCGACTCTGCAGATAGAGAGATCTTTGAGTAGTATCTATCATCCTATGTCCAATGGGATGGTCGAACGGCTAAATAGAACACTCAAGAACTTACTAGGGAAGATAACTGAGGATCATCCTCAAGATTGGGACAGGGTTTTACCCGCGGCCCTCTTCGCTTACAGAGAGGTCCCCAATGAACATACAGGTTTTTCTCCCTTTGAACTTGTCTTTGGCGCGCGACCGCGCGGCCCTATGCCTTTGCTTCATGATCTCATAACTGCTGATAATATTACCGATGACACGAAATCTTCTTATGAATATGTCATCGCGCTGAGGGAAAAGATTATCGAAGCATGCAAATCGGCAACTTCTTCTTCTGAGTTTGCTAAGCAGAAAGCAAGACAATTTGCCAATAAGAAAAGAACCTTACGACAACTTTGTCCTGGTGACAAAGCATTTGTTTTGCTACCTTGTAGAGAAAACAGACTTCTTATTTCTTGGAAAGGTCCGTACGATATAATCTCGAAAATTTCCGATGTTGACTACATTGTCGATATTGATGGGAAGCATAAAACCTTCCACATCAATATGCTTACGGAATTCCATGAACGTCCGGATTATTTACAGCCTATTTTCCAGGCAACGGACGATTCACCTGTCCTACATGGTCATTACTCATCACTGTCCGTAATACAGGATGATATTCTAACTGACCATAATCCTATTAGAGTCAGACCTTATCCTATTCCTATACATTTCCAAGCACAGGTTGAGAAGGAGTTGGATGAGATGATAGATTTAAAAATAATTGAACCATCCACTTCTGCGTATTCTTCGCCGATGGTTATTGTTCGGAAAAAAGACAATAACATACGTCTTTGCGTTGACTATCGCAAATTGAATCAAGTCACGAAGTTTGATGCTGAACCTATGCCTTTACTAAAAGAGCTACTTACTAGGCTTTCTAAATCTCATTTTTTCCCTAAACTAGATTTGTCTAAAGGATATTGGCAAGTCCCTCTATCTGAACGCGCCAAACCTTTTACTGGTTTTTCTACACCTAGAGGCCTTTTTCAATGGAATTTCATGCCTTTCGGCCTTATGAATGCACCAGCTACATTCGTACGCATGATGCGTCGAATTCTATCTTATCGGTCAGATGTCATCGCGTATCTAGACGACATCTGTCTTTTCAGTGATACTTGGGAAGATCACTATTTAGGGTTAAATGAACTATTGTCTACCTTACGTGAGCATAACTTGACAGCGAAACCCTTGTCACCGTTTGGTTGTACAGCGTAAAATACGCTGCAGTTAAAGTCAGTCGAACAGTTATTTGGTGTTAACAAAATGAAAGAGTATATAAAAATGGGTTAGAAAATCAGAATAATCTAAGTGATAACTTATTTGTTCTTAACATGGGAGATAAAAGAAGGAAAATGTAGTGTTTTTTGTAAGGGAGGGAACCTTTTTAGGCCTTAAAGTAATCTAAGTATACATCATTAGAGTTTACCAAATTTGCATATCAGATCAGTTTTAGTAAAGATATAGAAGGATTAATGAAACTAAGGTAAAAATCACTAAGGGGAATAACTATGAATATTAACGCCCTTTACAGGGTTACAGTTAAAAGAACGCAGAGTAGAATAAACCGCACGTGAAAAGTGAGCGAAATGTAAACAGTTATGTAGCACAGTTCACGGAGTTGGCAGCATAGAATTAAGCGTGGCGATAGGTGAGTGAACTGAACTATGGACCAATCGTATTAACTAAAACAACTTTGGACCATCAGATAGGAAATTGAAGGACAAAAGGAGAAGAGTCCTACCAGAAAAGTTGACGGAGCAAGTCAAGTTTTGCTGGGCTCTCAAGAAATGTGAAACCTGCGGTTTGCAGAAGGGCTACAGAAATAGCTAGATATAGAAAGATAGAAATAGGAATTCAGGAGAACAATTAGAATTGATTAATAATTTGTGTTATCAAACGTAGGATTAGCTTATAGGTGGTGTTAGTAGGACAGTGATAGGTAACGGACTTCTGCGCATGACGGTAAGAGAAGTTTGAACTATTTTTTGACTTTCAGCAACTTTGTCATAGGCTAATGACGCATCTATTTAAGGGAGAGAACTACATGCAGAGAATATTGAAGCAAAGGCATAATTAAAGCTTCAAAAGTAAATAACTTGTATTATCAGATAGCCAGGATGGGCTGCCATACCAAGAAGATGAGGCATTGCCATTAAACGAGATTGTATCGAACTAAGGGTTCACAGCACTGACATTTATGAAACATATTAAGCGCTCTCTCATATAAGAGTAAGTATGGAGACGCCACCACAAGTGAGTCTGACATTCACGAAACTTCTCATGCGCTCTCTCATACTAGAGTAAGTATGGTGGAAGCCATTTTGGTGTTGAACATTGTTTGATTATTTCAGGTGTAGCTATTGAATTTTATATGCTGCATTTAAAGGAGTTAAACCTAACTAGATTGAGATTTGGTGAGAACATGACTCCAAGGATTTAGAAGAACTGTTGTAGAAATTATGAGAAAAATAGTAGAACCTGAGAAGATATTTGATTGAATCAAAGGGAAGACTTGAGGACATTGTAATTGAACACTGTATCTGATGAATTATGTTGGTTGATCTTGGATCATCTTATGTAAATAAAAGTTGTTTTCGAAATTGAATCACATCACTCAGGTTGCTTTGATGTGTGAAGAGATTAAGGAATGGAGAGTTATTAGAAGTGAGTAATAGGAGAGATAGAATTAATAGAACACCCTATACACATCAGTCGCTATACACCACCAAGGAGGGAAGAACGTGGTCTGGGTTGAACAAAAGACGAACCTTATCTCATCCAGGAATCATCAACTCTGGCGGAACAAGGGGGCCAGTAGGAGAAATAGTCTCACTTGGAAGAAGGAAACAAAGTAAATAATAGATAACTAGGCCTGCCTCAGTCACCTAGTTCTAGCTATAAATTTGTAGAGCACCACCACCGTGACATGCTGTAATTTGGTGCCTTTGGACCAGTTCTCAGGTAACAAGATACCGGCACGGTCACACCCTCTAAAGCCTGCATTGTTTTTAGCAAAATTTCTTTCTTAGGTCACCGTGTCGGTCATGGTTTCCTAAAGACAGAGGACCATAATTCAAGTAAAATACTTAACATTTCTATCCCTAAGACTAAAAAGCAAGTGCGAAGTCTCTTAGGTCTCATACAATTTTATGGAAGATTCATTCCGAATCTTTCTTCGATCATGGCACCTCTTTCTTCCTTGCTAAAAAAGGGTCTCCTAATATAGTCCATTGGACTCAAGAATATCAATAATCTTTGGATAAGATCAAAACTATGTTTTCGACTGCACCTATTTTAGTGTTACCTACTAAAGATAAGACATTTGTTCTTCGTAGTGACGCTTCATCCACTGGGATTGGAGCGGCACTAATGCAAGAGTACTCTGGAAATCTGCATCCTGTGATGTATATTTCCAGAAAGCTTAATGCTGCAGAAAGGAATTATTCAGTTTTAGACCGTGAACTATTGGCTATGGTATGGTCAATTCTCAAATTACAAAGATTCCTTCTAGGCGCACATTTCATAGTAGAAACCAATCAGAAAGCTCTTACGGCTATACAGAGTAAGAATTTGAAGAGTTCGAGGTCTACTCGATATGCAATTGCTCTTCAACCTTTTCATTTTTGGTACGAGCTATCCGTGGATCAGATAATGTGATGGCAGACATTCTGTCTAGATGCCCACATGATTCTACTTAACTGTTGAGTCTTGGACTTCTTAACACTTCCAACTCGACAACAGATTTTTCTTTTCTATATCAAGATAGATACACATTGTAATTCGTAATGATACTACGTTTATTGATATATATATTCACCGGTACTCGTTGATGATTTTTCTTTTTGTCAATCATGTACTTAGAATGCTTAAACTGAAATTGTTATATGCATTGTGTCATTGCAAGTATAGTAGTATGCGTTGGTGACACCTATCTGGAAACATTTATGCTTAAGAGAAATGCTTTCTCTGAGATGTTGAGATGTATTCTCATCAGTCGATCTATATTTCGACTTTGCATTAATCTGGCTTAAATAATTCCAGATATTTCTCATCTGCGCAGTATTTATGCGTTGGGAGCCTATTGTATGTTGCTCTCAGATGAAAAAAAAATGACTTTCATTTTTTTTCCCGGGGGGTGTGGTAATCCGTTGCGCACATATTCTTTGGTGGCACGGATTACGCATACAAATGGAAAATGTATTTATTTGTCTGATAAAGATATATTTATCTTTGAATGCATGTTTTTCGGTCTAAAGGGACAGAACTCAGATTAGGCGATGGGTATTCATTCTGTGAGTTATCGCTCCTTGTATCGTTCCTGAAAGTCGAACTCGGCGGAGGAATCTAGACTTGCTTTGGTCTATTCTGTGTTTGGTTAGGAATAGATTGTTCTTGCTTCAGAATGTCTATGGCCTGAATCTATGTGTAGTTATTGTCTATGTAGGACGAGTATGTCTTATATCTTGATATCTTAGTATGTTTAAGTGGAACTATTTTTCTTGTACTGTACTTTAGGGGTCAGGTGCTTTTCGGCGGATGAAGAGACGTTAGAGTGCCCTTCGGTGATGTGAAAGGCTATGGCGGAAAGTCATGTCTTAGACATGCCAAGAGTTTGTGATCTCTTCAATTTATCATGGGGACGAAGATAGTTTCTTCCAGGATTGTTTAGTCTATGAGTTCCCCAGTGGTGATTCTATAACGCCGGGAGAGCGTTTGTACTTGCTAGTGTATTCTTATGTCAAGGTAAACGTACTTTTGCTGACTTCGTTCATTCCTAGGCTTAAGATGGGCAGACGTTTACATGAATCTACCTATGTCAGTATGTCAGAACGACATATTATCCAGCAGCACTAATTATGTTTCTATACAGCAATTATGAGGACAGATTATGCTGATGCTTGTGGAAACTTTGATATTCATGAATTGAATCTTTATTGAAGCTTAGTCGTGCAACGTTATGGTGAGCGATGTTTACAGGACCAGGAGCCATCTTGGAATCCTGCCTATTGTCAGTCATCGATCTGAGAACAGGGATGCCCTTATTATCCGATGATGATCAAGAGATCACACTTATGAAAGGAAAATCTATTACGGGTGATTTAACATTCGCTCAGAAGATATTTGCTGCAAGTTATTTAAAGAAATCTCTGCTTGGGTGCAAGCTACACTTATGCTAAAGGAGGTTCTGTCTAGGAGTCACTGTAAACATTATTGATTAACTGACATGACTAGTCAGTAAGGCCTGATGAAGATTTGTTAAACATTACATATTAACTGACATGATCAGTCAATAAGGTCTGATGAACATTTATTTGAGATATGGAACCCTGAACGTTTGTATACTGATGTTCCATTGTGTTTTTCCTCAACATGAATGCCAATTTATTATTGTACACCGTGGGTCAACAATATGCTATTGATGTGGACCTGTGTTCCTGCAACTGTACCCGTTCTGTCAAGTGTGTGCGTCCCATTAAACTGTTGAAATGTTCACCGTAGTCTGTATCCTTAACTTCTGATACGTATGAGTGAGTATTTGTACTTCCAGTCAACTCTACAGAACAGTTCACACATTCGCGTATTAACAGTCACTCTACCACTCATGATACACATTACATCCTTGTTGAGTTCTCATGACGTTTGGAGCAAGATGACCTGTACACCTGACACTGTGCTCGGTTGTTTGAGTTGACTATTCAGTCCCAGTACATCTTTACAACGTACACTGATAAAACACAGTATACAGCATCCAAGAATAACAGCCTTTATCATTATTACCACAAGAAAAAAAGTCGTTTATCAACCAGTTTCCACATGTCAAACTAGGTAAATAGTTCAATTCGAAGGTTGGTGCTACAAACATGAAAGCAAAAACGACGCTATGTACCCCCATTCCAAAAGACCAACCCGAATTCAGACACCAACAAGACGCATTTATAAATGAACCTAAAATGATCTGCGTCGCAACACAGACCGACACTGACACATCATGTCAGGTTTGTGACCCACTGAAATCACATGAGCAGCAGTTTCCACCTGCAACCACCAACACTGTTTACCGGGATGAAGGATTTTGTAAACAGTCCACGAGCAAACTGTATCAGGATGAAAGCGAGATGACCACTAACACTGTTTACCGGGATGAAGGATTTTGTAAACAGTCCACGAGCAAACCTTGTCAAGATGAAAGCGAGATGACCACTAACACTGTTTACCAGGATGAAGGATTTTGTAAAGAGTCCACGAGCAAACTTTATCAGGATGAAAGCAAGATGACCACTAAAACTGTTTACCGGGATGAAGGATTTTGTAAACAGTCCAAGAGCAATCTTTATCAGGATGAGAGAAAGGTGCAACGAAAGCATTTGTACCTTGATGCAGCATCCTATTTCCCACACGAACCAAATGGAGACACGATGTCATGTTTGTATCAGCAAGTGACTGATGTAGACTCACCAGACTCAGATAGTGGTGTCTAATCCATATTCAACACCCCACCATTACAACTCCACACCACTGATAGGGGCCCGTATTTTCCCGAGCCAGACGAATCGCCTCCCATCACCAAATTCGTGAAATTACCACATAATTATATTCGACGGAAAATCAAGGCGAAACGTAGACACGTTTCCAAACAGCTTCAAGACGCACTAGCCGCACCCCCACAAGCCACACTGCAATCGTCCACGAACTCAATACCTACTCAACGAACAGTAAACGCTATCGTGTCACCTACTGTACCCACCGCTTCACAGTACGATGCCCGACTCACCAGCGAAGAGATTGAAATGCTGAAAATGGCGAGGGAACGCACAACGACTGCAGTGCGGGAGTTGGACAAGATCTTTTATAGACACTAGTCGTGTCTTTTACAAGGGGATTGACATACGTCTTCGGCCTGACCATGAAGGAGTCACAGGAGGAAGATGAAACTTGGCAAATTTAAAGCTCATCATATTTGCACTTAATGTGTAAAGTACGAGTTTGTTTCATCAATGGGTTTTCCCGCTACGGTGCACGGCGCAATGTACCCTATTGACCGGATCTGCTGCTCCAAAGATTTGACAAAACAATGGAAAAGCAAACGAGGGTAAATTGCTGTCAACAGTTGTTCAAAAAGTGTCAGTCAAACAATTTTTTGGAGACCATGGTGACAGTAGATGAGACTTGGGTACACCATTATGACCCCGAATACAAAATTGCCAGCATGCAATGGAAAACCCCGGGCTCCCCAACACCTGTCAAGCCGAGGGCGCAGAAATCTGCAGGAAAAGTGTTGCTGACTGTTTTTTGGGACGGCAAAGGTGTCCTTTTGAAAGATTATCTTCCTCGTGGCAACACAGTTAATGGACAGTACTATGCAGATCTTCTCACAAAACTAAGAAAGGTTGTGACCAGGAAAGGAGGGATAACGCGCACTCAAAATCTTCCTTTGCTTCAAGACAACGCGCCCTCTCACAAAGCACGGCTTGTGCAGCTAGCAGCCAACGATTTGAATATTGAAATTCTTCCACACCCACCATATTCTCCAGATTTGGCTCCATCAGACTTTTTTCTATTCCCAAATCTTAAAAAAACAGCTAAAAGGAAATCATTTTGACAGCGATGAAGAGGTTATACTGGCATGTGATGATTGGTTTAGTTTGAAAAAATAGGGTGTTCTTCTCCCAAGGTCTTTTCAAGGTCAAGCAGAGATGGCAGAAGTGTGTCAATTCAGATGGTGGATATATTGAAAAGGAATAAACACTATACAAAATTTCAGCTCTCTGTGACATGTCCTTCATGGTCAGGCCCAAGACTTATGTCAATCCCCTTGTATATGCTTGCCAATCCAAGCATGGTCTACGTGAATGTGAATATACTCTATTTAATAACGTTTAAAATTTTAGATATACTCTATTTTTAGACTGCATTGAATTTACTGTCCCAGTTGAACTATCACAGATGACCGAGTTGCAGCCTGAAATGTTACAGACTAACCCAGCAGAAGTTTTCATTCCGGACAGGCAACAGTTGATGACCAGAGTACCCCAAGAGCAGCCAGCAGATTATTATACTTAGGCATTGTGAAAATAAAAATGACACAAACAGTTAGGGTGTTGAATATTGCAATCACACTTATTACAGACACTTTGGATGTTTAATCACACAACCCCAGAGTCATAACACATGTGTTGCACACAGATTTTGTCATAATATTGATTTATACATTGAGAATGTATCACCTTACACACTTCTTCGCCCTACCTTTTCTTTCCCGTTCCAGAGACCAAGTTTTTCTTTCTACATGCATCTTTGTGCATATTTACGCAGGCACTTTCCACATTTTGCACTAGTAGTCCTTCTATTACTTTTCACTAAAGTATCATTTTAACCTATTGTTGCGAACAGATTCTTTTGTGTGATAGTCTGTTACGCACAGATTCTTTTGGTAGGCATACAAATATAAAGTAATATCTATCTGTCTGATGAAAAGTATTTCTTGAGAGTCAAAATACTTACTTGATAATCAAAGGTACTTATTTGATAGTCAAAGGGAAATGACCCTTGATTGGTTTGATATTATATTTTGTTATGTTTGTTATCTTCTCTCGGGAGTAGTAGGGAATGTTGGACTTAGGTCGCATTCTGGTGGGGCCATGATGGAGCGCTAATGGAGCGCATGACTTTTATATAGCAAAAAATGGCGGCGCGCTGGTGGAGCGCATGACTTTTATATAAGGGAAATGTGGTGGAGCAAGATGGCGGACTTGAGATAACAAGGGGAAATAACTAGGTTGTTGTATTGCATGACTTTTTATATAAGGAAAATGTGCAGGTGGAGCATCAGGCGTTGGTACATGACTTTTTATATAAGGAAATACCCATTGCGCAGGTGGAGCATCAGGCGTTGGTGCATGACTTTTTATATAAGGAAAATGTGCAGGTGGAGCATCAGGCGTTGGTACATGACTTTTTATATATAAGGAAAATGTGCAGGTGGATCATCAGGCGGCGTGGATGACTTTTTATATAAGGAAAATCTTATTGCGCAGGTGGAGCAGCAGGCATTGGTACATGACTTTTTATATAAGGAAATACTCATTACGCAGGTGGAGCATCAGGCGGCGCGGATACTTTTATATAAGGAAATACTCATTGCGCAGGTGGAGCATCAGGAGTTGGTACATGACTTTTTATATAAGGAAAATGTGCAGGTGGAGCATCAGGTGTTGGTACATGATGGGATGACTTTTTATATAAGGAAAATGTGCAGGCGCGGTGGAGGCGCAAGATGGCGGACTTGAGATAACAAGGGGAGATAAGTAGGTTGTTGTATTGCATGACTTTGTATATAAGGAAAATGTACAGGTGGAGCATCATGTGTTGGTACATGACTTTTTATATAAGGAAATACTCACTACGCAGGTGGAGCATCAGGCGTTGGTACATGACTTTTTATATAAGGAAAATGTGCAGGTGGAGCATCAGGTGTTGGTACATGATGGGATGACTTTTTATATAAGGAAAATGTGCAGGCGCGGTGGAGGCGCAAGATGGCGGACTTGAGATAACAAGGGGAGATAAGTAGGTTGTTGTATTGCATGACTTTGTATATAAGGAAAATGTGCAGGTGGAGCATCAGGTGTTGATACATGACTTTTTATATAAGGAAATACTCATTGAGCAGGTGGAGCATCAGGCGTTGGTACATGACTTTTTATATAAGGAAAATGTGCAGGCGCGGTGGAGGTGCAAGAGGGTGGACTTGAGATAACAAGAAGGAGATATATGGCCCAAGATGGCGGGATGACGTGTTATATAATGAAAGTCAGGAGGAGCCCCGGCGGAGCTCAGGAGGAGCGGATGACTTTTTATACAGTAATATATTATTGTTGTTGTATGTGTTGTTTTTAGTATATCATAGCCAACTTAGGTAGTATTCTGGACGATAACAAGAAGACTTTTAGATAACAGTTAGACGATAGTTAGACAGCAAGAAGAGGTTATATTTACACAATAGGAAGACGATAACAAGAAGCCGATAACAGTTAGACGATAGTTAGACAGCAAGAAGAGGGTATATTTAGACAATAGGAAGACGATAGTTAGACGATATATACATATAATAGGGAGATATATTTAGACAATAGTAAGACGATAGTTATACGATATATATTTTACAACAGTTATACGAACAGTTATTTTACAACAGTTATACGAACAATTAGACGATATATTTAGACATACAACGGTTATACGAACAGTTATATATAGGTAACAAAAATGAATTTTAGTTAATATATTTTTATTTTTTTCAAATACTGTTTTGTAGTATCAAAACATATAGGAGCATATATGGTAATATATAGGAGTACATATATAGTATTTTTTAACATTACATGAGTATGTACAATTGCCAAATAACACATAGTGACAAGGTACAATATATCTTATATTGGAAGATGGGAGATGTTACAGTAGTAACATTTTCACAGTAAGAAATATAATATAACACCGGGGTACAGTTCCAGGCCAGACCTTGATGGATATGTGTCGTCACATTGTCGTCACGTCGTAAGAAATAGAGAGTTTATGTATGTACCTGTGGGTATCTGTGGGTGTCCGTGTATTGGATTTTTATAATGTAATATATGTTGTTTTAGATAATAAGAAGAGGATATATTTAGTCATATATTTAGATAACAAGAAGACGATAATAGTTAGAGGTATATTTATAGATAATAGGAAGACTTTGAGATAACAAGAAGACTTTGAGATAATAGGAAGACGCTATATTCTGGAGGTGGGATGGAGGTGCGCTGCAGGCGTAAGATGGCAGGATGACTTTTTATATAAGGAAAATGTGCAGGTGGAGCATCAGGCGTTGGTACATGACTTTTTTTATATAGTAATATGTGTTTATTGAGATAACAAGAAGACGATAATAGGAAGAGGATAATAGCAAGACTTTGCGATTTTTAGATAACAAGAAGACGTTATTTATAGACATATATTAATTCTGCAGGAGTGATGCAGGGGTAAGATGGCGGGGTGACTTTTTATATAAGGAAAATGTGCAGGCGCGGTGCAGGAGGAGAATGATTTTTATATAGTAATATATTCGTATTTATTTTTAGATAATAGGAAGACGTTATTTATAGATAACAAGAAGAGGATATATTTAGACTTGTGATAACAAGAAGACTTTGAGATAATAGGAAGACGATATATTCTGGAGGTGGGATAGAGGTGCGCAGCAGGCGCAAGATGGCGGGATGACTTTTTATATAGTAATATATTAGTTTTTATTTTTAGATATCAAGAAGACGTTATTTATAGACATATATTAATTCTGCAGGAGTGAGACAGGGGTAAGATGGCGGGATGACTTTTTATATAAGGAAAATGTGCAGGCGCGGTGCAGGAGGAGCATGATTGTTATATAGTAATATATTAGTGTTTATTTTTAGATAATAGGAAGACGTTATTTATAGATAACAAGAAGAGGATATGTTTAGACTTGTGATAACAAGAAGACTTTGAGATAATAGGAAGACGATATATTCTGGAGGTGGGATAGAGGTGCGCTGCAGGCGCAAGATAGCGGGATGACTTTTTATATAAGGAAAATGTGGTGTAGCGCTAGCGGAGTTCAGGAGAAGTGGATGACTTTTTTTTATATAGTAATATGTGTTTATTGAGATAACAAGAAGACGATAATAGGAAGAGGATATATTCTGGAGGTGGGATGGAGGAGCGATGGAGGTACAAGATGGCGGGATGACTTAGTTAGTTGATCTATGGGTGACGTATAACCCCACTTCTTTTTCGTATACCCCTAGGAGCTCTCAGAACACAGGCGGTTCGGATTACTTGGCGAGTCTGTCAATGCACGTTTTGCCTTGTTCGTGGAGCCTATGAAATATAATGGAAGGTCCCTCGACTATGTTTTGGCGCAACGTGTGGTGCAAATCTGCCTCCCGCTCGCAGCATAACGAAAAAAAGAGACGTTGGATGGGAGGGTTTTGAAGAGGTGTTTAACGTGACATCAGGTACGGAAATCACGTCTTTGAACATATCTACCCCTAGGTCCGCGTAAAAAATAACTTGATGTTCTAACCCCACTAAGAAGGGGACCATGTCTTTGTTATTGTACCAGGTGAGAAAGTCACGCAACGTGGTCAGGTGGTTATCGCAGTAGTATGTTCAGGCAGACTAGCTTATGGTAGCAACTAGAGACGTCCTTATTGTTACAGTCTGTAATTGAACCAAGGTCGAGGCCAGTTTCAGCCATTTTAAGAAAACTCAACACCCACGTGGTTGTAACCTCCTTAGAAAGAAACCAGATCGATGGCCCCACAAAACAGCGCGTGTAAATTTCTGTTCACCTCACTAGGGCAAAACACAATCGAACAATACTAGAAACATTCCTTCGTTCATGTGTTCGAATCCGCTACTTAAGGTTTTCACTTTTTTTTTTATTTATTTTACAAGTGCGGCATGTGGTGATATGTTTTATATTGTCTCCCAATCGTACCAAACAGGAGGCGACCATGGAAATATAGTACATTAAATAAATGCACGTGGTGTTAAGTCAGCCGGCACGAAGCTGTCGTCAGCATCGAGCCGACTGCCTTAACCGTCCCAGAGTTTCTCTGGTACCATTTGTAACTGGGTCTGCCCTGCCGTGTTGTGTGCAGTGCATCACACATACCTTGTGTATATCATCAATGACAAACTCTCTCTGGCCACAGAAATTGCTAGTTTCATTAACAAAGCTGCAGCTACCTTTGTCTGCCTCACATCACGTTTTTGGGAAACTCCAAACTCGCAACGATGAACAAAGCTGTAATATATAACGCCTGTATCGTCAGTTTACTTCTATATGGCAGTGAGACCTGAACAATCTATGCTAAGCAAGAAAGAAGGGTCAATACCCTCCATCTACCGTGTCTGCGTCACCTCGTCGGTATTTCGTCGAAAGATAAAGTGTACAAACTCAAAGGAATATAAACTTGTTTCAGATAGTCTATATTTAACGCTGGCGTTACCCACCCTAACGGACTATAGCAGTATGAATCATTCATCGCTTACATTTGATAATGTCTTCCTCGCGAGCGCAGACCATCGATCGAGTTTAACAACGTGTGGTAAAAAGCACGTGTGTGTCGGTTTTTCTTAAAATTGTTGAAACTGGCCTCGACATTGTCTCGATTGTAACATGTAACACCAAGGGATATGTAGTTGGCGTCATATTTTAGTCTGGTTATGACATATATCCGATTTTTTATATTTTCCTCTTTAACTCAAGTATTCTTTTAAAAGAGAGCATTAACTATATACTTCTATCAAACACTGCACTCCCACTTCTCGACGAGATCAGCCTTTGTTACACGTGCGAAAAAACTTTGGTAAGTCATATCTAAAAAGTTTTCTACCAAAGCCAGTGGTCACATTTCTATCACCTCGCGGGTACATTTCTATTTATTTAATGTACTATATTTCCAAGGTCGCCTCGTGTTTGGTATGATTGGGAGATTATATAAAACCTATCACCAGATGCCGCACTTGTAAATTAAAAAATAAAAAAGTGAAACCTTAAAAAAAAATCGGGGAGGGGTTCGAGTACACGAGCGAGCCTATACCTAAACTTTCATGGAATACACACAAATCTCCTGTTATTGGTTACGAATACACAATATTATAGAAATAATGGCTTAACAAAAACAACTATTTAAAACATTACAGATAACGAAAAGTGATTTTATGAGGAAACGCACACAAACGAGTAAAGCTGTGATATAACCGACTTCATCGCCAGTTTACTTCTATATGACAGTGAGAAATATTCTTCCTCTTCTCGATAAGCGAGCATTGTAACAAAGACATGGGTTCTGACTATTTGGACAGGTTTGCGAGGTATCTGTGTAAAATAAGTCATATTTTCGATAAGGGACCGATTAAGCAAACACACCTGCACAGTAATTAAACATCCCCTGTAATGAAATTGCCTCTCGAGCCTGTTATTTACTCACAATATCGGCCTCGCAGATCTCTGAAACACACGTGCGTACGTCTATCATTCGATCTTTCTGAATGCAATTGGCTTTTTTAAATTGAATTTTCCAAACACACCTGGGGCGTAATTAAACATTGGCGTAACGAGGCTAGTAGGTTTCACCTTTTTATAAAAGAAATTGGTTTTCATGTCATACACATCCATACAGAAAGCATGTAAGACCGTGGTAGGTATTTTTCTACAGTAGACTATTCTTCTTCTTCTTCTTCTTCCATCCTTAGCCGTCGACCGACCAAGCAGTCTGTGGCCATTACGCCTTGGGGGCGTCTTAGGGCAACAAGAAATTATCCGTTGTTCCGTTACAACAGACTATATATGTTATATATATATATATATATATATATATATATATATATATATATATATATATATATATATATATATATATATAAACCAATTTTGACCTTGTGTGGTGTACACAATATTTCTATTTTCTTGTTTAAATTTATTTCTTAGTTACAAACCAAAAAGACAACTCACCTTGTTTGTTTTTCACGTGCTTTGTAATCAAGACCGCGATACCAAATCCAGTGGTCACATTTCTATCATCTCGAGGGCATATTTCTTTCAACTCGAGGGCATATTTCTGTCGTCTCACATACATATTTCTATCACCTCGAGGGTATATTTCTTTCAACTCGAGGGTATATTTCTGTCATTTCACATACATATTTCTATCACATCGCGGGTATATTTCTATAACATCGCGGGTATATTTCTACCACCTCACAGGCATATTTCTATTTATTTAATGTACTATATTTCCATGGTCGTCTCCTGTTTGGTACGATTGGGAGACAATATAAAACATATCACCACATGCCGCACTTGTAAAATAAAAAAATAAAAAATAAATAAAAAAGTGAAAACCTTAAGTAGCGGATTCGAACACATGAACAAAGGAATGTTTCTAGTATTGTTCGATTGTGTTTTGCCCTAGTGAGTTGAACAGAAATTTACACGCGCTGTTTTGTGGGGCCATCGATCTGGTTTCTTTCTAGGGAGGTTACAACCACGTGGGTGTTGAGTTTTCTTAAAATGGCTGAAACTGGCCTCGACCTTGGTTCAATTACAGACTGTAACAATAAGGACGTCTCTAGTTGCTACCATAAACTAGTCTGTCTGAACATACTACTGCGATAACCACAGGACCATGTTGCGTGACTTTCTCACCTGGTACAATAACAAAGACATGGTCCCCTTCTTAGTGGGGTTAGAACATCAAGTTATTTTTTACGCGGACCTAGGGGTAGATATGTTCAAAGACGTGATTTCCGTACCTGATGTCACGTTAAACACCTCTTCAAAACCCTCCCATCCAATGTCTCTTTTTTTCGTTATGCTGCGAGCGGGAGGCAGATTTGCACCACACGTTGCGCCAAAACATAGTCGAGGGACCTTCCATTATATTTCATAGGCTCCACGAACAAGGCAAAACGTGCATTGACAGACTCGCCAAGTAATCCGAACCACCTGTGTTCTGAGAGCTCCTAGGGGTATACGAAAAAGAAGTGGGGTTATACGTCACCCATAGATCAACTAACTAAGTCATCCCGCCATCTTGTACCTCCATCGCTCCTCCATCCCACCTCCAGAATATATCCTCTTCCTATTATCGTCTTCTTGTTATCTCAATAAACACATATTACTATATAAAAAAAAGTCATCCACTTCTCCTGAGCTCCGCTAGCGCTCCACCAAATTTTCCTTATATAAAAAGTCATCCCGCCATCTTGCGCCTGCAGCGCACCTCTATCCCACCTCCAGAATATATCGTCTTCCTATTATCTCAAAGTCTTCTTGTTATCACAAGTCTAAATATATCCTCTTCTTGTTATCTATAAATAACGTCTTCCTATTATCTAAAAATAAACACTAATATATTACTATATAAAAATCATGCTCTTCCTGCACCGCGCCTGCACATTTTCCTTATATAAAAAGTCATCCCGCCATCTTATCCCTGTCTCACTCCTGCAGAATTTATATATGTCTATAAATAACGTTTTCTTGATATCTAAAAATAAACACTAATATATTACTATATAAAAAGTCATCCCGCCATCTTGCGCCTGCTGCGCACCTCTATCCCACCTCCAGAATATATCGTCTTTCTATTATCTCAAAATCTTCTTGTTATCGCAAGTCTAAATATATCCTCTTCTTGTTATCTATAAATAACGTCTTCCTATTATCTAAAAATAAATACTAATATATTACTATATAAAAATCATGCTCCTCCTGCACCGCGCCTGCACATTTTCCTTACATAAAAAGTCATCCCACCATCTTACCCCTGCCTCACTCCTGCAGAATTAATATATGTCTATAAATAACGTCTTCTGTTATCTAAAAATAAACACTAATATATTACTATATAAAAAATCATTCCGCCATCTTGCGCCTGCAGCCCACCTCCATCCCACCTCCAGAATATAGCGTCTTCCTATTATCTCAAAGTCTTCTTGTTATCTCAAGTCTAAATATATCCTCTTCTTGTTATCTATAAATAACGTCTTCCTATTATCTAAAAATAAACACTAATATATTACTATATAAAAAGCATGCTCCTCCTGCACCGCGCCTGCACATTTTCCTTATATAAAAAGGCATCCCGCCATCTTACCCCTACCTCACACCTGCAGAATTAATATATGTCTATAAATAACGTCTTCTTGATATCTAAAAATAAACACTAATATATTACTATATAAAAAGTCATCTGCTCCTGAGCTCCGCTAGCGCTCCGCCACCTTTTCCTTATATAAAAGTCACCCCTCCATCTTGCACCTGCAACGCACCTCCACATTTTCCTTCTTGTTATCTAAATATATATATCTATAAATAACGTCTTCTTGTTATCTAAAAATCAACACTAATATATTACTATATAAAAAGTCACCCCGCCATTTTACCCCTGCATCACTCCTGCAGAATTAATATATGTCTATAAATAACGTCTTCTTGTTATCTAAAAATCGCAAAGTCTTGCTATTATCCTCTTCCTATTATCGTCTTCTTGTTATCTCAATAAACACATATTACTATATAAAAAAAGTCATGTACCAACGCCTGATGCTCCACCTGCACATTTTCCTTATATAAAAAGTCATCCCGCCATCTTACACCTGCAGCGCACCTCCATCCCACCTCCAGAATATAGCGTCTTCCTATTGTCTCAAAGTCTTCTTGTTATCTCAAAGTCTTCCTATTATCTATAAATATACCTCTAACTATTATCGTCTTCTTGTTATCTAAATATATGACTAAATATATCCTCTTCTTGTTATCTAAAACAACATATATTACATTATAAAAATCCAATACACAGACACCCACAGATACCCACAGGTACATACATAAACTCTCTATTTCTTACGACGTGACGACAATGTGACGACACATATCCATCAAGGTCTGGCCTGGAACTGTACCCCGGTGTTATATTATATTTCTTACTGTGAAAATGTTACTACTGTAACACCTCCCATCTTCCAATATAAGATATATTGTACCTTGTCACTATGTGTTATTTGGCAATTGTACATACTCATGTAATGTTAAAAAATACTATATATGTACTTCTATATATTACCATATATGCTCCTATATGTTTTGATACTACAAAACAGTATTTGAAAAAAAATAAATATATTAACTAAAATTCATTTTTGTTACCTATATATAACTGTTCGTATAACCGTTGTATGTCTAAATATATCGTCTAATTGTTCGTATAACTGTTGTAAAATAACTGTTCGTATAACTGTTGTAAAATATATATCGTATAACTATCGTCTTCCTCTTGTCTAAATATATCTCCCTATTATATGTATATATCGTTTAACTATCGTCTTCCTATTGTCTAAATATACCCTCTTCTTGCTGTCTAACTATCGTCTAACTGTTATCGGCTTCTTGTTATCGTCTTCCTATTGTGTAAATATAACCTCTTCTTGCTGTCTAACTATCGTCTAACTGTTATCTAAAAGTCTTCTTGTTATCGTCCAGAATACTACCTAAGTTGGCTATGATATACTAAAAACAACACATACAACAACAATAATATATTACTGTATAAAAAGTCATCCGCTCCTCCTGAGCTCCGCCGGGGCTCCTCCTGATTTTCCTTATATAACACGTCATCCCGCCATCTTGGGCCATATATCTCCTTCTTGTTATCTCAAGTCCGCCGTCTTGCCCCTCCACCGCGCCTGCACATTTTCCTTATATAAAAAGTCATGTACCAACACCTGATGCTCCACCTGTACATTTACCTTATAATAAAAGTCATGCAATACAACAACCTACTTATCTCCCCTTGTTATCTCAAGTCCGCCATCTTGCGCCTCCACCGCGCCTGCACATTTTCCTTATATAAAAAGTCATCCCATCATGTACCAACACCTGATGCTCCACCTGCACATTTTCCGTATATAAAAAGTCATGTACCAACGCCTGATGCTCCACCTGCTCAATGAGTATTTCCTTATATAAAAGTATCCGCGCCGCCTGATGCTCCACCTGCGTAATGAGTATTTCCTTATATAAAAAGTCATGTACCAATGCCTGCTGCTCCACCTGCGCCATAAGATTTTCCTTATATAAAAAGTCATCCACGCCGCCTGATGATCCACCTGCACATTTTCCTTATATATAAAAAGTCATGTACCAATGCCTGATGCTCCACCTGCACATTTTCCTTATATAAAAAGTCATGCACCAACGCCTGATGCTCCACCTGCGCAGTGAGTATTTCCTTATATAAAAAGTCATGTACCAACGCCTGATGCTCCACCTGCACATTTTCCTTATATAAAAAGTCATGCAATACAACAACCTAGTTATTTCCCCTTGTTATCTCAAGTCCGCCATCTTGCTCCACCACATTTCCCTTATATAAAAGTCATGTGCTCCACCAGCGCGCCGCCATTTTTTGCTATATAAAAGTCATGCGCTCCACCAGCGCTCCACCATGGCCCCAACAGAATGCGACCTAAGTCCAACATTCCCTACTACTCTCGGGTCTTAACCTGGCGCACAAATATTAGATTTACGTCGGTTTGTTCTTTGTTTGAACAAAACAGATTGGTCTTGCTTGGTATGTTTATAACCCGAGTTAATGTTTATTCCTTGACTATTTAAGGCGATTTGGTCTAATATCTTTATATCTTTTTGATGTCTAACGTCGGCCTATTTTGAGTTGAACTCTCGGGTCAAGCGCGCTTCTGCGCATGTGTCGAATTGAGAGACTTCCGTCATGTTGGTTTTGCTGAATGCTGTTCGGACAAGGGAAGTCCGGAGATTGGTCTCTGTGGTTTATTCTGGGGAATGAGATAGTTTCTCTGTATGACTATAATGTCAGTACTTCTCCCCAGTGTTTATTCTTAACGCCAAGAGATGGCGTGTGCTATTTGCTAGTGTGATTTTTCTAAGACCAAGGTAAAGAAGACATTTTCTGAACTTGTTCTATGCTTAGATGTGCAGACGTGCTATCGTCCGTCCATGTGATTGATTGACTATATATAACGACGACATGTTACCTAGCAGCACTAAATATTTGATGTACGCAGCATTATGTATTTTAAGATATGCAGAGCCCAACAGGTACATTTGTATAATGAACAGAGCCTTTGATTATGCTTCGTTATTCATCTTCGGTGTGAGCGAAGCTCACCCAAGATAGAGCCGATTTGGACCCCGCTTTTGTCTAGCGGATTATCGATCAGAGAACAGGAATGCCCTTATTATCTGATGATGATACAGAGATCTGTCTACTATAAAACCCATTACTGGTGGATGAAGATTGTCGTCATATAAGCCTGCTAAATTTACGGCCTGAAATACTTCGCTAGAAGAGGTTCTGTCAGGGAGCCATTGAAGATAAACATTTGCTAGCATTAACTGATGCGATTAGTCAGTTAGGGCCTGAGATGACAGACAACTAGAACTCTGAGTGCTTGGCTACTGAAGTTCAGTTGTATCTACATTCGACACGAATGCCTATTTGATGTTGTAGACCATGTTTTTCAAGTATACGATGTTTTTGGCCAACCTGGTCCAGTAACTGTAATCGTGCTGTCATAGTGTGTATCACATTAAATGTATGAAAACGTCTACAGTGGTCCACGTTATTGACTTCTAGTTACGAGTGAATGAGTGCCTTATCAACCTGTCAACTCTACAGAACAGTCCATCCATTCGCGTGACTTACAGCTACGCTCCCATTCCATGTAAACACTGTCCCTTGCTAGCGCCTCAACACTTGGCGAGCAAGGTGACTTAGATACACAACACTGCGTCGGTCGAGTTGACCTTTTTCCATCATTTGTCCAGTCTTCATCACTACTAGTATTTACATGCAACACACTGCAAAGAGGATTAATCTTTGCAACACCTATGATGCATATTTCCGCTAAATTCATCTATATCTATAACTTTTCCTTGATCCTCTTATAACATCTGTTAATAGCATGTGTGAATTATATTAGTACAAGTTCATAAATATGAATTGTCACTGTATGCTATTTTTTTTCTTTCCACAGAGATTTATTTATTTTTGAATGTACACACATTTTTTTTTTCTTGTTTGTTGTACCATCACTAAAATCCTTTGTTTATAAAATGACCATATATGAAATTCTTTTTGACAACAAATGTTAAATCACTTTGATAAATTTTTAAGAATCTGGTATATAAATAGTATTGTTTAAATATTGGAAATTTTTCCAAAGAGATTGTACTGTACATGCAACCTTTGATCCACCATTATAAGATTTTTTAGGGAGCCTCGCTAGCGTAGTGGTTACCACAACTCTCTGGCGACCGGGTGATCCAGGATCAAACCCGGGCGGGTGATCCAGGATCAAACCCGGGCGACGGCATTAGAGGATTTTTCGTCGACCGGGATTTGGACTGGATTAACTCGAGACCTGGCGAGGACATTTGAAGAAATGTCGTCGACCAGGGATTGGCGGCTCCTGAGCCGACCCAGCTCTAATGGGTACCTCCGAAATCGGCGAGTATCTGCCTGAATGGCGAGGAACACCTGTCTCTGTACAAGAAAAAAAAGGGATACTCACGTAAAAATCAATGTCAGGTTAGACATTAATTATAACCTGAGATTTCGCCTCGAGTATTAGCGGGTGTACTAAAAAAAAAAAAAAAAGATTTTTCACTCCACCTCTCACACCCCCTTGACTTACTGTTTTCTCTCTACTGTTTTGAGAAGACATTCTGGACTTGTGAATTTTTTTTTTTTTTCAAATCATCTTCATCCCTTGGAATTACAATATTCTTGTAATCTGGAGATCTTTGTTTTTCTTTCCGGTTTATGGCGAAACCACAGTTCCCTATCCCTAAAACTTGTTGACAACAGCTGATATTACTATTCTTACTACACCCCAGTTGTCAGAAACATTGGTAGTATTTCTATTTTGTTTTAGAGAAACGGTTATTGTAACTTTATATAAATTTTAGTTTATTAATGCACTGTTGTGACATAAAGAGAAAAAGAATATATAGAATTGAAAAAAAAAGAGAAAACAGAAAGAAAAGAAAAGTATAAAGAGAAAAATACAGAAAACACATTTGATATAAATGTTATTGATTACAAGATGTCGAATATTCATAAGCCACCCCCACAAATGTTGATGAAAACAGATAACTGTTTGTTTATTTTGGCATACATTGCTACACATGTTTCATAGTGACATTGATACCCCATGATATGTTAGGCCTATGCCACATGAGATTGACTGCTTTGATGATAGCAGCTGACATAGAAGAAGGAAAAGAAAAACATCACCACATGAGATAAGCCAACTAGTGATTGTTGAAGCCTATGCACTGATACCCCTTGATAGCATTTACATATGCTGACTCTGCCATTGAATACCCCGCCACTATTTGCATGTGATGACTATGCCATGAACACCCTGATATTAGTTATATTTATGAGATTAATAAGGTGACACCCCATGAGATAGGGAAACCAGTGTTTAGTTATGATGCCCATCGAGAATAATGTTATACATTACTTAATTCTGTCTTAACGTGGTTACGAAGACAGAGGAGAAAATATGATTGAATAATCTTGGAGATTTTAATGACATAAAAGATTTCAGAAGAAGATTGTCCGAATACTGGAACCATAAGTGTAAGGATACACACGACAAGGATGAATAATACGGACACATGACACAAACAGGATAGTCATACGTGGAATACAAGTGTTAAGGATACACATACGGACAAATGTTGATGAGAAAATTTGATAATACTGGAAGAATATTGCTACACCCAGATAACATTGAAAAAAAAAGAGATAGTCTCATACTAGAGATGGTATTCCCCTTTGATATTCATTGATAATGCCTATGTCATATAAGCATAAACTGAGGATTATTAGTAAAGTAATGATGATTACAGTGCCGATTAAAGATGTTGATGACCTTTGCAGTACTTAGACATTTCTGTCTTACGACAATGATATGATATAACAGATAGTAAAAAAAAATGACTTACGCATTTTGACATACTGAGATCTGATCACCCCTACTGATTCATGGATAGAAAATGATACCTTCCCAAGGAAATATGTGTTCAGGATACACACGTTGGAGATATAGAAAAGAAAAAGAAAATGATACTCCTACCAGAGAAACCCAAGATGAAAATACAGGTTGATGATTCATAGATGTCATATGATAGATGACATATAATACCCATGCCCAAATGACATACGCCTATATAGTAAATGACTGAAAATGTTTTTGAATTTAAGAATCATAGACTGCCCATCTGGCTGTTTCAGACGTACTATTCTGACAGCAGATGATATAAACACTATATAGATCTGACAAATCTTTGACCTGCGAGGACGGATCTAGTGTTGACAACATTACATGTACATAAATTATATATTTTTTGTTCTTTGTCAAGTAGTCATTGACATTATTGGGATGCTACATGTTGCATCAATGGTTGTTTGTATGACATTTTTGATGAATTGTTGGAAAATATTATTAAGATATAGTAGGTAATGGGTTACTAAATGATGTATTTTAGAAATAACAGGAGGACTGGTAATGATCTAACTGTGTAATGGATTGGATCACCATATATGATAAATGGGATATTTTGAAAATAAGAAAAATATGATTGAACCTCGAGATAACATGGACACATTGTTTGGAGTACCAAGAAAGTCGTCCCAACATAAAGAATTTTAACGATATTAAGTAAAGTAACCTATATGGAACATTTGTGGGTTTTTGAAAGTTTTTTTCTTTACTTTGTACATTTATAGTAACATATTGGTACGATGATCATTGAATTATGGTTCAAAGAAAATGTTTGAAAAATATTTCTAGAAAATGTTTCACATTAAAAATATTGTGTTGATAGTTGATAGACTATAAGGATAAATCCATGAATAATAAATATAGCTTAGCTGTTTTATGAAGTTGGACTATCATTACAATAAGGACTTGGAGATTTTGAAAAAATAATTGAATACGTCCTGCTGGGCTTTAGCTAGAACGCATATTAATTGGAGAGCCAGGAGGAATGTTTAACATGGAGATACTGAAATACAATGATTATTATCATATAAGAGCCAATAACAGAAAAAGATATGATATTAAAATGTTGTCTCCTCCTCCTACTAAGTTAGATAAAAATGTTGTAAATTATATTATTATGCACTTTCACTAATTAATATTTGGACGGAATTTGATGTGCTTTATAAGTACATAATGACTATAAGAATTTACATTGTTTTAAGAAAACTGTCATTGATAATTGTTCAGATTGTTCAAGGTTCCCACTCGTGTAAATTTTGAGTGGCGACTCGATGGATTAGATTAATGTTTAGAAAATTTTTGCTGGCCAGGGTTACCAATTTAAAATTTTGTTGGCATATACATTTGCAGGGACCCGGGATCTATATGTGACCGTACGTCCGACACTTCTAATATTTATTCATGCCAAGACCTAAATGCAACTTATCGAATTTGAAACAGACTATAGATTTATAACTAAAACCCCAAAAATAACATAGACTGCTATTGTGTACGAAACAGACTATAAATCTTAACTAAAATATAAAAAAAGACATAGTAATAAATATAGGGTAAGTTAGCTGGGACACGTGAGGTTCCTAGCCAATGAATAGGCTGAATTGAACTAAACCCCCACACGCTATCTCCAGGCGAGAATTCCCAGCAAGATGAGTTAGAAAAAAAGGTTTTTAATGGAAGCAGTTGTGTTTTATTAGGAGATAGTCCAAAACCAGAAGAGCGGTATTGCAAGACGTGTTTTTTTTTACTAAAAGGGCTCAAATAGTCTTCTAGGCATCCAAACTGGATGGTTATTGTGTTCATCGAATTGTGTCCAAACAATAAGGTGTGGCCGTGTACATAGTTGTTCCTTTGGAAACAGACTATATTCTTACAAGACAGAGGAAGCACAGACCACCCCATAATTTTATATTTTCTGTTTCTCATAAAATATAAAATTATGGGGTGGTCTGTGCTTCCTCCGTCTTGTAAGAATATAGTAATATAGTCTGTTTCCAAAGGAACAACTATGTACACGGCCACAAAGGTGCATTTCAACGTATTTTTCAGAACGAGAGTGAGTATATCCGCTATGTTCTTATATGATTTGCAGCTAGCTTTGTCATGCAGTGAGAACCATTATTTTCCCCCTGAATTCGAAATGCAATGTAGAAATCTGGTTTACGAGCAACAGACAGACTAATGAAAAAACCTAGGGAAAAGAAAAATAACGAGAACTTTGGATGTATAAAAATGAACGAGATTAAAGAGGAAATATAGAAGGGAAATATGGCGCATCGAGGCATCGATCTGTGAAAACACATGGGCTATACCAAGAAGATTGCTAACTTTTGTCTGATGTATATATGACTTTGATTATTGAATTGTTCAAGTGTTATTGAATATCTACCCTTTCTGTTAGAAGAAAGTCAAATAAAATATGATGAAACTTCAAGGCTGTTTATGTTCACGGCGTTTGGAAAGACGATTGAACTATGAGAATGAATGATCTGAATCCATTATATTGAAGACTCTCTCAGGTAGCATATAACATCATGCAATAGAAGGAATTGTGATAAAGGAACCTGGATCCCTAAATAACATTGTGGGTAAATCTTCAACTCTGGCAGACTTGAAGCCAGTATATAAAATCTCAATACTCACGTCCAAATGAAATAATAACCCACCCCACGGCTACAATATATATATATATATATATATATATATATATATATATATATATACATATATATATATATATATATATATATATATATATATATATATATATAGTTCCAAAGGTTGTTATTGCCGGGAGTTGTAATGAGGATAAGCTCTCACTGCAGATAAAATACTTCTATGGCACGCGCCTCAAACAGCCTCTGACAACCAAGTCCAGCTCTCGGCCTTCACGTGTGGCTCAATTTGAGCCCGGCGGAACTGTTTCCACTGACGGGAGAAGGGGCAAAAGCGAGCGACTGGCGCCTTAAAACCAGCAGCTTCGGGCAGATAGGGCTCGTGATCCTTGGTTGGTAGCTTATCTAAGAGAAGGAACTCTGAAATTAAACCACCGCTGCCTTGCGGGAATATCCATTTGTGGAATTGGCTTCGGGAGTAAACCCTGAGGATAAATCCGGAGTCGGAGTCCCTAAGGCAGTCTAATGTCGATTCGACATTATTCTGGCAACTCCTGCGACATGGCTGGTACCAAACTGTATCGGCTACTGCCGTTCCTTTGGATCTACCGGCTGTGTGGAGAGGGGGAACATGCTGCATGGGCAACAGCTTGATCTCCATATAACTGTGCCCAAGCTCGCGCCCTGGAGAGGACACTCCAGCTTCACCCTAAAGGTGTCGGCAAAACACGGGAAGTAGCAGTTACCGGTTATAATCATTTTGCCCAATTGGCGTAGGGCATGGCGCCAGGTTAAAATAGGTCTCCACATAAATGCCTCTAAAACTAAAGTTATGAACTTTTCTAACGAGACCTTTGATATCATCTTGAACGGGGAAAAACTACAGAAAGTTGAAAGTTTCAATTATTTAGGCAGTAAAATGACTCAGGATGGTGACACAACAAGAGAAATCCATACTAGAATTGCTTTGGCAGCTAGAGCCTTCAATAGATTATCTAACATTTGGAAATTACGATCATTGAATAGACATACCAAGCTTCGTCTGTTTAATTCAAATGTTATCTCAGTGTTAACATACGGCTGTGAGAGTTGGAAAATAACAAAATCATTGGAGAACAAGCTGAATACATTCGAGAACAAATGTCTTAGAAAACTCATGAACATCAGTTGGAAAGAATTCAAGACTAATCGACAAATAAGAGAAGACTCTAGGCAGAAATATGTCTCCGACTATATAAGGAAAAGACGATGGTCATATATCGGTCATGTCCTACGAATGCAAAACAACAGAATACCACTACAGGCGCTCACTTGGGTTCCTGAGGGTAAGAGGAAAAAAGGAAGACCAAAAGAAACACTCTGAAGAACAATAATAAGAGAAGGAAGAACGTTGGGCCTAAATAATGTGCAAGAGCTAAGAGGAGTGGCGTCACAACGAACAACCTGGAGAGCACTGGTTTCTGCCTTATGCGCCGTGTTTGGTGCTTAAAGAATTTATTATTATGGCGCCAGGGGCTACTTCCGACAGTGGGAGAGGTTCTGGGATCTCACTGGACAGCTACCGCCCGCTTCAAGCTGGGCAGCCCCCAGTCAATAAGGTGTTGTCCCGCCACTGTCTGCTTTCCCCATTGGGTGCATGGGGATTAGGGTCAAACCCGAACTGTGGACAGAAAATTTTGCACCAAGCAATTATCGAAAAAATAGAAATAAGCAAACTCTCAGATTGAGATGCTGGAACGTCCGGACTATGTTGTCTGGACTATCCGAAAACCTACAGGATGTAAACGATGTAAGGAAGACAGCCATAATTAATGATGAGCTTAAACGACTTCAGGTGGATATAGCTGCACTTCAGGAAACGCGCCTGGCGGGCTCTGGAACGGTGAGCGAGAAGGACTACACATTTTATTGGCAAGGGAAAGACCTTAATAAAGCTAGAGAACACGGAGTAGGTTTTGCGGTCAAAAAATTGCTAACTAAAATGGTTGAACCAGGCGAGAATGGATCAGAACGCCTGTTAACGCTCCGCCTGCAAACTAGCACAGGTCCCATCACCCTTGTCAGTGTGTATGCTCCTACTCTGTACTCTGCCTCAGAAGCTAAAGATGAGTTCTACGAGGATCTAACAGCAGTTATCAAAAGCATACCTAGGCAAGAACAGCTTGTTCTCCTTGGTGACTTTAACGCTAGAGTGGGTGCCGATAATGTTTCATGGCCTTCATGTCTGGGCAGGTTTGGTATTGGCAAGATGAATAAAAATGGACAACGGCTCTTAGAGTTGTGCGTCCACCATGACCACTGCGTGACCAACACCTACTTTCAGATAAAACCCCAGCATAAGGTGTCATGGAGACACCCACGATCCAAGCACTGGCACCAACTTGACCTGATTCTCGTCAGAAGGCCACTCCTCAGGTCTGTGCTCTCCACGCGCTCGTACCATAGTGCAGACTGTGATACAGATCACTCCTTGGTTTGCTGCAAAATCAGAGCACAACCAAGAAAACTCTATCGTGTCAGACATGAAGGGAAACCACGCATTGATACCAGCAAGATGTCAGACCATTTCATGATCTCTAAATTCACTGCGACCTTCAAGAAAGTGCTCAGTAGCCCTCAGCATGGTGGTACTATTACAGAGAACTGGGAGCATCTACGGAACACCATTAAAAGTACTGCACTTGCCACCTTTGGTAAGAAAACAGCAAAGTCAAATGACTGGTTTGATGCTTCATCAGATGTGATGGCACTTGTCATTTACGCTAAGTGCAGTGCTATGAATGAATACAAACGTTCACCGAGTGCCAGAACCCTACAGATCCTGAGGGCTACGAGAAGCAAAGTTCAACAAACTGCTCGACGCTGTGCAAATGACTATTGGCTCCAGCTCAGTGAGAGCATCCAGATCGCAGCGCAAACAGGCAACATTAGACAAATGTATGACGGTATAAAGAAAGCACTTGGCCCCCATAAAAGTAAGACGGCACCGCTAAAAACCATCAGCGGAGAGAAGCTAACCAATAAGGGTAAGCAGATGGAGAGGTGAGTCGAGCACTACTCTGAGCTTTACGCTAGAGACAATGCCATTACGCCTGCAGCCCTTGATGCTGTCAACAGTCTGCCAACTATGGAGGAGCTGGATGCCGAACCAACATTAGAGGAACTCAGCAAGGCCATTGATAGCTTAGCCTCTGGCAAAGCACCAGGCAGTGATGGGATTCCTCCTGATTTAATCAAATGCTGTAAGAGCACGCTATTACATCCCCTGCATAGGATGCTGTGCCAGTGCTGGGAAGAGACAACTATTCCTCAAGACATGCGAGATGCCAAGATTGTAACACTGTATAAAAATAAAGGAGACAGAAGTGATTGCAATAACTACAGAGGCATCTCTCTTCTTAGTATTGTTGGTAAGGTTTTTGCCAAAGTCATCTTAATGCGACTACACAAGTTAGCTGAGCGCATATATCCAGAGTCACAGTGTGGATTCCGAGCTGGTAGATCAACAACAGACATGATCTTCTCTCTCCGCCAGCTTCAGGAAAAATCAAGAGAGCAGAAAAGACCATTATATATCGCCTTTATAGACCTCACAAAAGCATTCGACCTGGTTAGTAGGGTTGGACTCCTTAAAATCCTCCTGAAAATAGGCTGCCCTTCTAAAATGCTGGAAATGATAAAGTCATTCCATGACGGCATGAAGGGAACAGTCCAATATGCTGGAAGCACGTCACAGCCCTTTGATATACGAAGTGGCGTTAAACAAGGCTGTGTTCTGGCTCCGACCCTCTTCGGAATCTTCTTTGCCTTACTCTTGAAACATGCATTCAGAGATGTAACTGAAGGAATATGCCTTCACACTAGGTCAGATGGCCGTCTGTTTAATCGTTCAAGGCGGAAGGCAAAAACAAAAATCAGAAGGGTCACTATAAGAGACTTGTTGTTCGCTGATGATGCTGCAGTCGTCACTCAAGGCCAACAGGAGCTTCAGAGCTTGATGAATCGCTTCAATAAAGCATGCAAGGACTTTGGCCTCACAATAAGTCTAAAGAAAACGAATGTGCTGAGTCAGGATGTGGGTGCTGCACCAGTTATCACTATCGATAACTATGAATTGGCAGTGGTGCACCACTTCACATACCTAGGGTCTACCATCAATGACAAACTCTCACTGGATATAGAAATCGACAGCCGCATTGGCAAAGCTGCAGCTACCTTTCCCCGCCTCACATCGCGTGTCTGGGGAAACTCTAAACTCACAATGAAGACCAAAGCTGTGGTATATAATGCCTGCGTCACCAGCACACTCCTATATGGCAGCGAGATCTGGATGACCTATGCTAAGCAAGAAAGAAGGCTCAATACCTTCCATTTGCGGTGTCTACGCCGCATCCTCGGCATCTCGTGGAAAGCTAAAGTGACAAATGTCGAGGTGTTGTCACGTTCTGGCCTTCAAAGTATGTATACGCTGCTTAGACAGCGCAGACTTCGCTGGCTTGGCCATGTTCGCCGCATGGAAGATGGTCCCATCCCAAAAGATATCTTCTACGGACAATTAGCAGATGGCAAGAGAACAGTTGGGCGACCACAGCTGAGGTTCAAAGATGTGTGCAAGAGAGATATGAGGGCACTGGACATGGAACCTGCAACATGGGAGGATGAAGCTGCCGATCGCACTAAGTTGCGATGCTATTTACGGCGCCACCTCAGATTGGACGAAGAGACGCTCACACAAGAAGCAGAGGTGAGGAGAAAACGTCGAAATCACCAGGAAAATAAGCAGCTGAGGGCTGTCACCTCAGGGGCGCATTCCCATAGTCAGTTATGACTGAAGGGGCTATTATTATAATATATACCGGGCGACGGCATTTGAGGATTTTTCGTCGACCGGGATTTGGACTGGATTAACTCGAGACCTGGCGAGGACATTTGAAGGAGTGTCGTCGACCAGGGACTGGCGGCTCCTGAGCCGACCCAGCTGCAATGGGTACCTCCGAAATCGGCGAGTATTTGCCTGAATGGCGAGGGACACCTGTCTCTGTACAAGAAATAAAGGGATACTCACGTAAAATCAATGTCAGGTTAGACATAAAATAATAACCTGAGATTTCGCCTCGAGTATTAGCGGGCGAACGCAAAAAAAAAAAATTATTATATATATATATATATATATATATATATATATATATATATATATATATATATATATATATATATATATATATATATATATATATATATATATATATATATATATATATATATCCTCTACCAGACTTTCTGCCAGACTTAACACCTGCGGGAAAATCTCTGGACATATTCTATCTTAAAAGAAATCTACATATTTACCGCTGCAGACCCGAGCACCGAGCGAACGGTCTCTCTTAGATCGTGCGTAGCGTAATTGACCAGACCGTGCGAGATTTCTTCGATCGAAAAATCACCCTAATTACCGTCTAGCAGACGTGGTCATAGACCGAAATCGAGCGAGCCCATCCTTTGATCTCAAATTCTTTCACCGTGTCATCTGCTCCTTGATCACTCTCTGATCTTATTACAACGATTCTCGATCTCTGGCGTTTAAAATTAAATGATAACCCGTTCAGCGTTATCTAATCAGGTCTGCTGGTGAACATCCATCACAGAAAATAGCGAACAGCAATAAACTGTTCGTGCTAGATTAGAAAAGAGACATATGTCTGGGTGTAGGAGGGTCTAAGTTAACAACCAAATACGTAGAAGAAAGTCGGGTAAAAGAGAAAGGTAGATAAGGAAAAAGATATATGTGTCAGAACAACAAACTATTGATGTTGTTGGGGAGCCGCGCTGGTGTAATGGCTTCGGCGTTGTACTGGCGACCAGGTGTTCATGGTTCAAACCCGGGCGTCGGCGTTTGAAGAAATGTTTACGGCCGGAAATTTGACTGAATAGCCTGAACGGCTCCTGTGATAAACCCTCTGTGGATGGGAAGGAGCGAAGCTCCTGACCGGGTTGGAAGGAAAGTCCTCAGGTTCCCCAGCCTCGCAATGACATGTCATTGGGCCGAAGGGGCTGAAAGCCCAAGTGCCGCTGGTTAAAAAAAAAAAAAAAAAAAAATTGATGTTGTTGGATCTAACCCTATTTGTACTGTGGATTTAACACATGGCAATCTATATCTTCTGGCTCGTTATCTAAAGATATGACCACAGCACACAATAGCTGACATTAAATAACCAATAACACCTGGAGCAGGTACTGACCCTTTAATGAAATATACACACACACACAAACCACACACGGCTATCAATACGCATGAAAATGCAATACACAATGCAATGAAAACTGCCAAATAACTTGTCATACACTGTAGCTCAACATAATAGCAAAAATGGTCACCGACGTAATCTAACCAGCAACTACACACTGACTATCGCTTACAGGCGGAGTCCAGTACCGAAGTAAAGCAATACATAATTGCAAGATTATACGTAAATATAATCCAGGAACAAACCACTAGAAATCACATCAACATTCTAGTAATCTACCAATAATCCTGAACACTTGAAACAATCGGCAAGCACTGAACAAAATGGTATTTGTGAAATTCCCAGAAAAAACTCGCTGACAAAGGGAACACGTCCTTACAGGATGGCTGACATTTTCTCCACTCCATTGCGCCAAAAGTTCTACTTCCTCTTCAGTCCTGGCCCACTGACCAAACGGGGTTTTTAAAGATGAGTAGCAGCGTTGTCACTCTTAAAGCGTGACCAATATAAAATTTTGGCGAATGTCTATCCTGTGACATCCACCCCTTTAAGAAAGAAAACGAAGTTTCCTTCCACCGGAGGAGACACGCCCAACCCCCTTCGGAGTATGGACGAACAAAATGCCGAGATAGCACCTCCTCATGTAGATAGAGAATGCCAGAGTTGTCCAATACTATTGTCATACATGCCTTCTCACTCACTAGACTAAATACAAGGGAATATGTACAAATCCACACCAGCTACTGGCAGTCGTGAATAATAACAACGACTGTCCCGACCTGGAATATTACACAATAAATAGTGCATTCATAGTTATACTTATATCACGCATCAACACAGTAACCAATATCATAGCATATACAATCATACATAACATGGTGTAGCTGTACCTTCAATTTAATTCCATAACAAATTGCCTTTATGGCACCATGGCACATAAATTATCACTAAATGGTGATCACTTCCCACTGTGGTAAAGTGGGATGTTATAAATATTTATAGGGGACTTAGTGTACTGACTGAGATCAGCTGTGAAGGTATCTGTATCTACTAAGTGTGGTGTATTACAGATGACCTTACTTGCTACCACATTTAGACCTCAGTCAGACCTATTCTAGAATATTGTGATGACTACGTTGAATGTCTAGGGTTATGATAATGATGAAGTGTATGTTCACAACAACCAACAGACAGATAAATAATTTAATTTAATCCACAATACTTTACAACACTGTGACGCTCACATACATAAAACACTCTATAAGACTATCTTAATAAGTCAACTGTAACTTTCAAAAATATGTATTAATTCCTGTCAATAATAGATATCCTGATTCAACTACAAAGTGAACCAGGAATCACAATCAAATGTAATCACAAGTTGTATGTACACAATTTATAGATAGGATCTTTGTATTGACATATATTATTATTGCAATATGTGTGTGTTAGTTGTGATGTAGTACCATGAGGTAATACTGGCTTTTCAAGCTAAGTTGTTGTTTGTCATCATGACTTCAAATGTCTGTTTCTGGTGGAACTAATATTGGAAAGGTTCACAGTTTCTTTTTATTTGAAACAAATAAATGTCCCTCTGGATTTAAGGTAAAGTCACTTTTAGAGGGGGGTATACACAAGATTGAGCTGCTCTGGCCACGAACTCTTAACTTCTGTGTGGGCGGCAGGAAACAGTCTCCACTGCTCGCTTGATTCACCGTGTTCTTGAGAAACAACAATGGTCGATATATTGACCAAGGAGTATGCTACCAGCCTCTGGATTCAGTAAAACTCAGACCATGTGCTGCTTCAATACGTTAGTACCACGGTCCCACAATTCATGGAAATATTAAACAAATACGTTGATTGGCGATGAGTTATGGCACAATTCCGATCTGCCTCTGTCCCAGGCTTTCATTAGAAAAATATGAGCTGGATCTCAACGCACTTGCTTCTCAGTAAGTTTATTTTCAAAATGTGGCCCTGAACTGACGCTCCTAATGGACTATATCAAATGGTCTGGCCAATAAGACTATGTTTACAAAAGCATTTGAAAAAAGTACCCTTCCTACCGTTTCCCTTGACAACCAAAAATAGTATTTGCATTCGACTAATCATGTTTCGCCTTACATATAATTCTAGCCAATCAAATCGGATTTAACTTGTTGGCCTATTTCCCGTAAAATAGTGGTTTTAAAACATGCCACTGAGCAATTATGATCTGGTGCTGTCAGACAACCTCACTATTTTATTTTGGCTATAATTTGTTAATTCCCAGACTATTTGCGTAACACTTAACATATTCTTTGTCAGCAAGTCCTAAGGAACCCAAATATATAAATTTAATGGGGCCAAGTGGCTTCGTTCAAAATATGTATTTTCTTCTACCACCCGTTCACTTCGATACGATGGGGTGTCTTCTGTACTGTCAGGCTAATGTCAGGATTTCAGACGTAAAACAGTATTGTGTCATGTTTCCTAATAAGCATTAACCATGTTTTTTAAAACCTAACCTCGTATTTTTTCCTGTTTATTTGAAAAAGTTAGTGCTTCATGCCTTACGCGTGGGATTGGCGTTACTATTAATCGCGAGACTGTGGAAGTATTGCATGCGTTCCTCCGTTCAGCCCTCTCTCTCTCTTTCTCTCTCTCTCTCTCTCTCTCTCTCTAAGTCCGTCTGTCTTTTAGGTTACACAGTGTATATAATGACATTAATGCTAGTATTAATCTAGGTCATTACGCAGTGTGTCTATCTCAAGGTTTTCTAAGAAATACAGTACACGTTTTATTTTTGAACCGCGTGTAGTTTATGCAGTAGGCTTTACTAGCAAACGTGAAAGCGTTACAATTATGCAGACGGAGCATAAAAAGGGGTTTTTATTGTTCAGCCATTACGGAGGTATACACGCTGGCGTATGCCATTTAGAAAGCACTGGTCTTTCACCATTCTTCTTTCCTTTTATTGAATTAATTCGTTAGGCTTTACATTTACTTTTTAATTTAGATATGTGGATTTAGAATGTTTCACGACAAATTCTCCCCACTTAAAACAGACGTTATATGTCAGTCTATAATTCTATATACACATAGAGAAATTTATTATTATTCCTGGGGCTTACGGTGATTTTCATCACACGGATGGTGGCTTAGAAAATCCGCTCCCAGGTTTGTTTTTCCAGAAATATATTCTATGCTGAACTGGAATGGCTGCAAAAGTAAGGACCACCTGAGTAACCTTGAATTTTCATGCCTAGCCTGCACTAGAAACGACAAGGGTTTGTGATCCGCTTGCACCTTGAATGCCTTCCCATACAGATAAGTATTGAATTTCTTGATCGCCCATATTACTGCAAGACATTCTTTTTCGCTACTTGAATAATTTTGTTCAGCTTTATTCAATTTTCTGCTAGCATATGCCACTGGGGTTAATTCCCCATTCAGTGCATCTGATTTCTGTAACAGGGTCGCGCCCAACCCGATATTACTTGCATCCGTTCTCACAATGAATTCTTGACTTAAGTCAGGTAATTTCAAAATAGGTTTGCTTGTGAGCTTTTCCTTCAAATCCTGGTAAGCCAATTCACATTGTGCTGTCGACGTAATTCGATCTGGATTTCCTTTGCGTGTCAAATCAGTTAACGGTGCACATATGGAATTAAAGTTTTTGATATACTTTTGGTAGAAACCACATAATGAGACAATGGATCTCACGTCTTTCTTGGTTTGTGGCCTCGGGGCTTTCTTTAGTTTCTCTAAATTCTTGGGGTCAGGGGTCATGTTTCCCTGATGGACTGTGTGTCCCCAGAATTCCAATTCTTTACATCCAACGCAACATTTGGTTGGTCGGGCTGTTAATTCGCTTCTCTAAGTCGATTAAACAGCATGTTCAGAGAGTCAATGTGTTCCTCAAATGTTTCGGTTGCTATAAGGATATCATCCATGAAATTTGTGATGCATCGATTATTCAGGGGGTCCAACAATTTTCTCATCATTCTAGAGAAGACACTAGGCGCATTCTTCAATCCAAAGGGCAATCTGTTAAACTCATAGTGTCCCTCTGAGGTACTAAAAGCTAGGTATGGTCTAACCTCAGGCTTTACTGGAATCTGATAGTATCTTTTACTCAGATCCACTTTTGAGAAATACTTAGCTTTATTTAGCCTGGCAAACAACTGATCTGTATCCGGCAATGGATCCACCTGACCTTCTGTGATAGCATTCAGTCTCCTGTAATCTATACAGAGTCTATGTTCTCCCGAGGGTTTCCTTAAGAGCACCACACTGGAACTATACGAAGATTCACTGTGTGAAATTATTCCCTCCTTCAACAAATAGTCTATTTCTTCCTTCAAGGCTTTCTCCTTAGCAAAAGGAATCGAATAGGGTTTCATACAGACAGGTGTGGGGTCTATCAGCTTCATATCATATTCCAATAAGTTTGTATGCCCCGGACGGTCCGTTAGCACCTCTGTATGATCATCTAAAACCTGTTGCACTCTCTTCTTCTGATCTTTCGTTAAGTGTGTACTGATTTTCACCTGTGCAGCTGTCTCACAGGGGTGTAATGGATATTCAAATGATGAAAGTGGTTCCTTTTTCATCTCCATTGCAATAGACAAGGTCAACAAGTGTGTCTCTTCCTGATTTTCTCTTTCCAAATAGTTCTTCAGGAGATTCACATGATATATTTTTTCTTTCCCCTTCTTATCTATCTTATAATTTGTTCTACACACCTTCTCTAGAACTGTATATGGACCTTGCCATCCAATTTGTAACTTATTCTGACTACCGAGTAGAAGAAGCAGTACCTTCTCTCCCACAGCCAAATCTCTGTCTTTAGCTTTCCTGTTGTAATAGGCAGCATGTTTTTTCCTGACTTGTCTCAAATTTTCATTGGCAAGTTTCCAGCCAGTTTTTAAACGAGTAGTCAGCTCATTCACATATTGGTATGAGGATGTAATATTTTCCTCTGCCTTTTCATCAGTCCACGTTCTTAACAGAGCTTCAAGTGGACCTTTTATTGGCCTTCCAAATAATAATGTTTCCGGGGCCATACCGGTTGAACTATGGGGTACCTCCCGATAAGCAAAGAGGGCGGCGTGAAGGTACTGGTCCCATGTATCTGGTTTTTCGTGTGCCAACTTTCTCAGGATCGACATCAACGTGCCATTAAATCTTTCCACTTGGTCGTTCCCTTGGGGATGGTACACACTACAATGGAAGTGTTTGGCCTGGAAGATCCTGAAAACTTCTTCTGTTAGTTTCCCCTTGAACTGAGAGCCATTATCAGTCAAGATTTGATTGGGAAAGCCTAACCTTGTGAAAATTGTGAGTAATGCCTCTGCCACATGTTTAGAGTCAATCGATGACAGGGCTACCACCTCTCCCCACATAGAACAAGTGTCCACCAGAGTCAGAATGTAGCTGTTCCTCCTCTTGGTTCGAGTGAGAGGTCTCACAAGATCCACGGCAACTCTCTCAAAGGGTGTTCCCACTATGGGCATTTCCCCCAGAGTTGCTGGTGCAGTCCAATGCTTAGGTGCTACTCGTTGGCACTCTGGACAGGATTTTACATATCGTTTGATATCTTCAGTTATCCCTGGCCAGAAATAGTGACAAGCTATACGCTGTCCTGTTGCGCTGATCCCCATATGACCACTGAAGGGAATCGCATGCCCTAGTTCCAACACTTTAGTCCTATATGAAGTGGGAAGGACCAGCTGTCCGTGACCATTGGATTCAGATCCAGCCTTCCTATAAATCAGCTTGTTCTTCATATAAAATTCTCCCTTGCCTGGAGGTGTATGAGATTTGGGCAACTTCTTGAAACACGGCTTGAGTGTTTTGTCCTCCGCCTGTGCCTTCCTCATCTCATCTGGATGAGTATTTTTTGGATTTTCCTCCTCCTTTTTGGACTGTGATCTGGTCTGCACCGTTGCCAATATCACAGGTCTCTTGGGATTCCCCAAGAAGACATATCTGCACCCCAATATCAGAGGGTAAATTGGCTCATTTATCACTGCTGCTTTTATGATTCCTTCCACATATCGCGTTTTCACATTTATCTGGGCGACGGGAAGTGTCATGGTCGCTACATCTTTGGTTGCAGTTTGAATCTCCACTGTTTCTGTGGTGTATTGATCTGCCTGCACCAGGTGAGAACTCACAACGGAATCATAATCTAGACCTGTATCATATAAGCACCTTATGGTGGCTCCATTACAGATGACACCAACGGGCTGATCACCCGTTTGCCAGTCACTTCGATTACGGAAACAACAGCAAATGGATTGATTTGCCGTTGCCCTAAAGACGCCAATAGGCATGATGGGAAACAATGGCAAAGAAAACCTATCTGCTGTTGCCCTAAGACGCCATTAGGCGTAATGGCCACTGACTGCTTTGACGGTCGGTGGCTAAGGACGGAAGAAGAAGAAGAAGAATTACAGATGACATCTTCACACACTGGGGGGTGGTATGGTTCCTGTAGTTCCGCAGGTTTGACCTTTTTTCCCTTCTTTCCAGATGTCATAGCAGCACAATGAGGAGGTTTCCTTCTACAATGGTCAGTATCATGATTGTCCATCCGACAATTCTTACACCACCTCCTTTTTTGGTTGAAAGATTTTCTTTCATCAAATTTCCTTTCATCGAATTGTGGGGTTTTATTTTTATTGTCATACCGTGGCCTATCAAACTGGTGCTTACCTTTGTTCTGATCTCTAGGATCAAATTTATTAAAGTTCTGTGGTGCCTTAAAATTATCTTCCTGTTTCTTTTTATTACCTGATACCTCTGCCTGAGCTGCTTGATACCTTTCAGCGACATTTAGTAACTCACCCAGTCTCTCTGCACCTTGTTCCATGAGAAACTTTCTCAGGTCTGGAGCCAAGGACTCTCTTAGTTGTTCTATAAGGATCATTTCCTTGAGATCTTGGGTTTTCCCCAGAGAAGTCCATTTCTCCAAGTATGTCTCTAACCGTGCAGAGAACTGGTGATAGGTTTCACCTGACAGTAGTTTAGCATTCCTAAATTTTTTCCTATAAAATTCACCATTCTTTTCATATCTTAACAAGAGCCTGCTTAAGCATGTCATAATTTTCTTGATCATCTCTGCTCAATTTGGCAAAAACTTCATAAGCCGTACCACGAAGCCCTTGTGATAACTTTAAGCTCCACCTTTCTCTCTCTAACCCATACGTGGTAGCTAACAGTTCATATCTATTTAGATAGCTCTCGATATCATCTTCTTTCTCAACAAAATGATCTAAATGAAAATTCATAGCTGAGGTTGAGGCTCCCTGATTAGCAGTGGCATCGGAGGCAAAGGGACTGGCACCATTTTCAGGAGCATGGCCTTGAAATTCCAACTCCCTTAGTCACAATTCATGTTCCCTTTGTAATCTCTTATCTTCTGCTTCCCTTTCTGCATTCAATCTTCTTTCCTCTCTTTCGGTAGCTTGCTTTCTTTCCTCTGCTTCCCTTTCCGCAGCCTGTCTCTTTTCTTCTCTTTCTGCAGCTAATCTCTTTTCTTCTCTTTCTGCAGCTAATCTCTTTTCTTCTCTTTCTGTCTTCAGCTTCTTCTCTTCATATTGGAGCCTTTTAATCTCTTTATCTGCCTCCAATGCTTTAGCCTCTTTGTCAGCCTCAATCTGCAACCTCTTAATTTCTTTTTCAGCCTCTAACTTTCTTTCAGCCTCTTTTTCTAATCTTTCCGATTCTAATTTTCTTTCTGCTTCAAATTATCTTTCTTCACGTTCAATATATTTGTCACATTCAGTAGTGACATAAGCAATCATAACTTGCCCGTCCATTCCTAACTCTTTAGCAGCCTGCATAGCAGCAGATCGAAATTTTGCCAGGTCGGCCATTTTCTAACAGGCAAATTTATACAATGTCTAACTTAAACAAGTCAATCTCTAACTAATTATCTAAGGACAACCACAGGCACTGAGAGCTCAACCTTATTTTTCCACCCAAGAATACCTTTTTAATTTTTATAATTTCCCGAAGTGAATTACTCCCAATATATATGCTAGGGGAAGGTTCAATATCCCGGACGAGCCCCCAATATATGTGGTAAAGTGGGATGTTATAAATATTTATAGGGGACTTAGTGTACTGACTGAGATCAGCTGTGAAGGTATCTGTATCTACTAAGTGTGGTGTATTACAGATGACCTTACTTGCTACCACATTTAGACCTCAGTCAGACCTATTCTGGAATATTGTGATGACTACGTTGAATGTCTAGGGTTATGATAATGATGAAGTGTATGTTCACAACAACGAACAGACAGATAAACAATTTAATTTAATCCACAATAATTTACAACACTGTGACGCTCACATACATAAAACACTCTATAAGACTATCTTAATAAGTCAACTGTAACTTTCAAAAATATGTATTAATTCCTGTCAATAATAGATATCCTGATTCAACTACAAAGTGAACCAGGAATCACAATCAAATGTAATCACAAGTTGTATGTACACAATTTATAGATAGGATCTTTGTATTGACATATATTATTATTGCAATATGTGTGTGTTAGTTGTGATGTAGTACCATGAGGTAATACTGGCTTTTCAAGCTAAGTTGTTGTTTGTCATCATGACTTCAAATGTCTGTTTCTGGTGGAACTAATATTGGAAAGGTTCACAGTTTCTTTTTATTTGAAACAAATAAATGTCCCTCTGGATTTAAGGTAAAGTCACTTTTAGAGGGGGGTATACACAAGATTGAGCTGCTCTGGCCACGAACTCTTAACTTCTGTGTGGGCGGCAGGAAACAGTCTCCACTGCTCGCTTGATTCACCGTGTTCTTGAGAAACAACAATGGTCGATATATTGACCAAGGAGTATGCTACCAGCCTCTGGATTCAGCAAAACTCAGACCATGTGCTGCTTCAATACGTTAGTACCACGGTCCCACAATTCATGGAAATATTAAACAAATACGTTGATTGGCGATGAGTTATGGCACAATTCCGATCTGCCTCTGTCCCAGGCTTTCATTAGAAAAATATGAGCTGGATCTCAACGCACTTGCTTCTCAGTAAGTTTATTTTCAAAATGTGGCCCTGAACTGACGCTCCTAATGGACTATATCAAATGGTCTAGCCAATAAGACCATGTTTACAAATGCATTTGAAAAAAAGTACCCTTCCTACCGTTTCCCTTGACAACCAAAAATAGTATTTGCATTCGACTAATCATGTTTCGCCTTACATATAATTCTAGCCAATCAAATCGGATTTAACTTGTTGGCCTATTTCCCGTAAAATAGTGGTTTTAAAACATGCCACTGAGCAATTATGATCTGGTGCTGTCAGACAACCTCACTATTTTATTTTGGCTATAATTTGTTAATTCCTAGACTATTTGCGTAACACTTAACATATTCTTTGTCAGCAAGTCCTAAGGAACCCAAATATATAAATTTAATGGGGCCAAGTGGCTTCGTTCAAAATATGTATATTCTTCTACCACCCGTTCACTTCGATACGATGGGGTGTCTTCTGTACTGTCAGGCTAATGTCAGGATTTCAGACGTAAAACAGTATTGTGTCATGTTTCCTAATCAGCATTAACCATGTTTTTTAAAACCTAACCTCGTATTTTTTCCTGTTTATTTGAAAAAGTTAGTGCTTCATGCCTTACGCGTGGGATTGGCGTTACTATTAATTGCGAGACTGTGGTAGTATTGCATGCGTTCCTCCGTTCAGCCCTCTCTCTCTCTCTCTCTAAGTCCGTCTGTCTTTTAGGTTACACAGTGTATATAATGACATTAATGCTAGTATTAATCTAGGTCATTACGCAGTGTGTCTATCTCAAGGTTTTCTAAGAAATACAGTACACGTTTTATTTTTGAACCGCGTGTAGTTTATGCAGTAGGCTTTACTAGCAAACGTGAAAGCGTTACAATTATGCAGACGGAGCATAAAAGGGGGGTTTTATTGTTCAGCCATTACGGAGGTATACACGCTGGCGTATGCCATTTAGAAAGCACTGGTCTTTCACCATTCTTCTTTCCTTTTATTGAATTAATTCGTTAGGCTTTACATTTACTTTTTAATTTAAATATGTGGATTTAGAATGTTTCACGACACCCACAATGCTGTGTGATGATGATAACGTTGAAGAAGAGTGACCCCTACTTTACGACAACTACTGCGTAATCAACACCTACTTTCAGACAAAACCCCAGCTTAACGTGTCACGGAGACACCCACGATCCAAGTACTGGCACCAACTGGATCTGATTCTTGTCAGAAGGCCACATCTTAGGTCTGTGGTCTCCACTCCTTCGTACCATAGTGCAGACTGTGCAGACTTGGTTTGCTGCAAAATCTGAGCACAACCAAGAAAACTCCATCGTGTCAGACATGAAGGGAAATCACGCATCGATACCACCAAAATTTCAGACCCTGTCATGATCGTTCAATTTACCGCGACCATTAAGAAAGTGCTCAGTAGCCCACAGCATGGTGATACTGATACACAGAACGTGGAGCACCTGGCTAACACCATTCAAAGTACTGCACTTTCCACGTTTGGTAAGAAAACAGCGAAGTCAAATAACTGGTTTGATGCTTCATCAGATGTGATGACACCAGTCATTTAAGCTAAGCGCACTGCTGCTACTGAATACAAACGCTGAACGAGTGCTACAACCCTACAGATTCTGAAGGCTACGAGAAGCAAAGTTCAACAAACTGCTCGACGTTGTGCTAATGACTACTGGCTCCAGCTCAGTGAGAGCACTCAGACCGCAGCGCAAACAGGCATCACTCGACAAATGTAGGACGGTATAAATGAAGCCGTTGGTCTCCAAAAATGTAAAACGGCACCGCTAAAAACCACCAGCGGAAAGAAGCTAACCGATAAGGGTAAACAGATGGATAGGTGGGTCGAGCACTAATCTGAGATTTAAGATAGAGAAAATACCGTCATGCCTGCAGCCCCTGATGCTGTCAAATGTCTGCCAACCATGGAGGAGCTGGATGCTGAACCAACATTAGAAGAACTCAGCAAGGCCATTGATAGCTTATCATCTGGCAAAGCACCAGTGTTGCGTGCATATTTTGACGCACATTTTACAAAAATTGATATGGCTATTTGATATGGGAAAATATAGACATGCATTCATTTGTGTATGAAAATGCTGTCTATGGTAAAAGCGAGATAATCCATGTTTGATTCACACTTTTGATTATAGGAGTAATCGTTCTGGATATTGATCCGGCGCAAGGATAGTGCGCTTGCGTTTGTACTTATTTTTTAGGGCCAGAAAATATATTAATTTGCTTATTGTGTTTATGGCCTGAATTCATATGTATTACATATTATTAGTACAAGTAGAATCAGTCCTATATTGTATATTTTGGATGGGTAGGAGGGACTAGATTCTTGTATTCCGGTCTAGCGGAAGTATGAGTTGTCTTGACAAGTCGTGATGAGTTCCGATGTACTGCTTACAAATGGCGGGGTACGTTTTTCTAGAGCTGGTCCTTTCGTCAGGAAAAAATGTCTTACGAAGTGGTATTTCTTCTGAAGGAGATGGTGTCTCTACGATAGTTTGTGTTCGAGACTCTCCTTATGTCAGTATATAGATGATTCGGACTCCAGGTAAACCCAGCTCCTATTTTGATGATCTCTCGTCGGTTAGGCCTAGCTTGACTTTTGGTGCTTCGTTATGCTAGTGTCGTGTTTGGTATCGACGAAGATGACAGATTTTCCTGCAGCGGTTATGGCTACGTGAAATTAACCTGATCACCGTAGAGCTGTATGGAAACATTTATGAAATCCTTTATATACCCATTACAAATTAACTCTGGCTTATATTCTCCTCCCTATGCATGAGTGAACGACAACTCAGGGAGGTAGCCATGTTGGATTTCGGTCATCATATGTTTTGATCACTGCCAAGAGAACAGATTATTTATCTTATTATCGGACAGTGACAGAGAGATCTCAATCCTGCTAGAAACCCCCTTTCGTGGTTTCATAATCTATACTACAAACTATGGACGTCAAGTAACTTTAGTTATTTATCGATTCCTTCACTGACGCGTTTAGTCAGATAGGGGAATGCGGCCATAATGTATCATGACATTGAACTTTGATGTACTGCCATTATTTCTGAATGTGTCATGACTTCAGATCTGCTATGTATACCTACAAATTGATATGTCAACGAACCATGATGTACTCGTATGTCCCAGTGTGTACGTCTGAATAAATTGAGTAAACTAAGATTCCAGCAGTCTGCATTGGTGCCTTGTAGACAAGTGTGAGTGGTTATATTGGTCAGCACACGAACAGTACACCATTCGCGGTAATCACACTCTACACTTCTACTTCATACATACACCATCCTGCGTCGGCTGAAGTGACCAAGTTCAGGGCCTGCTTCCCCTGGAGCCTTTGCCTTCCCTAACTCAGGACTAGGGTGAGTTACCCATTTACAGCTGGGTAGACTGGAGCATGCCTGATCTCAACAACACACCACTCTTCCTTACAGAGCAGACAGACTGATACTTTACAGTGGTGTACTACAGGTGTAGTAAGAAATAACGTCTTTACAGTGGCGAGCCAGATTCCTGGGTCCAGCTTACGCAGTTTTGTGTTGAGAATCACAGTTTACAGCTGAAAGAACATTTGTTTGAACACATCAACACCAGTAGGACAGCTATACAGTCGATGTCAGCTTGACCTGTATTACCGATAGGATGCTGTATCTAGGTCAGCGCTTGTTGACAGTTTTTTCGCTGTACAGACAGTATTACACAGGACAGTGGTATCAAGTGTAGAAAATATCTGGAGCAATATTGTTGACATTTCTCAACGTACAGAAGAATCACAGTGTTGTGGAACATAAAGTGCATAGTTCATCGTGGGATCTTCATATGCTCAAAAGAGAAAAAATTGACAGTGTAATAGTTTAGAATTAAATCTATTACTGAATAAAGTGGCAAGTTATTATTATTATTTAAATAAACTGTGCCTGCTTTACAACACTATACCTGCAACACATTCCATTCATGACATAAATGATATTGTATGCTATATGCTATTTATGCTTACATGTTATTTGTTATGTATTAAATTAGTTTATGTTCTGTGTGACTAGTACAAGGTATGCCGAGTTACATTGGTCTGGTACTAGTATTCGATAGGTACACATTTTCTTAATTGGAAATTTGTTAGCAACAATTTGCTGCTATTTCTGTTAGTTGTGATGAGGTGTTCTTTTCTTCGTTGTTTTTGTTAATAATTTTGTGTCCCTTAGTTTTGTTTGATTTGTTTGTATAATTGTAGGTCTCATCTTTTCTTTCATTTCAGTTTTTTACACCCTTATGTTTATACACTGTGGCGTTATTTGTCTTGTCATTTTATTATTGCAGTTATCATCACGGTTTCTGTGATCATTTTTTTTCATTTCTTCTATTTAATTTAATTTGATCTCTGCAAATGTTTTCAGATTGTCTTTTCTTGTTTGTCATTTGTAATGTCTTTAGTTGACATATGACGTATAGTGGTATACACTGATAGTATAGTACAGATCAGTACTCTCTGATTGTTATTGTTATAAAACAAAATATACAAGACCTTTGTAAGGCTTGTCTCCCAAAGTGATTGGTAAAGGAAATATTTTTTCCACAGGTACTCAAGTGATCTTTGATTACAGTGAGGTATACAAGACCTTTGTAAGGCTTGTCCCCACAGTATTTGAGATACAATTATTGTTGTCCACAGGTACTCAAGTTATCATTGGTTATTATAAACCATACAAGTTTGGACTAAGACTAAGTCTAAGGTATAGACTTGTCTCCCATTAACTTGAAAGAGGGTAATTTATTTACTTTTTCAGGTTTCTGATTTAAGAAGACAATATGTCTACATTAGATTATTTCATTATACAAGGAAAATCTCTTGATAAGACTGGAAAAGACTTAGAACAATGGGCTGTTGCTCAATATGACAAAGCATTAGCTGCAGAAGAGAAAAAAATTGCTGCTGCTGTTGAAGAAAGAAAAGCTGCTGCTGAGGAAAAAAAAGCTGCGGCTGAGGAGAGAAAACTTCAAATAGAAGAAAAAAAAGCTGCTGCAGAAGAAAGGAAAGCCTTAGCTAAAGAAAAAAGATTAGAAAAAGAAGCTGATACTGCTGCTGAACTTAAGAAATTGCAGATGCAAGTGGAGGAAAGGAGATTTGAGGCAGAACAGAAGAAATTAGAAGCTGATGCAGAGCAGAAAAAATTAGAAGTTGCTGCTGCTGCAGAGCAGAGAAAATTAGAAGTTGCTGCAGAACAGAAAAAATTAGAAGCTGCTGCAGAACAGAAAAAACTAGAAGTTGCTGCTGCTGCAGAACAGAAAAAACTAGAAGTTGCTGCTGCTGCAGAACAGAAAAAATTAGAAGCGGCTGCAGAACAGAAAAGATTAGATAGAGAAGCTGAAGAGAGAAAAGCAATAAGAGAACATGAGTTTGAATTAGAGAAATTAAAATTGACATGTATGAGTAATGTTAATCAGGCATCTGGTGGTAATGGTAAACCCTTTGTGTACAAGGTCAAAGTACCAGCGTTTAACCCTACCAGTGATGACATAACATTTTGGCTTTCTAGATTTGAACGGGCTTGTCGATCTCATAATGTTGACAAATCACAGTATGTGAATCAGTTGTCTGAAAATCTAAAAGGGGAGTCTCTGAGTAAGTTATATTTCGTTGAAGAGGCCGACAAAGACAATTATGATGCTGTTAGGGCAGCTTTGATAAAGAGATATCAGCTGTCTGAGGAAGGTTACCGTCTTTTGTTTAAAACAATGAGACCTGAGGTAGGTGTAGAATTCTCAGATTTCATCTCAAAAGCACGAATTACACTTTCACGATGGATTGAATTATCCAAAACAGAGAAAACATTTGATGGTCTTACAGATTTATTGCTAAGAGACAAGGTCATGTCTTCTGTAAATAAATCATTCCTAGAGTTCTTACATGAGCGTAAACCTAGTACAATAAAGCAAATGGAAGAATATTGTGACCAGTATGCCACGGCACACCCTGACATGATTCTTAGTAACTCTAACATTAAAGAGAGTATGCCAGTTGCTTCGGCAACAGAATATAATCAGAATTACTCACACAAATTCCAAGGAGCTAAAAATAAATTTGATAAAAAGGTTAATTGGGATAAGTATCAAAACCAAGATAACCGCTCAAATCAGAGTTCTTCTTCGAAGAACTGGAATCGGGCTGATAGTCCTCGACACGCGAGGGGTGCCCATAATGTTAGAAATTCTCGGAAAGGGAGTAGCTATAGGAACTACCCAAGTGCTTCATGGAGACAAAAGAAACAATATTACAGGGATACTCAATATAATGAGCATGATGATTATGATCATGAATATTATGATTCAAACCCAAATAGGGGTTATAACAGAGGCAATAATAATTATAGAGACAATTATAACCGAGGTAGATCACAACACAAAAGACATGGTAAATCGTATTACCAGGCAAACTCTGCACAACAGGAGTTCCACGACACCGATAATCAGAATAATGATAAAAAAGACTCCAATAGTGTAGCGAATTCCGCTTTTGATTTTGCTAGAGCATCTGAGTGTTCGCAATGCAAAACATTATTCGATCCAACCACAGTGTCTACTTTAAGCTGCGGTCACCCACTTCCCGCTCTCCATGCGTCAATCGCGCATAATGGAAGGGGTGCTCTTGTCTTTAATAGGGGCCTAATAGATGGTACTCCGGTATCAATTCTTTTCGACTCGGGGTGCACTACCATTGGAGTGAGGCAATCACTCGTAAATCCTTCTCGAGCTACAGGCAATATAGTCAAATGTGTAACATTTGGTGGCACATTGGAGAAGTACTCCACTGCCATTATCAATATTGCTACGCCTTTCTTTACAGGAGAGGTGCAAGCATGTCTCTTGCCGAATCCGATCGCTGATCTTATCATCGGTCGCATTCATGGAGTGAAAGAATGCACTCCACAGCAAATTTCTAATTGGGAAAATGTTCATATGCAATCTGCTAATGCAGTAATCACTAGGGCTCAAGCTCTCAATATGCCACAATCTTCACATTCTGAAGATGATGATGCGCAGATCCAAGATGATCCCTTGGAGATTTCCCACGATGCCTTTATCAAACAGCAGGAAGATGATCCTACTCTAAAGAAATTCTTTACTCTGGCAACAAAAGGTGATCCGAATAAGGATACAAATCGTAAATCTTGGATTACGATGAAGAATGGCGTACTTGTACGTATGGTACAAGACTCCGCTAAGTCCATTCATTCTCAAATCCTTGTGCCTAAAAATATGAGAGTTAAAATCTTACAGCACGCTCATGATTCGCAGTGTGCTGGACATATGGGTTTTTCCCGTACTAAAGCTAGAGTTCTTCAATCTTTCTTTTGGCCTGCTGTGAATAAGGACATACGAATCTATTGTCGATCTTGTAAAGTATGTCAAGAGATTAAATCCAGAGGTCCACGCCATGATGCACCTATTCAGGCTGCAGACATTCCCATTCGGCCATTTCAAAAAATGGCGATAGACATCATTGGTCCATTTAAGATAAAGTCTGCTAGAGGACACCAATTTATTTTGACGTGTGTTGATATGTGCACACGTTGGCCGGAGGCTGTTCCTCTAAAGAGCATAACTACTGCTGATATCGCAGATGCTCTTTGGTTAATATTTTCTCGTCTGGGGTTTCCAGCAGAAATATTATCCGACCATGGTACCCAACTCATATCGGATACCATGTCTCAAGTAATGTCGACTCTGAAGATAGAGAGATCGCTGAGTAGTATTTATCATCCTATGTCCAATGGGATGGTGGAGCGTTTGAATAGAACTCTGAAAAACCTACTAGGTAAGATAACAGAAGATCATCCTCAGGATTGGGATAGGGTTTTACCCGCGGCTCTCTTTGCATATAGAGAGGTCGCCAACGAACATACAGGATTTTCTCCCTTTGAACTTGTCTTTGGCGCGAAACCGCGAGGTCCTATGTCCTTACTTCATGATCTTATAACTGCTGATAATATTGTCGATGACACAAAATCCTCTTATGAATATGTCATCGCACTTAGACACAAGATTATTGAAGCATGCAAATTGGCAACTGCTTCTTCTGAATTTGCGAAACAGAAGGCAAGGGAATTTGCCAATAAAAAGAGATGTTTGCGTCAACGTTGTCCAGGTGACAAAGCATTTGTCTTGCTACCTTGTAGGGAAAATAGACTTCTCATTTCTTGGAAAGGTCCGTACGATATAATATCAAAGGTTTCCGATGTTGACTATATCGTCGATATTGACGGGAAGCGTAAAACCTTCCACATCAACATGCTCACGGAATTCCATGAACGTCCTGATTATTTACAACCTGTTTTCCAGGCAACGGACGATTTTCCAGTCCAACATGGACAGTACTCATCTCTGTCAGTAATACAGGATGAGGAAACGAGTTTCTCGGATGTAAATTTACCTTTTCCAATGATTCCTCTTCACTCTAATGAATCATGGAAAGATGTTGCAATTTCTCCAGAATTATCTCCGCAGAAACAAGTTTCTACTATGTTAGAACAATTTCAGGATGTCCTTACTGACATTCCTGGTCAAACTGATGTCATTCAACATGACATTATTCTTACTGACCATAGTCCTATAAGAGTCAGACCGTATCCTATTCCGATACATTTTCAAGCACAGGTAGAGAAAGAGTTAGATGAGATGATAGAGCTAAAAATTATAGAACCATCCACATCAGCATATTCTTCGCCGATGGTTATAGTACGGAAAAAAGACAATAACATACGTCTTTGCGTGGATTATCGCAAATTGAATCAAGTGACTAAATTCGATGCTGAGCCTATGCCTTTACTAGAAGAGCTACTTACGAGACTATCGAATTCTCACTTCTTTACTAAACTCGATTTGTCTAAGGGATATTGGCAAGTTCCACTATCCGAACACGCCAAACCGTTTACTGCTTTTTCGACGCCTAGGGGTCTATTCCAATGGAATTTCATGCCTTTCGGTCTTATGAACGCCCCTGCTACATTTGTACGCATGATGCGTCGAATCCTATCTCATCGCTCAGATGTCATTGCGTATCTTGATGACATCTGTCTTTTCAGTGATACTTGGAACGATCACTATAATGGTATAAATGAACTATTGTCTATCTTACGCGAGCATAACCTGACAGCGAAACCATCGAAAGCATGTATTGGTTTTAGCGAAATATCTTTCTTAGGACACCGTGTTGGTCATGGGTTCCTAAAAACAGAAGACCATAATACAAGTAAGATACTTAACATTTCTATTCCTAAGACTAAAAAGCAAGTACGAAGTCTCTTAGGTCTAATACAATTTTATGGACGATTCATCCCGAATCTGTCCTCCATTATGTCACCTCTTTCTTCCTTGCTAAAGAAAGGGTCTCCTAATGTAGTCCATTGGACTCAAGAATGTCAATCCTCTTTGGATAAGGTTAAAACTATGTTTTCTACTTCACCTATCCTAGTATTGCCTTCTAAGGATAAGACATTTATTCTTCGTAGTGACGCTTCATCCACCGGGATTGGAGCTGCACTAATGCAAGAGTACTCTGGAACTCTGCATCCGGTGATGTATATTTCTCGGAAATTAAATGCCGCAGAGAAGAATTACTCGGTCCTAGACCGTGAATTATTGGCTATGGTTTGGTCAATCCTTAAACTGCAAAGATTTCTTCTGGGCGCGCATTTCGTTGTGGAAACTGACCAGAAGGCTCTTACGGCTATTCAGAGTAAAAATCTGAAGAGCGCGAGATCAACGCGATTCGCGATTGCTCTACAGCCATTTCATTTTTCGGTGCGAGCTATCCGTGGGTCAGAAAATGTGATGGCAGATATTTTGTCTAGATGCCCACATGATTCATAACTGTTATACAACTTTGATACAGTTGTTTCTATGTTGAAATGTGTACACATATGTAATATATCATATATTGATTGTAACACTACTTAGCGGTTCATTGATATGTATTCACCGCTGATTTTTCAATGGTTTTCGTCTTTGATGATCATGATGTTAAGATATCTTAGATGAAATTTACGTATAAACTAATGTGGAAATTGTGTCATTGCTAATATTGTAGTATGCGTTGGTGACACCTCTCTGGAAATATTTATACTTAGAGAAGTACTTTCTCTAAGGTCATAAAACTTATGCTTATCATCTGCGCATTGTTATTGGTGCGTTGTGAGCCTATTGTATGTTGCTCCTAGATGTATTTCCCGAGGGGTGTGGTAATCTGTTGCGTGCATATTTTGACGCACATTTTACAAAAATTGATATGGCTATTTGATATGGGAAAATATAGACATGCATTCATTTGTGTATGAAAATGCTGTCTATGGTAAAAGCGAGATAATCCATGTTTGATTCACACTTTTGATTATAGGAGTAATCGTTCTGGATATTGATCCGGCGCAAGGATAGTGCGCTTGCGTTTGTACTTATTTTTTAGGGCCAGAAAATATATTAATTTGCTTATTGTGTTTATGGCCTGAATTCATATGTATTACATATTATTAGTACAAGTAGAATCAGTCCTATATTGTATATTTTGGATGGGTAGGAGGGACTAGATTCTTGTATTCCGGTCTAGCGGAAGTATGAGTTGTCTTGACAAGTCGTGATGAGTTCCGATGTACTGCTTACAAATGGCGGGGTACGTTTTTCTAGAGCTGGTCCTTTCGTCAGGAAAAAATGTCTTACGAAGTGGTATTTCTTCTGAAGGAGATGGTGTCTCTACGATAGTTTGTGTTCGAGACTCTCCTTATGTCAGTATATAGATGATTCGGACTCCAGGTAAACCCAGCTCCTATTTTGATGATCTCTCGTCGGTTAGGCCTAGCTTGACTTTTGGTGCTTCGTTATGCTAGTGTCGTGTTTGGTATCGACGAAGATGACAGATTTTCCTGCAGCGGTTATGGCTACGTGAAATTAACCTGATCACCGTAGAGCTGTATGGAAACATTTATGAAATCCTTTATATACCCATTACAAATTAACTCTGGCTTATATTCTCCTCCCTATGCATGAGTGAACGACAACTCAGGGAGGTAGCCATGTTGGATTTCGGTCATCATATGTTTTGATCACTGCCAAGAGAACAGATTATTTATCTTATTATCGGACAGTGACAGAGAGATCTCAATCCTGCTAGAAACCCCCTTTCGTGGTTCCATAATCTATACTACAAACTATGGACGTCAAGTAACTTTAGTTATTTATCGATTCCTTCACTGACGCGTTTAGTCAGATAGGGGAATGCGGCCATAATGTATCATGACATTGAACTTTGATGTACTGCCATTATTTCTGAATGTGTCATGACTTCAGATCTGCTATGTATACCTACAAATTGATATGTCAACGAACCATGATGTACTCGTATGTCCCAGTGTGTACGTCTGAATAAATTGAGTAAACTAAGATTCCAGCAGTCTGCATTGGTGCCTTGTAGACAAGTGTGAGTGGTTATATTGGTCAGCACACGAACAGTACACCATTCGCGGTAATCACACTCTACACTTCTACTTCATACATACACCATCCTGCGTCGGCTGAAGTGACCAAGTTCAGGGCCTGCTTCCCCTGGAGCCTTTGCCTTCCCTAACTCAGGACTAGGGTGAGTTACCCATTTACAGCTGGGTAGACTGGAGCATGCCTGATCTCAACAACACACCACTCTTCCTTACAGAGCAGACAGACTGATACTTTACAGTGGTGTACTACAGGTGTAGTAAGAAATAACGTCTTTACAACCAGGCAGTGACGGGATTCCTACCGACTTAATTATATGCTGTAAGAGCACGCTATTACATCCCCTGTATAGGGTGCTGCGCCAGCGCTGGGAAGAGACAATCATTCCTCAAGACATGCGAAATGCCAAAATTGTAACACTGTTTAAAAATAAAGGAGACATAAGTGATTGCAATAACTACAGAGGCATCTCTTCTTGGTATTGGTGGTAAGGTTTTTGCCAGAGTCATCGCTCTGAGAGTTGCAAAATACCAACGCCCTGAGAGTTGCAAAATTCAACGCGCCGTGCCAGCGCAACGCTTAGAGCGTTGTTTTTAGTTTATAACGAATAAACCCCCAAAAACGTCCGTTTAATGCAGTTCATATTTTAAAACTCGTAGAAGGACTTCAGCTACTATTTAAACAACTAATTTTACTGTAGTTAAGCAGCATATGTGTGAATGTTATTATCACAATGTGTGTGACGATTCACGTGTTTGCGTTGTTATTGCTAGAGAAATATGTCATGCTTTATATTTACATTTTCTAAGTCTCCTAAGCGAATAATTGTGTCAAACTATTTTGAAACATTGCTGACATTGATGATGATTGTTTGGTAGTCAGTTTGTTGTCAAAATACGGAATCGGTGCAGAAAAGCTAGACACATTAGATTTAGTTGATGAGTGGGCGTAGTTATATTCTGGCCGATCAAAAAGCAACAAAACTAGACCTACCGTAACGTCTAATCACTAGTCCTAGGTTGAAGATGAAGCTAGGGATACTTTTAAAACATTAAAGAAGTGTAAAAAAGTTTTTATATAACGTTATTCTTCTTTATTTGTTTGAAAATTACGTAATGCACGATTGCATTTTATTTTTTTCTTACAATGGACCAGAGTAAAAACTGGTGTGAATAACGCTAAATGTACTAATTGTGGCCATAAGCAATGTTTTTTTTTTACTTTGTATATGGATTAACTTGATATTTGAAGACTAAAAAGAAAGTTTTATTATCTACAACAGTAATATGTCTTTGGTAAGGTCATATTCTCCAGGCATTGAAGGTAATTGAACACAGACAGAAACACAAAGAAAGTGTATAGCAACCAAGTATATTGACCAAACATTTCCAGCATAGCTTTGGACACATGCATATACTGATGGTTCGGCAACAAATGCAGTTGAAAATGGGGTGCCGGCATCCTCATAAAATTAAAGAATAGAATTCACTCTATGGCAATTGCCACTGGAAAATACTGCAATAACTTCTGTGCTGAAGCAGAAGCCCTGAAACAAGCAGCTGAAACTCTTATTGAATGCAAAGCACAGGCAGAAAAACAGATAGTAATCTTTTTAGATGCCCTCTCAATAATATCAGCGCTGAAGAGCCACCAAACTAAAGGATTGAAAGATCTGATAATCTCCCTTGAAAGACTAGCCGAATGCTTCAAGAAGTGCACTATCCAGTGGATACCAGCCCATTGCAACATACCAGGAAATAAGAAGGCAGATAGACTTGCTAAGGAAGGAGGTGCCTTACAACAAAATGATTTAGAGACAACTTATGCAACGGCAAAGACTACTATAAAGGCTACATTCAAGTCCAAATGGGAAAGAGAGCACCCGGGACATTTGAAAAATGATGCATATCATCAACTATCCAGAAAAGAACAGGTCATCATTTTTCGGCTACGCACTGGTCACAACAGATTGAGATACCATCTGTACCACAAATACAAAATTGGTGCAACAGATCTCTGCACTTGCGGTACCAGCCCAATGACAGCCGAACACCTGCTGCAATACTGCCCAACCTACAGTAATGAACGGAGTAGCATATGGCAACAACCCACTTCTGTCAACGAAAAACTGTTTGGAGATGTTGGGAGCCTTGGGTTGACTACTGCCTTTATTAGAGTCATAAATGTGGAAGTCTGAAGGCGAACGAGGAAGAAGAAGAAGAAGAATATTCTACAGTTAAATTTTGAGTTTTTTTCAATTTTAAATGCAAAATGTTTTAAATATACCGAACACACTTGTGTTAATACTACCAAAGACCTTATATATTACAATTCTCTATCCATTTCCTTACAGTTTGGTATATAATAAGTACATGTTCACCAAAAAAAAAAAAGATTAACATAAAATTTACACTAAAAAACAGAACACTTCACCGTTTAGAATTCTTCAAAAAATAATTATGGCACAGGGTGGAAAATAATTATGGAGTCAAAGAGTTAATGCGACTACACAAGCTAGCTGAGCGCACATATCCAGTCACAGTGTGGATTCCGAGCTGGTTGATCAACAACAGACATAATATTTTCTCTCCGCCAGCTTCAGAAGAAATCAAGAGAGCAGAAAAGACCGTTATATCTCGCCTTTATAGACCACACAAAGGCATTTGACCTGGTTAGTAGGGATGGACTCGTAAAAATCCTCACGAAAAAAGGCTGCCCTGCTAAATTGCTGGAAATGATAAAGTCATTCCATGAGGACATGAAGTAAGCAGTTCAGTATGCTGGAAGCACATCACAGCCCTTTGACATACGGAGTGGTGTTAAACAAGGCTGTGTTCTGGCTCCAACCCTCTTCGGGATCTTCTTTGCCTTTCTCTTGAAACATGCATTCAGAGACCCAACTGTGGGAATATGCCTTCAAACTAGGTCAGATGGCCGTCTGCTTAATTTCGCAAGGCTGAAGGCAAAAACAATAAAATCAGAAGGGTCATTATAAGAGACTTGTAATTCGCTGATGATGCTGCAGTCGTCACTCAAAGCCAACAGGAGCTTCAAAGTTTGATGAATAGCTTCACCCAAGCATGCAAGGACTTTGCCTCACAATAAGTCTAAAGAAAACAAATAGATAACTATGAATTGGCAGTGGTGCACCACTTCACACACCTGGGGTCTACCATAAATGACAAACTCTCACTGGACACAGAAATTGACAGCCGCATTGGCAAAGCAGCAGCTACCTTTGCCTGCCTCACATCACGTGTTTGGGGAAACTCCATCCTAACAATGAAGACCAAAGCTGCAGTATATAACGCCTGCGTCACCAGCACACTCCTATATGGTAGAGAGACATGGAAAATCTATGCTAGGCAAGAAAGAAGGCTCAATACCTTACATGTGTCTACCGCACATCCTCGGCATTTCGTGGAAAGATAAAGTGACAAATATTGAGGTGTTGTCACGTGCTGACCTTCAAAACATGTATACACTGCTTAGACAGCGCAGACTACGCTCGCTTGGCCATGTCCGCCGCATTGAAGATGGTCGCATCCCGAAAGATATCTTCTACGGACAACTGGAAGATGGCAAAAGAACCACAGCTGAGATTCAAAGATGTGTGCAAGAGAGACATGATGGCACTGAACATAAATCCAGCAACCTGGGAGGATGAACTGCCGATCACATCAAGTGGCAATTCTATCTGCGGCGCCACCTCAGATTGGGCGAAAAAAAGCTCTCACAGCAAGCAGAAGAGAGGAGAAAACGTCGAAAAGAACACCAGGAACATAAGCAGCCGAGGTCTGTCACCTCAGGGGCGCATTCCCATAGTCAGTTATGACTGAAGGGGCAATTATTATTATTATTATAACCTCCCTTTGAAGTTAGACTGAAGAGAAATAATGTGATATTTTGACAACACTTTTTTCATTCTTTTTTACTCTTCTGTTTTCATTCTTTCTTAACTCCTCATATATGTGTCACTTTTGTTGCCACACAAATTCTTTTTTTATTGCACGCTTCTTGTATGTCACTTTCGTGTTACTTCCTTGTCACTTTCAAATCTTGCAATCGATTTGTCAATCACTTCCAGATGAGCAATAGCTCTGAAACTTGGCATAGTTATGTATTCCCCGTGACAATACAATAATCAGTCAATTATTAATAATTGAATGTTGTAATTATGACATTATGAGTAATTAAACAAATGTGTACAAATCAGGGGCCATAATCAAGTTAATTAAAAATTCAAGAGTACGGGGTGTGCGTTACGTCGCCTTAAGTGGACTTCGATCTCTAGATGGCCTTCAAATTGAATAAATTGGTTAAAAGAAGTGGATCGCTTAAGAAATTTTAGACCAGAATTACAATAAGTAAAAATATTGTTTAGTAAACACTAAAAAGAAGAAAATAATTAGAAATAAAACAAATTTAAACACACGCTTTTAATGCACTAAAAACCCAAAAATATTTTTTCAAAATATAACATGAAATTGGCAACAGCGTGGGGCGCTGATTCTGCAAGAAATGAACTTCTGCTTTATACTTCCCTAGACACTTATGGATAAAATATATGATAAGCGCGCGACACACGCTTTTTGTCAACTGGATGTTACATTTTTTTACTTCAAGCTATAAACTTCTTGAAAAATTATTTTTTTGCTTTTAGTGCATTAAAAGCGTGTGTTTAAAATATTTTATATATATTTTTTAAAAACTAGGGTTGGTTTCCTCTCTCAGTTTCACATTATTATATTCAAAATTGTTATTCTTTATTCAAAATGAATTGCTTTTTGTTTTTGTGAAAGGTGGCGGGGCGTTGTCTCTCAGAAGAACCGATATGTTTATCACACTGGTTTTCATGTTCTCATAGTCAGAGCCGGCTTTAGACATGGTGAGGCCCTAAGCTGTAGGAAGCTATGGTGGCCCTATTTGGCAATTGGTAACTGAGAATAAGGCCGTCTAAAAACTGGACTTGGCAGGAACGGCGCAAAGATGCATAACAAATCTATGCGAGGTGGCCGGAAGGGTGGCTCCACTAGAGCTTTAGAAATATGCCTTAAATTCTTTGGTGTCAAGACATTTATTATGGGCTAAAATTATTCAAATTTGGTCCCATAGAGCCACGTGACTGAACGTATTTAATTCCTAGGAGTAAAATTCTCTTGTAAAATTGAAATTGCCATAAAATGAAATTTAATTAGCAAACTGTAACATGATAAACACTGATACAAAAAAAGAAATCAGTCAGTTTACAACATTTTCCTTATTGCTTTGTAAACTAAAAGTCATGAATGATGTCCTCAAAAGATAACCTACGCAATTTATCCCTTACACACAAAATACTAAGCGTTGACAGCGTATCTTGTGCCATTGTTGATCGTACGTAGCTCATTTTTTATTCTCTTTAGTCATGAAATTGATCTTTCCTCTGAGCAGTTAGTTACAATCAGACTTAAAAATAGCCGTAGTATTTCTTGAACATTAGGAAAAGGTAAATAAATCGTGTCTTGAAAGATGACCTGAAACAGATCTTGGTGACATAGATGTCCTTTTCCTGAATGGTTTAACTTAATATAAGTATGGACGTGCTTTAGTTCTCCAGTGAGATTAACATCAATATCATCTGGATAATCTTTCATCAAAAGTTCTACATCTTCACGCAATGGTTCCACTGAAGCTTCTAAATCAAATTAAAAAAAATGAAAACTTGCTTGCTTGTAGCATAATTATAAACTGTTGCTCTTTTCTTCAAGTTACTTTCAAGAGCATCAATTACAGGAATAAAGACTTCACTTAAAATGTGTCTTTTGGAGAAAGCTCTTCATAAACGTCGGGCGCAGAACCATCATTGATGTGTTTCTTTGTGACTAACCTTCTTGTCTTCGTACACATGTAGTCTACATCAGGCAGTCTGCTTTTTACTTCTTGTTTAGTATCATCCAAGTGATTTCGAGTATCTTTCACAAAGTGAGAAAGTGATGTATAAGGTTTGGTGCATGTGCTGTGTGTAATTTTTGGATCCTGAAGGGCATTGCTAGTTTCGTGAAACTCATTCAGCAAACGATTCCACAAGTATAGTATGAAAACAAAAGCCAATTTCTCCATTTTTTCCACATGATTATCAGCTTGTCTTCTTGTATCACCCTTTCAATTGTCATTAGTATGGAGATAACTGAGAGCATCAACAATTGACTCATAACTTTCAATTATGACTAAAGTAGAATTGTAATGTTAACCACAGTGAGTCGGATGAAAGTTCTTTTGGAATGCGGAAGACGGCAATTGAAATATATATATATATGAAATTTACTGAAGTGCTTGTATAATAAATATGTTACACCATGATTTCATCATCCACTCTCTGCTTTCTATGGAGCCTGGGGCCACCTGTGCTGTTGGTTTCTTATGAGAAACCCGCACGAAGCAGTCACTAGCTCTTGCAGTGGTGGTTCACGTGTCAAGTTGTTTGATGTGATGAGGTTGTCAGCTTCATGTACAACTGTACATCCACAAGCAAATGTTACATGTCAAAATGCAAAAAAATAAAAAATAAAATGTACATATTACAACTTACCCCGATATCTGGTGAAGCAATACACAGGCTTGATGCACATATTGTCCATAATTTACTGCAACTAGTTTAAGGTGCAGTAATACCTCAGATAGATGAAGGGACTTCACTTAAAATGTGTCTTTTGGAGAAAGCTCTTCATAAACGTCGGGAGCAGTACCATCATTGATGTGTTTCGGTGTGACTAACCTTCTTGTCTTCGTACACATGTAGTCTACATCAGGCAGTCTGCTTGTTGCTTCTTGTTTAGCATCATCTTTAGTATCATCCAAACGGACTTGGAAATCTTTTTTCAGAACCAGTGGTCCTAATGATGTCATACTCCCCCTTGTGTCTTGGGTATTGAAATCGGATACCAAGCCTTCTTGGATAAGGACGAAAAAATAGGAGGTCCCGTGTGCAAGGCGCACGTTAAAAATCCCACGGCAGTTGGAAATCGGTAAAGCGTAGGCTGTAAGGCCGCTGTCCTGGCAAAATAAAAAAATAAAAAATCAGAAACCTACCCACCACAAAAATATTTATAGAGTGTGTGATTCCTATATACCCACATTGGGATTCTCGCCGGTGCTACGGAGTTCGTTCACTGTGCTGAGATCCTCATTGTGTGATCTAAGGGAGGAGATCAGAGCATATATAGTGTTACACTATACCATGAACAACAAGCAGCGATCAGGGTAGCGGGGGAAACATCAGAATGGTTTGACGTGAAAAGGGGAGTAAGACAGGGTTGCATCCTTTCTCCATACTTGTTTAACATCCATGCAGAAAATATAATGAGAAATGTTCGGAGTGACCAAGAATGTGAACAGTGCGACCCGTTCACAATTGGTGGAAATCCGATCCCAGAACTCAGGTACGCAGGTGACACGGTTATTCTTTCAAACAGTGCCAAGGGACTAGAACAGTTAATCCTGTCTGCCAAAAGACACAGTGAGGATCAGAACCTTTTTTTGAATTTAAAAAAAAAAAAAAAAAAAAAAAAAAAAAAAAAAAAAAAATGTCCACAGACAAAACAAGATGCCAACCAAAAATTACCATCAATGATGAGGAAATTGAAAATGTCACAATATTTGAATATCTTGGCTCCATAATTAACAACAATGGAGACTGCTCAAAAGAGGTCAGAAGGAGACTGGCCATAGCAATGCAGAGGTTAAATAAAATGAAGAACCTATGGCAGAACACCAGCAAATTAATAAAAGTAAAACTTCTGAGAACATGCATCTTTCCGGTAGCAACATATGGGTGTGAATCATGGACCATTACTCAAACATTAAAGAAAAAATTCGAATCCTTCGAAGCAAAGTGTTACAGAAAAATTCTCAGAATATCTTGGACCAAGAAGAAGAAAAATATAAACATCCTACACGACCTGAACATCGAGGAAAACTGGCTCATAAACAATATCATGTTCCGGAAACTGAAATATTTTTGCCACATTAAACGCCATAGTGGCTTAGAGAGAACAGTGATGGAGGGTATGGTACCTGGAAGGCGAGGCAGGGGCCAACCAAGACGACGGTGGACACAGGACATTGAAGACACCTTGAACATGACATTGGAGGAGGCAGGAGGGCTGGCTAGAGATCGAGAGTCTTTCAGGCGGGCTGTCATGAGAGCGACGTTCTGCAAAGGACATGCTACATGATGAAAAGATGAAGTTAGTGTACTTCTATTATTTTCGCTTTAGGAAGGTCCTAAGGCTTGAACTTTCAGTATTATTATGGGAGTTTTATGCTCTCTAATTTTAGCAGCTACACCTAATCAGGGGAGCCGCGGTAGCATAGTGGTTAGTGCACTGGCTTCCTAGCGCAGTGGTCTATGGTTCGATCCCCAGATGAGGCGGAAAATTTTTAGGCCACAAAACGGCTCCTGGGTCGACCCAGCCCCAAATGGGTACCAGAGCTACTCTGGGAAGGTTAAGGCGGCCGGCGTGATGCCGACCACATCACCCCTCGTGTGCCGACGGTCAAGATAATATGGGCCTATCACCATATTCCCAATATGCCTCAATGGGCGTGTAACGGGTTCCTTTACCTTTTTCCTTTTTACCTTTACACCTAATCACGTGGCCGGTCCTACAGGGTGTTTTGGTTATGAGCTCTTATTTTGGTCGTCTGTGATCTTTCCTTGACAAAATTGGAAGTCAGTGAAGCAGTCTTACGAAGCGGTATGTTAAAGGCTAAATTTTCGCCCACTGTCGTAAGTTTATATTGGTACAACTACAACAGTAGTTGTCGCTGGGGATGGACTTTGAAATGTTATCAAGAAGGTCTCCAGAAATTGGCTCATTAAGAAAGAAAGAGACCTATTCCAGATAAGGACAAGAAGAATAGAATGCGAATGCTCTCCACTAGATAGTTTTTTCTAGTAAATTATGGAGAATGTTCTATTTCGCCACGTCCTTAGCCTCTGTCCTTAGATCTCCAGAAAGAAAGAGCCCCCAGTCTCATCATAGAATTTTACCAATATGTAAATATTTAACACCGACAGCACGAGTGATACATTAACGAACTAGATAATGATCAAAACGGTTATTGGGTTTATTAATTAAATATCTACACATTTACGTTAGTAGAAAAATAAAAAGTGATGATGGTGAAAAACAATTCACACATACACACATACCGATGAGATATAAATACTGTAGGGGAGCCGCGCTGGTGTAATGGTTACAACGTTGCGCTGGCGACCAGGTTTTCAAGGTTCAAGCCCGGGCGTCAGCACTTGAAGGTGTGTCAACGACTGGGATTTTGACTGAATAACCTGAACGGCTCCTGAGATAAACCGTTTGTGGATGGGAAGGAGCGAAGCTCCTGACCAGGTTGGAAGGAAAGTCCACAGGTTCCCCAGCCTCGCAATGACATATCATTGGGCCAAGGGACTGAAAGCCCAAGTGCCGCTGGTTAAGGAAAAAAATAAATAAATGCTATAGTTAGTTAAATATGAGAATGAAACTATGTGAAGAGTGAGGTGATGATGTGATATAGTAAATGTTACCACACTGATGTCCAATCTACACTGTCTATGTGCCTCTTCTGCCATCAATGGTACCTATACCTTGTAGCGGTATGGCAGCTTGTGTACCCTGACAATCCCCAGAGCTATGCCAGCGGGAGTTTTACTCTTGGTAGGTTCAACCAAGCTGGACTGGTCTGCGTGGGTAGAGGTCAGACAAAAGCTGGACCCTGGTCCTCCAGGTTGGGGGTTTTAGCCCAAGGCCGACACCAGTGTCTATGTAAAAAATCGCACATGTTACGGAAACGGCAACAAATGGAAAAACTTTGATGCGGGACGGACATCTGGAGTCTCAGGCTCGTATGACTGACAGTGGTGAAAGCCGAAAGGAAGCCACTGGCATGAAAACGGATGCCCAGACCGCAAAACACGAAACCAAAATTGGTTTTTGGAATGTCAGAACTATGAATGAGGCAGGAAAGCTGAGACAGATCACAGCAGAGATGAGGAATTACAAACTACATATCCTGGGAATAAGCGAGAGCAGATGGACGGGGATGGGGAGAATAAAAACAGCTACAGGGGAAACAGTACTTTATTCTGGTAGAGAGGATGGTCAGTACAACGAAGCTGTAGCCATTATTCTGAAGAAAGGAATGGAAAGGTCTTTACTGGAATGGAAACCCATTAACATCAGACTAATAAGAGCAAGACTGAGACGGAGATTCACCAACACCACAATTATACAGTGCTATGCACCAACAAACGACAGCGATGAAGAGATCAAGGACGAGTTTTATCAACAGGTACAAAAGGAAATGGAAACTGTACCCAGGTACAATCTTATTATAGTAATGGGAGACCTAAATGCGAAAGTTGGAACACACAATAATTATAACGAAAGAGTAATGGGGAAATGCGGCAGTGGAATAGTAAATGAGAATGGGGACAAATTAATAAGCTTCTGCAATATTAACAACCTGGTCATTGGAGGAACACTTTTTCAACACAAAGAAGTGCACAAGTTAACATGGGAATCACCTAACGGACGAGACAAAAACCAGATAGATCACATAATGATCAATGGCAGATGGAGACATGCACTACAAGACGTGAAAGTAAGAAGAGGCGCAGATGTGGGAAGTGATCATTGTCATGAAATATTCTAATCCACATATATAAATTATTAGGTAAATATGAAGCCTAACAAATAAAATTAATAAAGAGAAGAGCAATGGTAAAATGACAGTGCTGTCACAAGGAATGTACTCGAAATCCCCCTTGTTTTCTGCTTCGTCTGCAAATTGTAACGCTTTCACGTTGATATAAAAGCTTACTGTATTATTACCCGCTTTCTTCAATGAAACGTGTGCTGTATTTCTTGGAAAAGCATTGAGAGGCCCTGCGTAATGACCTAAATTAATCCTAACATTAATTATATTACGTTACCAAAACGAACGAACAGATGGACAAAAGGATAGCGAGAAGGGAGAGGCAGAAAGCCGAACACTAAACACGCTTCGCGCGATACGCAAATGCTGCCATCACGCGTGTAAGTCTACATGCACTAATTTTTTTTTCAGACGGACAGTGATAAAATACACTACCCTTTCCCAGAGTTAGGTTTATAAATCATAACAGACTCTTATTAGAAAAGATAACAATAGATGGGTTTACGTTTGAACACATAACAGTACCCAGACAGCACATCTTCGAAACAGGAGGTAGAAGAAATTGCATATTTTGAACGCAGCCACGTAGCTCCTTTAAATTAGTATTTTTGGGTTCCTTAGGGCTTGCTGACAAATAATATGTAAAACGTTACGCAAATAGTCCAGGAATTAATAAATTATACCCAAAATAAAATATTGGGGGTGCCTGACAGCATAAAATCATTTCTGCTCATAAGATTTTTTTTTTAACGTGTTTGAAAAAAATTTACGTTACAGAAATAGCCTACCATGTAAACTCCAAATTGATTGGAGCGCAACAAATGAAAGCCTAACCACGATTGGTCGGGCTATAAATACTATCTTGGTTGTTAGGGGAAACGGGGAAAGGTAACATTTTTTCAAACACTTGTCGAAACGGGGCTCATTGGTCAGACTCGCTGATATACACACTAGGGAGCGTTAGTTCGAAACCACTTGTTTAAAATAGCTTGATAAAGCATCAGTGCGTTGAGGCCAGCATATATTTTGCTCAATAAAAGCCTGGAACATAGGCAGATGGAAATTTGTGCCAGTTTGTGCCAGAATTCATTGCTAATCAACGTATCTGTGTTATTCGTATGAATTGTGGTAAGCTTGAACCATTCAATATCTTTTAATGAAAATTGAATGTGAATTGTTGATTTATGCCTGTATATATATGTGTAGTTCAGTGGCCAACGTGAGGTAAAGCCTGTAATGCTCCAGCCTGAACAGAGGGTGTCGGAGAGAAGTAAAACGGCATGGAATGGCCAAACAGTACACTGACACCTGGATGATTGACTAGAAAGAAATAATGCTGGAAGTGCAGAGGCGTAGTAACCATTAGGAAGGGTAATGCTGGTATAAAGTATTTCAGATGAAGCTGACTGTTGGCCTAACGCTCTGAACGCAATGTTTGTGATGTATTGTGATCAGTGTAAAAAGAAAATATAAATTAGTTATGAAGTAGAAGGTACATCCTTCTTGATTTCAGGGACAGTGGTCTTGATGGTACTGAGCAGCACCTAGTCAGAGCTTTGCTGAATCCAGTGTCGGACAGCATACTCCTTGGTCCTTTTAGCTATCAGTGAGGTGTCTCCAGAGCCCAGAGGAGAATTCGAGCAGAGGAGTCCTTTCCTGCCGCCATCACGCCAGATAAGCTAACTTGGCCAGCTGAGCTCAACATTATGTCCCCTCATATTGAACTGACTTTATAAAATTAACATTAAGAGGGGAATTTACTTGTCTTAAAATCAGGAACTGTGAACATCTCCAATACTGGTCCCTAAAGACAAACTATTGAAGTCATGATGACAAATACCAACAGAGCTTGAACAAAACAAAACCAGTATTACCTCATTTTACTACTACACAACTGACACACATAGAACATTTGTAATAATATATGTCACTACAATATTCATATTAAATACATTCTGTACATAACTTGTAATTTAAATTGATTGTGATTCCTGATTCCCTTGTAGTTGAATCAGGACACATATTCATTCATGCCAGTAATGAATACATATTGTTATTTGAAAGTTATCAGTGCCTCCTTTAAGATATTCTCATAGAGTGTTATATGTATGTGAGTGTCACAGTGTTGTCAAGAGTAGTGGATTACATTAAATGGTTTATCTGTCTGTTGTTGTGACTTACACTTCTTCATACACATACCCTAGACACATAACGTAGCATCACACTATTCCAGAATAATTCTGACTGAGATAAAGAGATATGTGGTAGCAAGTAAGGTTATCTATAATACACTACTCTTAATAGATATAGATACCTTCACAGCTGATCTCAGTCAGTACACTAAGTCCCCTATAAATATTTATAACATCCCACTTCACCACATATATTGGGGTCTCGCTCTTGGGATTTTGAATCTTTAACTATTAAAAATATTGGGGGTAATTCACTTCAGGGAATATAAGAATTAAAAGGTATCCTTGGGTGGAATTAAATAAGGTTGAGCTCACGGTGCCTGTGTTGTCCATTAGATATATAGTTAGAAATTGAATTGTTGGTTAGACATTATATAAAGTTACCTGATAGACAATGGCGGACCTGGCCAAATTTCGATCTGCTGCGGTTCAGACTGCAAAAGAGTTAGGATTAGATGGGCAAGTTATGGTTGCCTATGTTACTACGGAATGTGACAAATTTATTGAACGCGAAGAAAGAAGGTTTGAAGCCGAAAGAAAGTTAGAGGCTGACAGGGAAATTAAGAAGTTACAATTTGAAGCTGAGGCTGAGACTAAGAGGTTGCAAGCTGAGGCTGAGACTAAGAGGTTGCAGATTGAGGCTGACAAAGAGGCTAAAGCATTGGAAGCCGAGGAAAGAAGACAAGCTGCAGAAAGGGAAGAGAAGAAATTAGCTGCAGAAAGGGAAGAGAAGAAATTAGCTGCAGAAAGAGAAGAGAAGAAATTAGCTGCAGAAAGAGAAGAGAAGAGATTAGCTGCAGAAAGGGAAGCAGAAGATAAAAGATTACAAAGGGAACATGAATTACGACTAAGGGAGTTTGAGTTTCAAGGCCATGCTCCTGAAAATGGTGCCAGTCCCTTTGCCTCTGATGCTACGGTTACTCAAGGAGCCTCAACCTCAGCTATGAATTTTCATTTAGATCATTTTGTTGAGAAAGACGATGATATTGAGAGCTACCTAAATAGGTATGAACTATTAGCTACCACGTATGGGTTAGAGAGAGAAAGGTGGAGCTTAAAGTTATCTCAGGGACTTCGTGGGGCAGCTTATGAAGTTTTTGCAAAAATGAGCAGAGGTGATCAGGAAAATTATGACATGCTAAAGCAGGCTCTTTTGTTAAGGTATGAAAAGAATGCAGAGTTTTACAGGAAAAAATTTAGGAATGCTAAACTACTGTCAGGTGAAACCTATCACCAGTTCTCTGCACGCATAGAGACATACTTGGAGAAATGGACTTCTCTGGGGAAAACCCAAGATCTTAAGGAAATGGTCCTTATAGAGCAACTAAGAGAGTCCATGGCTCCAGACCTGAGAAAGTTTCTCATGGAACAAGGTGCAGAGAGGCTGGGTGAGTTGCTAAATGTTGCTGAAAGGTATCAAGCAGCTCAAGCAGAGGTAACAGGTAATAAAAAGAAACGGTGGATAACTTTAGGGCACCACAGAACTTTAATAAATTTGATCCTAGGGATCAAAATAAAGGTAAGCACCAATTTGATAGGCCACGGTATGACAATAAAAATAAATTCCCACAATTCGATGAAAGGAAATATGATGAAAGAAAATCTTTCAACCAAGGAAAAAGGTGGTGTAAAAATTGTAAGATGAACAATCATGACACTGACCATTGTAGAAGGAAACCTCCTCATTTTGCTGCTATGACATCGGGGAAAAAGGAAAAGAAGGGCAAACCTGAAGAATTACAGGAACCATACCACCCCCCAGTGTGTGAAGATGTCATTTGTAATGGTGTCACTATAAGATGTTTATATGATACCGGTTTAGATTACGATTCCGTTGTGAGTTCTCACCTGGTGCAGGCCGATCAATACACCACAGAAACAGTGGAGATTCAAACTGCAACCAAGGATGTAGCTACCATGACACTTCCCGTCGCCCGAATAAAAGTGAAAACGCGATATATGGAAGGAATCATAAAAGCAGCAGTGATAAATGAGCCAATCTACCCTCTAATATTGGGGTGTAGATATGTCTTCTTGGGGAATCCCAAGAGACCTGTGATATTGGCAACAGTGCAGACCAGATCACAGACAAAGAAGGAGGAGGATAATCCAATAAATACTCACCCAGATGAGATGAGGAAGGCACAGGCTGAGGACAAAACACTCAAGCCATGTTTCAAGAAGTTGCCCAAATCTCATACACCTCCAGGCAAGGGAGAGTTTTATATGAAGAACAAATTGATATATAGGAAGGCTGGATCTGAATCCAATGGTCACGGACAGCTGGTCCTTCCCACTTCATATAGGACTAAAGTGTTGGAACTAGGGCATGCGATCCCTTCAGTGGTCATATGGGAATCAGCGCAACAGGACAGCGAATAGCTTGTCACTATTTCTGGCCAGGAATAACTGAAGATATCAAACGATATGTAAAATCCTGTCCAGAGTGCCAACGAGTAGCACCTAAACATTGGACTGCACCAGCAACTCTGGGGGAAATGCCCATAGTGGGAACACCCTTTGAGAGAGTTGCCGTGGATCTTGTGGGACCTCTCACCCGAACCAAGAGAAGGAACAGCTACATTCTGACTCTGGTGGACACTTGTTCTATGTGGGGAGAGGCAGTAGCCCTGTCATCGATTGATTCAAAACATGTGGCAGAGGCATTGCTCACAATTTTCACAAGGTTAGGCTTTCCCAATCAAATCTTGACTGATAATGGCTCTCAGTTCAAAGGGAAACTAACTGAAGAAGTTTTCAGGATCTTCCAGGCCAAACACTTCCATTGTAGTGTGTATCATCCCCAAGGGAACGGCCAAGTGGAAAGATTTAACGGCACATTAATGTCGATCCTGAGAAAGTTGGCACACGAAAAACCAGATACATGGGACCAGTACCTGCACGCCGCCCTCTTTGCTTATCGGGAGGTACCCCATAGTTCAACCGGTATGGCCCCGGCAACATTATTGTTTGGAAGGCCAATAAAAGGTCCACTTGAAGCTTTGTTAAGAACGTGGACTGATGAAAAGGCAGAGGAAAACATTACATCTTCATACCAATATGTGAATGAGCTGACCACTCGGTTGAAAACTGGCTGGAAACTTGCCAATGAAAATTTGAAACAAGCCAGGAAGAAACATGCTGCCTATTATAACAGGAAGGCGAAAGACAGAAATTTGGCTGTGGGAGAGAAGGTACTGCTTCTTTTGCCTGGGAGTCAGAATAAGTTACAAATTGGATGGCAGGGTCCATATACAGTTCTAGAGAAGGTGTCTAGAACAAATTATAAGATAGATAAGAAGGGGAAAGAAAAAATCTATCATGTGAATCTCCTGAAGAAATATTTGGAAAGAGAACATCAGGAAGAGACACACTTGTTGACCTTGTCCATCGCCATGGAGATGAAAAAGGAACCACTTTCATCATTTGAATATCCATTACACCCCTGTGAGACAGCAGCACAGGTGAAAATCAGTACACATTTAACGAAAACTCAGAAAGAGAGAGTGCAACAGGTTCTAAAGAATCATGCAGAGGTGTTAACAGACCGACCAGGGCATACAAACCTATTGGAATATGATATGAAACTCATAGACTCCACACCTGTCTGTATGAAACCATATTCGATTCCGTTTGCTAAGGAAAAAGCTTTGAAGGAAGAGATAGACTATCTATTGAAGGAAGGAATTATTTCGCACAGTGAGTCTTCGTATAGTTCCGGGGTGGTACTCTTAAGGAAGCCCTCTGGAGAACATAGACTCTGTATAGATTACAGGAGACTGAATGCTATTACAGAAGGACAGGTGGATCCATTGCCGGATACAAATCAGCTGTTTGCCAGACTAAATAAAGCTAAATATTTCTCAAAAGTGGATCTGAGTAAAGGATACTATCAGATTCCAGTAAAGCCTGAGGTTAGACCATACCTAGCTTTTAGTACCTCAGAAGGACACTATGAGTTTAATAGATTGCCATTTGGATTGAAGAATGCGCCTAGTGTCTTCTCTAGAATGATGAGAAAATTATTGGATCCTCTGAATAATCCCTGTATAACAAATTTTATGGATGATATCCTTATAGCAACAGAAACATTTGAGGAACACATTGACTCTCTGAACATGCTGTTTGATCGACTTAGGGAGGCAAATTTAACAGCCCGACCAACCAAATGTTGCGTTGGATGTAAAGAATTGGAATTTTTGGGACACACAGTTTATCAGGGAAACATGACCCCTGACCCAAAGAACTTAGAGAAACTACAGAAAGCCCCGAGACCACAAACCAAGAAGGACGTGAGATCCTTTGTCTCATTATGTGGTTTCTACCAGAAGTATATCAAAAACTTTAATTCCATATGTGCACCGTTAACTGAATTGACACGTAAAGGACATCCAGATCGCATTACATGGACTCCACAATGTGAAATGACTTACCAAGAATTGAAGGAAAAGCTCACAAGTAAACCCATTTTGAAATTACCTGACTTAAGTCAAGAATTCATAGTAAGGACGGATGCAAGTAATATTGGGTTAGGTGCAACTTTACTACAGAAATCAGATGCATTGGATGGGGAATTAAGCCCAGTGGCATATGCTAGCAGAAAGTTGAATAAAGCTGAAATCAACTACTCAACTAGCGAAAAAGAATGTCTTGCAGTAATATGGGCAATAAAGAAATTCAATATTTATCTATATGGGAAGGCATTTAAGTTGCAAACTGACCACAAACCTTTATCGTTTTTAGCACAGGCTAAGCATGAGAACTCTAGGTTACTCCGATGGTCTTTGCTTCTGGCTCCATATAATTTTAGCATTGAATATATATCTGGAAAAACCAATCTGGGAGCGGATTTTTTAAGCCGCCATCCGTGTGATGAGAATCACCGAAAACCCCAGAAATAATAATAAATTTCTCTATGTGTATATAGAATAAAGGACTGACATATAATGTCTGTTTTAAGAGGGGAGGTGTCATGAAATATTCTAATCCACATATATAAATTATTAGGTAAATATGAAGCCTAACAAATAAAATTAATAAAGAGAAGAGCAATGGTAAAATGACAGTGCTGTCACAAGGAATGTACTCGAAATCCCCCTTGTTTTCTGCTTCGTCTGCAAATTGTAACGCTTTCACGTTGATATAAAAGCTTACTGTATTATTACCCGCTTTCTTCAATGAAACGTGTGCTGTATTTCTTGGAAAAGCATTGAGAGGCCCTGCGTAATGACCTAAATTAATCCTAACATTAATTATATTACGTTACCAAAACGAACGAACAGATGGACAAAAGGATAGCGAGAAGGGAGAGGCAGAAAGCCGAACACTAAACACGCTTCGCGCGATACGCAAATGCTGCCATCACGCGTGTAAGTCTACATGCACTAATTTTTTTTCAGACGGACAGTGATAAAATACACTACCCTTTCCCAGAGTTAGGTTTATAAATCATAACAGACTCTTATTAGAAAAGATAACAATAGATGGGTTTACGTTTGAACACATAACAGTACCCAGACAGCACATCTTCGAAACAGGAGGTAGAAGAAATTGCATATTTTGAACGCAGCCACGTAGCTCCTTTAAATTAGTATTTTTGGGTTCCTTAGGGCTTGCTGACAAATAATATGTAAAACGTTACGCAAATAGTCCAGGAATTAATAAATTATACCCAAAATAAAATATTGGGGGTGCCTGACAGCATAAAATCATTTCTGCTCATAAGATTTTTTTTTAACGTGTTTGAAAAAAATTTACGTTACAGAAATAGCCTACCATGTAAACTCCAAATTGATTGGAGCGCAACAAATGAAAGCCTAACCACGATTGGTCGGGCTATAAATACTATCTTGGTTGTTAGGGGAAACGGGGAAAGGTAACATTTTTTCAAACACTTGTCGAAACGGGGCTCATTGGTCAGACTCGCTGATATACACACTTGGGAGCGTTAGTTCGAAACCACTTGTTTAAAATAGCTTGATAAAGCATCAGTGCGTTGAGGCCAGCATATATTTTGCTCAATAAAAGCCTGGAACATAGGCAGATGGAAATTTGTGCCAGTTTGTGCCAGAATTCATTGCTAATCAACGTATCTGTGTTATTCGTATGAATTGTGGTAAGCTTGAACCATTCAATATCTTTTAATGAAAATTGAATGTGAATTGTTGATTTATGCCTGTATATATATGTGTAGTTCAGTGGCCAACGTGAGGTAAAGCCTGTAATGCTCCAGCCTGAACAGAGGGTGTCGGAGAGAAGTAAAACGGCATGGAATGGCCAAACAGTACACTGACACCTGGATGATTGACTAGAAAGAAATAATGCTGGAAGTGCAGAGGCGTAGTAACCATTAGGAAGGGTAATGCTGGTATAAAGTATTTCAGATGAAGCTGACTGTTGGCCTAACGCTCTGAACGCAATGTTTGTGATGTATTGTGATCAGTGTAAAAAGAACAGAGCTTTGCTGAATCCAGTGTCGGACAGCATACTCCTTGGTCCTTTTAGCTATCAGTGAGGTGTCTCCAGAGCCCAGAGGAGAATTCGAGCAGAGGAGTCCTTTCCTGCCGCCATCACGCCAGATAAGCTAACTTGGCCAGCTGAGCTCAACATTATGTCCCCTCATATTGAACTGACTTTATAAAATTAACATTAAGAGGGGAATTTACTTGTCTTAAAATCAGGAACTGTGAACATCTCCAATACTGGTCCCTAAAGACAAACTATTGAAGTCATGATGACAAATACCAACAGAGCTTGAACAAAACAAAACCAGTATTACCTCATTTTACTACTACACAACTGACACACATAGAACATTTGTAATAATATATGTCACTACAATATTCATATTAAATACATTCTGTACATAACTTGTAATTTAAATTGATTGTGATTCCTGATTCCCTTGTAGTTGAATCAGGACACATATTCATTCATGCCAGTAATGAATACATATTGTTATTTGAAAGTTATCAGTGCCTCCTTTAAGATATTCTCATAGAGTGTTATATGTATGTGAGTGTCACAGTGTTGTCAAGAGTAGTGGATTACATTAAATTGTTTATCTGTCTGTTGTTGTGACTTACACGTCTTCATACACATACCCTAGACACATAACGTAGCATCACACTATTCCAGAATAATTCTGACTGAGATAAAGAGATATGTGGTAGCAAGTAAGGTTATCTATAATACACTACTCTTAATAGATATAGATACCTTCACAGCTGATCTCAGTCAGTACACTAAGTCCCCTATAAATATTTATAACATCCCACTTCACCACAATCATCACCTAGTAGTAGCAAGACTGAAGGTGAAACTCAGAGCTGCTGGACCAGTTACAGTCAAACAGAAAGATATAACATCATGAAACTTAAAGACCCCCTCACCAGAAAAGCGTTCGTGGTCGACGTAAAGAGACGATATCTGATTACCAAAAGCCAGGAAAGAACAGAGACCGACGATGTCAACCAGAAATTCAACACCATCTCAACAATATACAAAGAAAGCAGCAAGTCATGCTTGGGATTCCAGGAAAGAAAGAGCCAAGACTGGATAACACCAGAAACGCTAAACACCACAGCGAAGAGAAAGGAAATGAAAAGAAAGAAAACAGAAGCTAAGTCTCCCAGGTTAAAGGCAATATATGGTGAACAGTACAGTCAGCTGGACAAGGAAGTAAAAGGTCAAACCCGTGTGTAAAGTGCAATCTTTACTATCTTGCAATATAATACATTTATATACTTATTATGTTCGCAAATATTTTGTAAACAAAGTATTTCCTTTTTTAAGTGCTTAAGGAGAAGTCATTTTTGAGTTACTTCCCTTGAAAGGAGTTCCGTCATCTTCGATCGGATTCCGCGGACGAATCTAGGCCTACTGCGATTTATTCTTTGGCTGGGTAGGAATAGATTGTTCTTGCTTCAGTATATCTATGGCCTGAATTTATACGTAGTGTTTGTATGAGTAGGACGAGTCTGTCTTATATATGGATATCTTTACATTTCTAAGTCGAACTATGTTGGTTGTCGCTAGAAAAGGTCAAAGGCTATGCAGCGGAAGTATCGCTAGCAGGGGGGTGTGATTCATGGCTGTCATCCTGTCGGGATGTCGAATTTTGTTGTAGCAGGCTTATCGCTGAAAAAGTGATCTATAAGTAAATGGGGAAAAGTGATAGTCATTTAGACATGTTGTATGTACTTTACCCCAGTGTTTATTCTCTTTTGCCAAGGAATGGCAAAGTTATATTTCGCATAGAAAGGTAAAACCACAATTTATTATGAACTTGGGCTTCGCCATCGTTGTCGATAAGCAGATGCACAGTGGTACTTTTGAAAAGAGTATTTATTCAAAGGAAGATGACATTCCTATGTATCAGCACTAGATTATATGATATTATTCAATTACCTCTATGATAGAAGCTATGAAGAAATGAGGACATTTAACGAATGATCAATTTTGGTCTGTATCCAATAGTGAGTGAAGCTCACGAGAGAAGCACAGCCATGTTGAAATCCATATACTTTGTATTTATCGAGTGAGAAAAAGGGATGCCTGTACTATCGCTCGATGAACCAAGAGATCACTGCTACATGTGAGAACCCATGTCTGGGATTCCTATATCTTTATGAAAAATATATATATTGAACTTTACGTGAAGGGATATTCGCTAGACGAGGTTAGGTCTAGGAGCCTTCCTATATATTGGTTATGGTCTGACGTGCCCAGTCAGTAAAGCCAGATGATTTACATGATGGAACTCTGAATGCTTATTTACGAATGCTCCATTATGATATTTGCCAAGCATGAATGCTAACTTAAGATGATATTCCTGTGACCAACATTATGCTGTCTATGTAAAAAAAAACAAACAAAAAAAAAAAAAACAAAAAAAACAAAAAAAAAATAAAAAAAAAAAAACAAAAAAAAAAAAAAAACAAAAACAACACACCACACCAAAAAAAAAAAAGACAGGAAAAAAAAAACAAAACCAAAAAAAAAAAAAAAAAAAAAAAAACAAACACACAAAAAAAAAAAACCCACAAAAACACAACCACAAAACACAAAACAACAACCAAAACCCCACAAAAACCAAAACAACAAACAAACCAACAAAAAAAAAAAAACAAAAACACAAAAAAACCCAAAAAACACACAAAAAAAAAAAAAACACCCCAACCCAACAAAAAACACCAAAAAAAAAAAAAAAAAAAAAAAGGGCAACCCCCCCCCCCCCCCAAAAACAAAAAAAAAAAAAAAAAAAAAAAAAAAAAAAAAAACACAAAAAAAAAAAAACACAACACACACCACAAACAACACAACCCCCAAAAAACACCCACACCACACACACAAAAAAACCCAAAAAAACCAAAAAAAAAAAACAAAAAAAAAAAAAAAAAAAAAAAAACCACCCACAAAAAAAACACAAAAAAAAACAACCCCCAAACAAAAACCACCCAAACCCCCAAAAAACAAAACCAACACACCCAAAAAAAAAAAAAAAAAAAAACCAAACCCCCTCCAAAAAAAAAAAAAAACAAAAAAACAAAAAAAAAAAAAAACAAAAAAAAAAAAAAACCAAAAAAAAACAAAAAAAAAAAAAAAAAACAAAAAAAAAACCCAAAAAAACCCCCCCCCCAACAAAACAAAAACAAAAAACAAAAAAACAACCAAAAAAAAAAACCACACAAAAAACCAAAAAAAAAAAAAACAACCACAACAAACAAAAAAAAACAAAAAAACAAAAAAAAAAAAAAACAAAAAAAAAAAACAAAAAAAAAAAAAACCCCCCCCCCCCCCCAAAAAACCGACATTTGTTCCTGTAACCATACACGTACTGTCCAAGTGTGCGTCCCATTAAATGTTATAAAAAGACCACCGTAGTTCCAGTACTTCTTGAATTCGAACAGTGTGAGTATGAGTGATGTACTACCAACCTGTCAACTCTATCGAATCATTCTACCATTCGCGTTCTGACATTCATATACACACTCATTGTCTACACTCACATTCTTGTCGGAGCCTCATCATGTTCCAGGACAAGATGACCTGTTTGACCAAAACTGTGCTGGGTTTAATGAGTTGACAATCGTTACACTTTACTACACCAGTCCCAACATCTACATTTATCAACTGGTGGATATTCACGGCATTTAACAAATAAAGCGTGATTTAACAACTAGTAGCCAGTATGAGTTAACAACTACAGAGTTTAACACCGTGCTAACAAAAGGACATTTCTGGATGACCTTGCAAGACAGGCAGAAGAGGCAGCACTGAGCAATGAACAAAGCACAGTTTATAAAATAACTAACGCTATCAGTGGAAAACGAGGTGCAAACAACATAACATTAGTAAGAGACAAGCAAGGAAATCTCATCACCACAGCACAGGGGCAGGAAACAAGATGGGCAGAGCACTTCAGAGATACACTGAATAATGAATCACCAGAGACTCAGCTGAATGTTCCTGAGGCTGAAAATGACTTAGACGTAAATGCAGACATTCCACGAAAAGAAGAAATCACCACAGCTATCAAAGGGCTAAAAAATGGAAAAGCGCCTGGTCACGACAATCTAAATGCTGAGCTATTCAAGACAGACCCTGAACTAGCAGCAGAACTATTAGAACCACTGTTTGCACAAATCTGGGAAACTGAGACAAATAAACTGAGGAAAGAACAAGCGGGCTTCAGAAAGACAGAAGATGTGCAGATCATGTATTTACCCTCAGGAACATTATAGAGCAGTGCTCAGAATGGCAGAGAACGCTGTACATTAACTTTGTTGATTTTGAAAAGGCTTTCGACAACATACACAGGGACAGCCTATGGAAAATTCTTGTGGTGGGTTTTGATGTTATGAAATATTGTTGCAATGTTTCACTACTGTACTGAATGAGGTCAGCTGTGAAGGTCCATGATTCTAACAAATTTAAGGTTGAGTTATCAGGGTGCCTTTCTGCTACCACCTTATGACCTCAAGCAGACTTATTCTTGACTAATATGTATGATAGCTACGTCTAATGTCTAGGGATATGCCAGTGTTTTGTGATGGTAATATCACAATAACACACACACACACATATAAACAAATATTAAAGTCTATAATTAAAGGAAATAACACCTGGTGTAACTTTTTACAATTAATAATTTTCTGTATGATTTATTGGTCCTGAACTTAGTATTTTTCTGGTCAGGACTCTCAAAAATGATAGGAATTGAAGGTATTTACATAAACAAACTTTTAACCCAAAGGGACAATTTGTCCAACATACAATGTTAATTACAACAATAATAGTGTTATTAAGTTTTTATATCACTGGTTCTAACACTGGATGGCTGTTTGGGCTTTTATAATCATCCCCACTTCTTTACTATATACTGTCACTGTTAAATTCTTTAGGGAAATAGTTTATTTCTGTTGTACAGGGATGCGGTTGTCTTAAAGCTGATGAAGGGTCAGGGTGCCAGATATTTTACTTATCTTGGCACACTTGAACAGTCTGTAATCTTGTTGTCCAACGATTTCACTTGGATATTTGAGCCAAAAGTAACAGGGTAGACTCTGTAGATCCCTGTCACTACTGGAACTGCAACGAATTTTCACTACTTCTCACAGACATCTGACACCAGGCTAGTGCCAGATAAAAACCCTGTAACAATGAAATAATGTCTCCTTGTTGATATCTTACTAAAACTGTTATTCCTACAATTTAGAATACATAAGAAATAAAGAGCTGGGTCATATCTACTGGACCAATTCAGCACATCCATTACAAAGTGTACCAGTGTTGTTAACATGTCTCTCCTACAAAGGCGGCACTGCATCTGCAATAATATTATTAATCTTTCTTTTCTTCCATACAATAGGATAGGTGAGCTGTGTCCCTCAGGCCACCTAAGAAAACATTTTTATCTCACAAAACATGTGCATTTACAAAACTGGCAATGTGTTATAGCCTAATTCTACCTCCAGGCCCTGCATAAATCAGCTTGGGACCTGATTACTTACAGTCGTGATGGCAGCATCTCTCACTCACATTTTTAAACAAAATATATATGAATAATGTCGGTCTTACCAGAAATTCAATGAAAAAACACAGGTACGTTGAATAACAGACTCCAGATGTACTGCTGGCTGGACTGTGATGCCTAACTTTATGTTAAATATATATTTAGTATTAAGGCTAGTCACATTTCACAGTAATTCACACGTCCTGATTAAGGGGAAAATAATATTCAAATGGCGTCGAGCCTTTGCATTTTCTCAATAATATGAAAGGCTTTGGCCAATGAACGAACGACAATTTTGAAATTTGAAATTAAAAGCAAAAACAGACTATTTTTGGACACAAACAAGTTTTTCTCCTCTCTCCTTCTTAGATTTATACTGCTAAATATATTTTGTGTTAAGCCATCCCATAATTTCTCTCCCCTTGTCTACCCCTCCTCCAATAGAATATATGTAACCTTTTCCTGCCTTTTTCAAGGACGCGTCAAAAATGTTAGCTTTAGTGCAAGTCAAAACGAGCATGTGTTGGTTCGTCTGTCAAAACCAAAACAGTCTTTTGTCAATAACTTTCTTATCTACGGGGGAATTTTGCAATTTTCAACATATTATTTACCAGAAGACTATAAGCCATCAAGCTAACTAAGTTTTGTGTTCACATTCCTATTAATAACAAATTCCATATTTTTTTTCAATGTTAGTCTTCAATATTATTGAAATCCAGAACTACCACCTGTTCACTTCTTTCTACCGCTATTTTCAAACGAAAAACGACAATCTCCCGTATTACGTCAGAAATACGACATTTTTATAAGAGCTAATGTTGTTTGCGTTACCCAATTGCAGAACATATTTTGAATTTGCGTGGTATTTCAAACGGCTAACGATACTATCGCGTTTTCGCTAGGTTTTTTATATTCAAACCACGCGTGCAGATGGTATCATTTTTCTGTCTCTCACTTTTATGCGTTCGTCTGTTTTATTCTTCTTATCTTTCTGGGAACAACATGCATGTAGTTTTTCAAAATTAGTACCGTTAACCCTTGACGGGCGAGTTATAAAGTCCAATACCACTGGCGCGAAAATAAGGTTTTCACAATACGTTCTTATCTCATTGCGATGACTGGCGGGACAAAGAAGACGCGTTACAACTTTGCTATTTCTATTTCTACACATATTATTATGATTTTTATACATATAAATAATAATTTTATCGCTGTATCAATGTACTTCATCACAATTCTGAGGGCTTATGGAATTCCCAGCCGCATTGTTTCCATCATAAAAAGTCTCTATTCTAACAATACGTGCAGTGTTGGATCGAGTAATGTAACTTTTGAAGTGAAAACAGGAGTACGACAGGGATGCCCCTTATCAACAACATTATTTTTGACAGTCATAGATTGGATGATGCGCCAGACAACAGAGGGCAGTCCAAGAGGAATTAGATGGACAACGTTTTCTACACTGGAAGACCTGGAATATGCAGATGTCATTGCACTACTCGCACGTTCATATCAACACATTCAAGACAAAACCGATAGACTGCATAAGTATGGCCAGCAGGTTGGCCTGAACATCACTTTGAAGAAGACAGAGGTCATGACACTGAATGTGGGCAATCCTGAGCCAATAACAGTAAGGAACCAGAAGTTAGAACAGACAGACACATTTACTTACCTAGGATGCATAGTAACACCTGACGGCGGAACAAACAAGGCCATTAACAACAGAATGAATAAAGCTAGAACAGCCTTTGCTGTTCTCAACAACATTTGGAAGTCTTCCCAGTACAGCACAAACACCAAATTAAGACTGTATGAGAGCTGTGTACTTTCTGTGCTTCTCTATGGTGCGGAATGTTGGAGAGTAACAGAGAAGGAAATGTCGAGACTGTCCTCCTTCCACACAATCTGCCTAAGGAAAATTCTCCGAATCTTTTGGCCAAACACCATCAGCAACCAAGAACTACTTATTCAGAGTAACCAGGAGGACATGCACATCATCATAACTGGCAGACGCTGGAATTGGGTTGGTCACGTCCTCAGAAGGGACCCTGATACCATCACAAGAACAGCTATGCTATGGACCCCTGAGGGAAAGCGAAAGAAAGGCCGACTAAAACAACTTGGCGGAGAACTGTGGAAGCTGAGATGCAAAGAATGAACCAGAGTTGGATAACTGTACGAAGGATGGCCGCCGACCGAGCAAAGTGGAATCAATTTGTTGCTGCTCTACAAGACGCCACAAGGCGTGATGGCCACTGACTGCTTTGACGGTTAGTGGTTATGGGTCAAAGAAGAAGAAGAAAATGTGCCTCTTAACGTTCCTCCCCTGTATGATGAAACAAGGTATGCATAGACTGTCAAAGGTAGGTGTATGGTATGTTGTGTGGGTTATCTCCAAGACGAGGACGTACTGACGAAATTTTTTGTTGTAATGAGAACAGACGATACACAGCCCTTCAATGTTTGGCAATATCTCTGTAGAGTTGACAAATAGTTGACATTTGCTTAGGAAAATGTCTGCTGTCTAATCTCTGAAAGGTACTGGCTAGACTGTAGATCTTCACTAAATGATCTTGGTATGTAGACTCATTAACTTGAGTATGTACTCTTGATTCATAAAATATGCTTTGGAGTGAGTGGCACTTGATATTTGCATATGCGTCTAAAAAATATGGAATCTTGATTCATAAAATATGCTTCGGAGTGAGCTGAACTTTCTAGCTATATATGTGAATCAACTTGTAAATATGGAATCTTCATTGATAAAATATGCTTTGGAGTGAGTTGAACGTGCTAACTGAATGTGCGAATCAACTTGTAAATATGGAACCGTGATTCATAAAATATGCTTTGGGGTGAGTTGTTCATGATATAATTATGAGAATCCGCTTGGGAGTGTGTACTCTTGATTCAGGGTATACGTTATTGAGTGAGTTGAACTTGATGTAAATATGAGAATCAACTTCTGAGCACTTGATAACAGGTGAATAAAAAGACTGCGCAACGACTGTGTAAAACGTGAGCGAGAAATCTTCCCTCTAACTTAGGAAGTGAAGGATGTCCTATTTTGTGATTTCAGCTATCCGGACGTAAACTGTACTAACTTCCTTCTGGTTAGACGCCAAAAACGTAATGTGTAGACTCAGACTTCTGTTGGACTCCTTTTCCCTTCGTAAATTCCTTAAGAACATTATAAACACCACATATGTGAATTAATTATCCACACAGGAATGAACAAGTTTAAACAGGCTAAGCTCTGGGAAAATCTTCTGCCCACAATGTTGGAAACTGATTTTATCGCACCCTCTGATTATATCTCTGGGTGCCAATGTGTTCCAACACTCACTGGATGTGTGACGTATAACTCCGCCGACAAACCAATCGCTAGGCCTCCATAGTGTGACTTAGGCCTTTTCTCTTTTCTTGTCTCCTGTCAGTGCGTGTCACTGGCTACAAGGGGGTGGGTTCTCACAACAAACTTTCAATGCCGTGCTGCATGTTCGTTTTGCAAGACAAACAGGTGTTTGATGTCACAAAGTTTTCTGTCTTTTGGTTGCTTCTTGTGTCATTCTCTACACGCAATCTTGTATTCTCTCTATTCATTATCCACTTTCTGCGTGTCACGAGTCCTTTGTTGTCCATCGGCCGCGCGGGGGTCATTGTTTCCATTGTGGTAATACACGGTTTGTTTAAATAGGGGATTAGCAATGAAAAGAGTTCTCTCTATTGCCCAGCCGGACGTTTCCCAAAGTCAAACAATATTCTCTGTGGCATGTCTCGTGATGTTTACACGGAGAATTAAGTATCAAAGGAATTCGTTCTATTGCCATTCTTGTTTCACGAGATTTTGATAAAAACAGGTATGTTCTGCAATATAACCCGAGGATGGGGGACTAAATCAAAGGCGTGTAATGTTACACTTTAGATACAATCGTGATTAAGAAAGATTACATTAACCACGATGAAAGAGCAAAATGTGGGAGAAAATAAAATGAAAGATGTTGGAAAAGGTAGAGAGTGATAAAGATAAACCTACTATACGACACCCACAAACTCATGTTTCTTTGTCGAGGAGAGATACAATCAGGAGCAGTCTATCTTAGCATCTCAAATGTCAAACCAATTGCTAATAAGTGTCTGATTTTGGTAGCTCCCACCTCCCCCCTCCCACTACCCTCATGTAGTAGATCATTACTACATAACAACATATAATATTGCCCTTTACATGGGTTTTCAAATTCCATGACTATATAAGATCTTGCTACTTACGTTTCGCCTGTCATGTTTACCAACTAACTAGTTCACAGATTTATAGTTTATAATCTCTAAAATGTTAATTTCTCGTGGTTGATGATTACAATGAATTCAATCTGCCGGACGTATTACATCCCTGTTCGTGTCTTAATCTTTAAGAAGATTGTCACATTTTGATACCCCAGTGAAATCGGCCACGTTGTTAGTTTTCTTCCTCTCACGAAGTCTGGGTTTTCGCTCAATGCCGTTTGGCGGTGTTTGTTTAATCAACCCATCTCGCTACTTACAGAACATGTCCTGTCGGGCATAAGAATTTACATAATTTAGTACGCAAACAACTCCGCCATGCACAAAGAGAAGTCAATGTTGCTTATAAAACAGGTCAAGAGGTCAGATACTATTAGGGAGTGACAACATATGATAAGATAACCTTGGTCGATGGGAGGGAAAAAAATGCGATGAGGAGCGGTTGAGAAAAAATAAAAGGAAGGAAACAGAAAAAAAGTTAAAGGATATCACATAAAAATGTGGCGATCGATGATTTGACTTGTCACAGAGTGACAGTTTATGTTTGCACCTGTAAAAACTCAGATCACCTACACATATAGATATATCTTGCTGAATTCCCTTCAGCTGGGGGCAAATCTTTTGCGAGCCTATGGTCATTATTGTATGTAGTTAGTTGAATCGGAAATTCTGTCACTTTTCTCGCCTTTAGGACTTCCCTTTTCTTATCTGTGATTTTATTGTCTCTCTTCTTCTTTTTACCGTCTGCGAATAAAATTCCTAGCTCAGGCTGCGTCAGTTTTAAATTAGACAGCCCGTTGTCCACCCTTCCTCACGTGTTTTTGCTTCGGCTACACAGAGGCGATCGCAAATTCTTTCAAGCTGAAAGCGGCTATCTTCTAAATGTCTTTGATTCAGAGAAAAGCGGACTCATGTGAGTAGTAATGCCTTTTCATGTCACCGGTCCGCTGATCTCCCTGGGCCCTTTGTATCTGGGACAACAGTGAGTGGGCCTTTCCTTACTTCCCTGGTTCTCCCCCCCCCCTTTCGTGTTATAACTCTTTCATCTCGAGTTGCAAGGAGAAAACTTCCGGTTCCCTTATATCTTTGTTCCCAGTCCTTCTCGCTGCGCCGTCGACCAGGTGCTGGTCAAATGTTCAGCAACCTTGGCTATATATCTTGACTCAAGCAGCATTCGTTGCTTGTTGTTCCAGAGTGCCAAAGATTTTCTACCTGCAGAGTGGAATTAGTGCCATTAAGCTTGATACCAGATGCATTTTAGGAAGGAATATTTCTTGTAATTTCGAGAAATTCCAGATGTCCTTGGAACCGACAGCCCCTGCCAAACACATTTCCCAGTTTCCTGGCTTCCTAGTTTCAGCTAACATCAGAGGCTAATTATACCAGCAACAAGTTAGGAGCGATGAACCACCGAATCCACACATGCCACTTACTGTGGATTTACTTGCATGCCTCGAGTCAACATACTGCGCGGAAGGAAGATATTCTCTATTTGCTGGATTTCATAGTTTACTCTAACGCTTGAATAAGTAAGATGGGAACTGAAATCATTGATTGTGTCTCCACTAAAGAGGTGTACCACCCCTCTGGAAGATTTATCGTGAACGGACTTGGTCATCTTTGATACGAAGACTGTCATACGTTATGTCTAACATTCTTGACTTGTTTTTCTTTTTTCACCAGTAATTTGTTACAATGTGTGTGTGTGTGTGTGTGTGTATATATATATATATATATATATATATATATATATATATATATATATATATATATATATATATATATATATATATATATATATATATATATATATAGTACTTTGCAAAAAAAATGGCAGTCATATTTTCGCAACGCAGCACACTCATAGAAGCAAATAATAATAAAAACTGTATGTCCAGAGGAAGATTGGTATCTCCCCTATCTATTAACAGTGGTTTCAGTACAATATAATGTTGCCTTCTCCAGCAAGGCAAGCCTGGATGCGGCGAGGCATACTTCCCACAAATGTTTGTAGGTAATTGAGAGTCAGACTGTCCCAGTATTTTTCAGCTACCTTCTTCAATTGTTCAACGTCTCTGAGTCCACTCTTTTTAAAATGATTCTTGAGTAGTGCCCAAACGTTTTCAATTGGGTTTTGATCGGAACTGTTACTGGGCCACTTCAGCACTATCACATCCTTCTCTTGCAGCCATGCTTTGGGGGTATGAGCTGTATGATTTGGGTCATTGTCATGTTGAAATGTGCACCCATCGGGGTACATGACCTGCATAAATGGCAGAAGGTGTCCCTCTAGTATGTCGATGTACCTTTCTTTCGTGAGAATTCCTGTGAAAACACACATTGGGGTGGCACCTCTTGCTGATACCCCTACCCAAAGATGGAATTTCTAGGTATGTTTCGGTCGCTGGTACACAGGCGTTACAGAGCCTTTCGTCCAAATATTTATTTGAGCAGGATAAGACCAAAGAGAACATTCATCTGAAAAAATCACATTGTCACATGACAAATTTTGGTGTTCGTGGCACCAGTTCAAGCGCATATCTGTTTGTGAGTCTCTTGAGCAATGGTGACGAAATTACCCGCTTTTTTGTGTAATTCATCCTGTATAGCTCCCGGTTGACAATAGCATTAGATACCTCTGGGCTTCCCAACTCGATCATGCGCTACCGTATGTTTTCTACACTCTTCATTGGCCCAGCCCGAACGATTTGGGCGAGACACCGATGGTCCTTTGTGACCAAAATTCTTGGCCTCCCACTACCTTCTTTTCGCTCGATTAAATTACCTGCTTTTAATTTACTCACAACTCTGTAGACAGTCCGCTCAGGAATGTTCAAGGTTTTAGAAATGTTGGAACATGTTTGATTTCCTTCATTCCAAAGCTGTGAAATTAACATACACTTTGACTTTGTATCCATTTTCTGCCACTAGCATTAGAAATTGTCGTCTGCTCTTATATCAAGGGACGTTACTCTACGCTAATTTTTTTTTTACTTTTGGTAGTGTTTGCTCACTTAAGTGGAGTGCAAATTTGGGGCAGAACATGCATATTTAATTAGATTTCAGCTTATTTAGCTGAGCAATATGACTGCCATTTTTTTTGCAAAGTACTGTACAGTATATATATATATTTGTTTTATAGCGGTCAGAATGACATTCCTATTTCACCTGTCACCTGAGGGGAGCGGAGTTGCTAAGAGGTACCGGGTTCGATTCCCAGTTGAGGGAACATCATTTATGGGAATTTTTTTCAGAACCAGTGGTCCTAATGATGTAATACTCCCCCTTGTGTCCTGGGTATTGAAATCTGATACCTAGCCTTCTCGGATAAGGACGAAAAAATAGGAGGTCCCGTGTGCAAGGCGCACGTTAAAAATCCCACGGCAGTTGGAAATCGTAAAGCGTAGACTGTAAGGCCGCTGTCCTGGTAAAATAAAAAAATAAAAATCAGAAACCTACCCACCACAAAAATATTTATAGAGTGTGTGATTCCTATATACCCACATTGGGATTCTCGTCGGTGCTACGGAGTTCGTTCACTTTGCTGAGATCCTCCTTGTGTGATCTAAGGGAGGAGATCGGAGCACTGATGGAGTTGTCTGTGTGCAATGAAGACAGTCCTTAAAATCAAACCAAACCAAACCTGTCACTTTAATGTAGACCTTTCTTTTCTTACTGCCATATTTCTTAAATCTCGAAGAGAAAGAATGTATGTAAAGTGTTGTGAGTGTGGGCAGGAAATAAGAGATTTAATATATATCTATCTTCTCTCTTCGATGTCCTACGTCACGCTCCATTCACAGTTGTGAAACTATTTTGCTCACTATCACGCATCTCACTCGCAATTTACAGTGTGGGCAGGATATAAGAGATTTAATATATATCTATTGTAGCGGGAGATTTTATTAAGTTATTTTTATTATGTACGTATAGCGATGGTAGATGGATATCTAAGTGTATCATATGATACCATGATAGTATGCCAGTAAAGAGTTCTGGTCTTACAAGTAATACCCCAGATTTAGAGATAAGCACTGGTATATGGATATCATCAGAGCCCGATAAACGTAGTAGCAAAAGTAGCATATGCTACGGGCCCCGCACTTTTAGGGGCCCCGCGCCAATAAATATGTACATAATTTTTTGGTCATCTTCTAATACGAGCGTTAAACCAATGATCTTGTGATTCATGCCATCTTTAGCGCCTTTTCATTTGGTGTCACGAAATTGTGAGAGAAAGAGCATAAGAGGGTGACTTAGTGTGACTCTTCATTATTTTTATCTTAACTGTTTGCGGACGGAAGCCATTTAAGTGGCGTTGAAAATTTGGTCACGTTTGGACGGAAGCCACGTTTTGGCTCTAGGCGAATGCCCCTCTAATTTTGTTTCATTCTTTGTGAAATGAATTTGCATTAACAATAAAAATTAGAATTTAGGAAACGGAAACTTCCTGTTTTAATTGAGGTATACGGCGTGCTCGCACTCTCTTTCGATCTTGATTAAAATTTCTTGATTTGTAAGGTTAGAAAACTCAAAAAATGAGCAGTAGACACAGAGATGTTGGACGTAATTATGCTTCTGGAAGTGAAAAACGTAAAGCGAAGGAAGAAAAATAAAGAAGAGATCAACTTGTGATATCAAAAACACGTAAGCTGACAGAATATTTTGATGTTCATGGTGGTGGTACTCTAACCGCTGAAGCTGGAAGTACAGGAAGAACTAGTACTAGTGCAGGCTTGTTGCTGTCATTTTCGACGGAGTCATCTGTCAAGTTATTTGCTTATGTTTGTATCATAAGTATAATTGTGTCTTTACCTGCGATGTCAGGTTGATTAGGGGTTGTCTTCCCTTGTTTATTCATTCATTGTGTTTGACCTTTAGGGTCAGAGGTTGACAGTTCGGCGTGGGCCTATGGGAAGGTTTTTTAAGCGGGAGGGAGATATACTTCCGGGAAGCCGGGAGGTCCTGTTTTTCTGAAGGGACCAAGAGTCCATTGTTTTTCGGGGAGAATCTTCGAAGTAACTGCTATGGCAGTTTTCCCCAGTGAATCTCTGTGCGTCGGGATGACGACAGAATTCCTTGTGTAGTTCTGAGGATTCATTTACCAGGTAATACCGACCTTTATGCATTATTACGCTTTTCGGTGGCAGAACATGTAAAGGATTACCTAGGGTGAACAGCAGTTCACGGATCCGCCATTTCAGAACTTATATATTTGTGCTCGAGGTAGCCATCCAAGACTGTTAGTCTTATATTGTCCAGAAATCCAGTGACGAGGATATATTGTGGGAGCCGCAGATTGGCGGAACTTCTATCTACAATAAGTATTACTGCAGGGTTGGTGATAACCTATTTAACAGAAGTACACGGCCGACGTTAGGACGAGGCCTGTGCTTCCGGCTATTATACTACAGCCTGATATGTGCAATTGGCAGGGAGTGCCAAGTTGCACCTGTGTGTCAAGGTAACTAAGGCATCTGACGCGTTTAGTCAGAGACGCCAAGGGCGACGCTACGAACTGTCATTATTGAAGAACTTTGCTATTGACCATGCACGTCTATTCTGATGTTTACCTTTTTGAATGCCAAATGTATACCTATCGATGTCAGGTCAGCATGACCTTGTTACACTGACTGTTCCTGTTGATATTATGTGTGTTCCCGTCAATAAATGTCTTGAAACATGCCTGCAGTGTCAAAGCATCCTTGATTACTGCATGTGAGAGTATGGGTTGCAGGATCTACATCTATACGAGCCTAAACACATTCGCGTCTTCATTCGCACCCACACTCAACTCATCATACGCTCGCACTACACATCTAACAACATGTAAACTGTCTTGGGCCAGTGATCACCTCAACAAGAAAAAAAAATACAGTTACATTTCTGGTGGACCAGTTACGTGGGCTCTTATGATACATTTCTTGTCGCCAATGTGGCCTAGAAACTTACATTTCTGATGGACCAGATCTGTGGGTTTAAAAAGAACAGAGCGAGCATTTGACATTATTGTTGACATTTATGGATCCAGAAATTTACATTCCTGGTTGGCTGTTACATGTATGATGTCTCCAGTTTTGTCGAGAAAGTTACAAGAAGGACAAGTACACATTACACTTCTGATCTGTGGGTCTAAGCTACACACGGGACAGCCGTAACACACAGTGCTAATTCTACATTTGCAAGTTTTGGCTACAACAGGACAGATATAGGTCATCAACGGTTGACACAAATAAACAGTACGAGCATTTATATTATAATGCTACATAAAGCATAACAAGACAAGTACTGAAGTGAACTACTAGGCATTTGCTACGTGGACCATAACTGCATAGAAGGCGGGTTCCTATTGTAAACAGTACTGCGGGTTGTTACACGTTTCATTCAACAACAGACTTTTCTAGGTCAGAGTATTCAAGCTACATTGTTGGAGGTCAAGTGTCTGTAAACAGTACGTGAAATTGTAAACATTCAATGTGCAAGCCCTAATTTGAGAAGGTCATAGTAACTTTGGTTCGTGAATACCACTTTATGTTACAGTGGATTTGACGTTCAGTGCGCGTTTGACATTTCGTTTCTGTGTTCGCAAGGAGCAAGAAATTTATTTTAGTTTCAGCTGTGACTGAACTTGTTCTGCAACACATTGAAATTGATTGCTATATGTTTATGTCACTTCTACTGTTTTGTGTATTTTTCTGCGGGTTTTTCGGTTGGTGGGTCTTACGGTAAATATGCCACTTGATCGAGGCTTACTGTAAGCGGTCTGTAGGTGCAAATTTTCTTAATTTGGAAATTTGCTAGTGACAATTGGTCGCTATTGATGTTAGCTGTGATGTAATTGTACTTAACGTTGTTTTTGTAATATTTTGTCTGTTTTTTCAGTTTTGATTGTCGATTTGTTTTGTTTGTATTCTGTAGGTCTCTCCTTTCTTGTGTATTTCTCTACACATTTTTGGTTAAAACAGTGTTGCCATTTGTATTGTTTTGTATTTTTGTCTTTGTATTTTTTTTTTGGTTGTACTACATTACTGTCATGCACAGTCTACATACACATACTTGGTCATGTTTTGATATTATTGATAAGGTAGACTCTTCATATAGAGTTTGTTAAATAATATTATATAAGATATTTATACAAGTTCTTTGATAAAAGACTTGTTATCTACAAAGATTAAGACAGTAAAATAAAGTGAAGTGAGTATACAAGTCTAGCATTTCAGACTTGTCTCCCATTGAAGTGGGATAAGGTAATTTATTTAATTTTTTTTTTTCAGGTTTCTGATCTCATTAGACAGAATGTCTACATTGGATTTCTTCATCCAGCAAGGGTTGACCCTTGGTAAGTCTGGTAAAGAATTGGAAGAATATTCATCTGCTCAATTCGCCATTGCATTAAAGTCAGAAGAAAAGAAACAAAAAGAGGAAATTAAATTGAAAGCAGAAGCTGAACTAAAGAAGCTAGAAGCTGAGAATAGAAGATTAGAACTTGAAGAAAGAAGGTATCAAAGAGAGGCTGAGGAGAGAAAAGCTCAAGCTGCTGCTGAGGAGAGGAAAGCTCAAGCTGCAGCTGATGAAAGAAAATTCCAGATGGAAATGGAAGACAAAAAACTTCAAGCTGCTGCAGAGGAAAAAAAACTTCAAGCTGCTGCAGAGGAAAAAAAAACTTCAAGCTGCTGCTGAGGCTGAAATTAGGAAAATGGAACATGAGGAAAGAAAACAGAAGATGGAACTTGATGAAAAACTCGCAATTTTGGAGTTAGAGAAATTGAAATTGGCGAGTACGGGTGCTCAGCAAACAACTTCGAGTACGACAAAGGAGTTTGTTAGTAGGATTAAATTGCCTCATTTCAATCCTTTAAAGGATGACGTAGCAGATTATCTAGATAGATTCCAATTTTTGTGCGATACGCATAACATAAAAAAGGAAAAATATGTTGAACAACTGATGCCATTTTTTACAGGTGACACAGTGACTACTCTTATGACAATAGACGAACATGAGAGGACTAATTATGATGTTGTCAGGGCAGCATTACTAAAGAAATACCAATTAAAACAAGAAGACTATCGTCTTCGTTTTAGGACAATGTTGCCAGAAAATGGAGTAGATTTCTCTGATTTTGTTACAAAGATACGTCGTACATTTACACGATGGGTTGAGTTGTCTCAGATTGAGAAAACATATGAAGGTCTAATGGACTTATTATTGCGAGATAAGGTTTTGTCATCTGTTAATGATTCTTTTCTTGCATTCCTTCATGAGCGTAAGCCTAAAAACTTAAAAGAAATGGAGGAATACTGTTGTCAGTATGCCACAGCACATCCCCATGCTACAGTTAGCAATTCTAAAGTGAAAGAAGGGTTGCCAGCTGCTTCGGCAACACCATATGGCCCTAATTTCAGAAAAAAATTTCAGGGTGCTCAACAAAATTGGAATAGGGGAAGTAATCAAAATTACACTCAGAAGCGGAGTAATCCAACACATGATGGTTCTTCGTCTATGCAGTGGAGACAAGATGGTAGTTCTCGTAATTTTAGTGGTAATAATTTGAGACACTTTCGTAAAGGCTATCCAAATAATAACTATTCAAATTTTCGAGGTAATCATTCTCGACGTCAAGATTATGACGATGGTGAATTTAGAAACCGGGATTCAAACCGGAATGATGATTACAATAGGCAATATGATAACAATTACAGGGGAAATGATAGTCGAAATAATTACAGGGGAAATGATAATCGAGGTAGACCTAGGTTTAACAAAAAAAGACCTTACCAACAGGCAAACTCTGCGCAACAAGAGTTTGATGGAGTCTGTAATACAGTAAATGATAGTGGTAACTCTAGGGCTATCACTGGTTGTGCTTTCGATTTTGGGAGAGCAACTGAATGCCCCCAATGCTTAACATTGTTTGACTCATCAACTGTATCTACGCTAAGTTGTGGTCACCCTCTTCCTGCTCTACCTGCTACAGTTGCGCATGATGGGAGAGGATCTCTCATCTTACATAAAGGTCTAATAAATGATAGGCTAGTCTCAGTACTTTTCGATTCGGGATGTACTACCGTCGGGGTTAAGGAGTCTCTGATAGATCCTTGCTGTGCCACGGGAAAAACAATCAAATGTGTTACATTTGGTGGTACTATGGAAAGCTATCCTACTGCTATTATTAGGATTGACACTCCTTTCTTCACAGGAGATGTCCATGCATGTCTTCTTCCTAATCCTATTGCGGATCTTATAATCGGTCGTATTCATGGGGTTAAGGAATGCACCCCGCAACAAATTTCTAGTTGGGAAGAAAAAAACATTCAAACGGTCAATGCAGTGGTGACAAGAGCTCAAGCTCTTAATCCCCCAACTTCATCTTATAATAGTAATGAAGTTGATAGCCAAGACGAGCACTTGGTGATTTCCCATGACTCGTTTGTTAAACGTCAAGAAGAGGATCCTTCTTTGAAGAAATACTTCCTTCTTGCAAAGAAAGGGGATCCCAATCAAAATACGAATCACAAATCGTATATCACTATGAAGAATGGTATATTGGTACGAATGGTACAACACTCGGACAAGTCTATGCACTCGCAAATTCTTGTGCCTAAGTGTATGAGAGCCTTAATTCTTCGGCATGCACACGATTCTCAGTGTGCGGGACACATGGGTTTTTCCAGAACTAAAACTAGAGTCCTTGCGTCATTCTTTTGGCCATTCGTGAATAAAGACATCCGAATTTATTGCCGATCTTGCAAAATTTGTCAAGAGGTCAAGTCTAGGGGTCCGAGACATGCTGCTCCTATTCAGGCTGCAGATATTCCGATTCGGCCGTTTCAGAAAATGGCTATAGACATCATTGGTCCGTTCAAAATTAAGTCAGCCAGAGGACACCAATTTATCCTCACTTGCGTGGACATGTGCACGCGTTGGCCAGAGGCTATTCCTCTGAAGAGCATATCAACTGTCGATATCGCTGATGCTCTTTGGCTCGTATTTTCTCGTCTGGGATTCCCCGGAGAAATACTGTCGGATCACGGCACTCAGTTAATTTCGGACGTTATGTCTCAGGTAATGGCTACGCTAGACATTAAAAGGTCTCTCAGTAGTATTTATCATCCAATGTCCAATGGATTGGTAGAACGTCTTAACAGGACACTAAAGAACTTACTTGGCAAGATAACGGAGGATCATCCTGAAGATTGGGACAGGGTTTTACCTGCAGTCCTCTTTGCCTATAGAGAGGTTCCCAACGAGCATACAGGGTTTTCTCCTTTCGAACTTGTCTTTGGCGCGCAACCGCGCGGGCCAATGTCCTTGTTACACGATTTGATAACTTCCGATAATATTGACGATGATACACAATCGTCATATGAATATGTTATAGCTCTTAGAGAAAAGATTATCGAATCGTGCAGGTTAGCAACTTCATCTTCCGAATTTGCGAAAGAAAAAGCTAGGCGATTTGCTAATAAGAAAAGACGCCTACGTCAACTTTGTCCTGGAGACAAAGCATATGTCTTACTGCCCTCAAGAGAGAATAGACTTCTCATTTCTTGGAAGGGTCCATACACTATAGTCTCGAAAATTTCTGATGTCGACTATATTGTCGATGTGGATGGAAGGCATAAAACCTTCCATATAAATATGTTAACAGAGTTTATTGAACGTCCAGACTATTTACAGCCTATTTTCCAGGCGACGGACGACTCTCCAGTTCAACATGGTCACATCTCATCCCTGTCCGTTATACAGGATGAGGAAACTATTTTTTCTGACGTGAACTTACCTCTTCCTACGATTCCACTTATTTCAACGGAATCGTGGAGAGACGTTACAGTCTCTTCTAACTTGTCTTTTGAGGAACAACGTCAAGTATCCTCTACGTTACAATCATATCAGGATGTCCTTACCGACATTCCTGGACACACAGATGTCATAGAACATGACATCATACTTACTGATCGTAATCCGATCAGAGTAAGACCATACCCAATACCTATTCATTTTCAAGCACAAGTCGAGAAAGAATTGGATGAAATGATTCAACTACAAATAATTGAACCATCCACTTCAGCTTATTCTTCGTCGATAGTTATTGTTCGAAAGAAAGACAATAACATACGTCTTTGCGTTGATTATCGCAAATTAAATCAAGTTACGAAGTTCGATGCTGAACCTATGCCGTTATTAGATGATCTACTTATTAGACTTTCTAAAGCTAAATTCTTTACTAAACTAGACTTGTCGAAAGGTTATTGGCAAGTCCCATTGACGGAACACGCCAAACCTCTCACTGCTTTTTCGACACCTAGGGGTCTGTTTCAATGGAATTTTATGCCTTTCGGGCTTATGAACGCCCCAGCGACTTTCGTGCGCATGATGCGACGAATTCTATCAGATCGTGCAGATGTCATTGCATATTTAGACGACATCTGTCTTTTCAGCGATACTTGGGAAGAACACTATGTGGGTCTGAAGGAATTGCTATCTACTCTACGTGAGCATAGTTTGACTGCTAAACCCTCTAAAGCTTTTGTTGGGTTTAGTGAAATTTCCTTCCTAGGTCATCGACTTGGTCATGGTCTGTTGAAGACAGAGGACCAAAACATTTCAAAGATATTAAATATCTCGGTTCCGAAGACAAAAAAGCAAGTGCGTAGTCTCTTGGGATTGATACAATTCTATGGAAGATTCATTGAGAATCTGTCCTCCATTATGGCACCACTTTCAACGTTATTGAAAAAAGGTTCTCCTAATATGGTGCGTTGGTCCCAAGAATGCCAATCTTCATTGGATCAGGTTAAGAATTTGTTCTCATCTCATCCTATCTTAAGACTACCGACGATTGATAAGACTTTTGTCCTTCGTAGTGATGCCTCTTCCACTGGCATTGGAGCGGCACTAATGCAGGAATATTCAGGAACTCTGCATCCTGTAATGTATATTTCTAGGAAGCTGAATGCGGCAGAAAGGAATTACTCGGTTTTGGACCGTGAATTGTTGGCTATGGTTTGGTCCATTCTTAAGCTACAAAGGTTCCTTCTGGGCGCGCATTTCTTTATGGAAACCGACCAAAAAGCTCTTACGGCTATGCAAAGTAAGGATTTGAAGAGCTCGAGATCTACTCGTTATGCTATTGCTCTTCAGCCTTTCCATTTCACGGTGCGAGCTATCCGTGGTTCGGATAATGTGATGGCGGACATATTGTCTAGATGCCCACATGATTCCAGTTAAATCTTGTGTCCTAGTTTTTCCTGATATATTTTCAGACTTAGGTCTGTCCTTAATATCATAATATGTTGTAATACAAATGTATTTGGATGATGTTTAGATAATTTAACAAATTTCATTTTGTCCATCCATCAGTGATATGTTGCTAAAATAGCATTGACATTTGTATATTGCTATGATTATATTATTTAGTAATGTTTGATATATGATTGGTATTGCCAGCAACTTAGGTTTCTTGAATGGTATCCCTTAGTTTGTTTGGCTTAAAGGAAATATTTTCTCCTATGTTGGGAGATGATTTGTACCCTCTTCTATTGTACCTGATATTAGGTTCATTGTTTGCATGAGCACAGAAGTGATACTGGTGCTATCTTGCTCATGAACATATTAAAAAAAAAAAAAAAAATTGCAATTTTTTTTTTTTTTACAGGGGGGGTGGTAGTAATGTTGCTGTCATTTTCGACGGAGTCATCTGTCAAGTTATTTGCTTATGTTTGTATCATAAGTATAATTGTGTCTTTACCTGCGATGTCAGGTTGATTAGGGGTTGTCTTCCCTTGTTTATTCATTCATTGTGTTTGACCTTTAGGGTCAGAGGTTGACAGTTCGGCGTGGGCCTATGGGAAGGTTTTTTAAGCGGGAGTGAGATATACTTCCGGGAAGCCGGGAGGTCCTGTTTTTCTGAAGGGACCAAGAGTCCATTGTTTTTCGGGGAGAATCTTCGAAGTAACTGCTATGGCAGTTTTCCCCAGTGAATCTCTGTGCGTCGGGATGACGACAGAATTCCTTGTGTAGTTCTGAGGATTCATTTACCAGGTAATACCGACCTTTATGCATTATTACGCTTTTCGGTGGCAGAACATGTAAAGGATTACCTAGGGTGAACAGCAGTTCACGGATCCGCCATTTCAGAACTTATATATTTGTGCTCGAGGTAGCCATCCAAGACTGTTAGTCTTATATTGTCCAGAAATCCAGTGACGAGGATATATTGTGGGAGCCGCAGATTGGCGGAACTTCTATCTACAATAAGTATTACTGCAGGGTTGGTGATAACCTATTTAACAGAAGTACACGGCCGACGTTAGGACGAGGCCTGTGCTTCCGGCTATTATACTACAGCCTGATATGTGCAATTGGCAGGGAGTGCCAAGTTGCACCTGTGTGTCAAGGTAACTAAGGCATCTGACGCGTTTAGTCAGAGACGCCAAGGGCGACGCTACGAACTGTCATTATTGAAGAACTTTGCTATTGACCATGCACGTCTATTCTGATGTTTACCTTTTTGAATGCCAAATGTATACCTATCGATGTCAGGTCAGCATGACCTTGTTACACTGACTGTTCCTGTTGATATTATGTGTGTTCCCGTCAATAAATGTCTTGAAACATGCCTGCAGTGTCAAAGCATCCTTGATTACTGCATGTGAGAGTATGGGTTGCAGGATCTACATCTATACGAGCCTAAACACATTCGCGTCTTCATTCGCACCCACACTCAACTCATCATACGCTCGCACTACACATCTAACAACATGTAAACTGTCTTGGGCCAGTGATCACCTCAACAAGAAAAAAAAGACAGTTAGAAAATGGTTAGGCTATTCAGAAAGTAAAGGGCGCCTATTCTGTTTCCCATGCAAGCTTATGAGTTCAGAATGTTCATCAACGTTTACTGTGGAAGGGTTTAATGACTGGAAAAATGCAAGCAATCTATTGCGTCGACATGAAGAAAGCTCCTCACATAGACAAGCTTTAATTTCACTGTTGATGCGTAAAAACAAAGGTGAACGTGTCGATTCCCAACTTGTGAAACACATGGACATTCAAGAAAAGTATTGGCACAAACTTCTAGAGCGAATAATTGAAGTTGTGAAGTTTTTCGCAGAACGACGCCTTTCATTTCGTGGCAGTGATGAAATTGTTGGGTCCCCTTATAACAGGAATTACATAGGGTTGTTAGAATTACTGGCCAAGTTTGACCCTTTTCTGGCAGAGCATATAAGTACTCATGCAAACAAAGGATTTGGACATACATCATATCTATCTAAAACAACGTGTGAGGAATTCATCAATCTGATTGGATCCAGCATACTGGATCACATTCTCTGTGAAGTGAAGAAATACAAGTATTATTCCGTTTCATTGGATTCTACTCCAGATATATCTAATATGGACCAGCTGACTTTGACTCTGCGCTATGTTTTGCCATCTGGACCAGTTGAAAGATTTGTGACATTTTTGGATATGGAAGGTCATAGTGCTGAACAGCTTACTAAAAGTCTACTTAATTTTTTAAAGGCAAATAACATTGATATTAAAGACTGCCGTGGTCAAAGTTATGACAACGCCTGCAACATGAGTGGCAAGTTTATAGGATTACAAGCACGAATTAAAGAGATGAATAAGTTTGCGCATTACATTCCGTGTTTTGCACATTCACTAAATTTGGTTGGAAAATGTGCTGCTGAAGGTTGTCAAGAAGCAGTCATTTTCTTTGGATTTGTTGAAAGTCTGTACACTTTCTTTTCTGCTTTTACCTACCGGTGGGGTCTCCTTTCTTCTGCATTATGTGCTGGCGGTACTCATAATAAGTCCCATTTGCCCTTTGTGAAAAGACTGTCAGATACCAGGTGGTCCGCTCGGGCAGATGCAACAAAAGCACTTTTACACATCTTTTCTGCAATAAAACAAGTCTTGGATAATATTTCAGATAACAATGATCAGAAGGCAGAGTGTCGTCAACAGGCTCGTGGTCTACTTTCAACCATGATGAAGTTAGAAACAGGAATAATGATCATACTGTGGGATCAAGTATTACAGCGTTTTCAAATGACCAGTGCTTCTTTGCAATCTTCTGACCAAGATTTGAATACAGCTTGTGCACTCTATGAATCCCTGCGGAGGTATATTCAAGCTATGCGGTCTACTTTTGCAGACATAGAGCAAAAGGCCAAGGATCTGACTGAGTGTGAACATTATCAAGAACAAACTCAAAGAAAACACAAATGAAATCGAGAGAATGATTATTTCAGTGGTTCCAGCACACTTGATCCACTTGTTGAATCTCAAACTCCTTCTCAGCAGTTTAAAAGCCGAACATTTCTTGACCTTATTGATAGCTTGCTCTCTGCCTTGTCAAAACGCCAGAAAGCTTATCAAAAGTTGAATGATGTATTTGGATTCCTTCGTCAGTTACAGTCGTTTACACCTGAAAAGGTGGTAACGAGATCATCGAATCTTATTAAATCATATCCGGAAGATCTGGAAGAAAGTCTTTGTGAAGAACTTGTGCAGTTTACAGAACTGTTGAAAACTGATCTTGCTTCTCATATTGGCACTACTCTAGACCTTGTAGAGTTACAGTTTTACCGTTTGGTAATTGACAATTCTTTGGAGTCTTGTTTTCCAAATGTAGAAATCGCCTTGCGCATCTATTTGTCACTAATGGTAACCAACTGCAGTGGAGAACGATCATTTTCAAAACTGAAACTTATTAAAAATGAACTAAGGAGCACTATGGGTCAAAAGAGATTGAACAATCTCACACTAATGAGCATTGAACATAAACTTCTGCGTGAAATTGATACATCCGATATCAACAACAAATTTGCTCATGCTAAATGTAGACACATTAATATTTAAACAATAATTGTGACTGTGTTGTTACTTTTGATAATGATAATTACTATGCAAATTAAAAATGTATGTGTTCAAATATATTTGTGTTGTTTTATTGTTTTTTTTAAATATAGGGCCCCGTTCTTAACATATGCTACAGGCCCCGCACTAGCTTAATCCGGCCCTGGATATCATAGAAATAGTCAGACTGTAAAAATCCTGGACCAGATGGTAAGAAGTAGTACCAGGATTTAAGGTGTCTCCTTCCTGTGACTATCTTATGATTAATTAATTTCTAGGGGATAAATAAAATGAACATTTACTTTAAACACAAGTGTAAAAAGTGAATAAGTCCTCAGGTACAATTATAATCTTTTATATTTACATTAATCTTCTGTTTCCGCTATTTGGAAATGAGCATTAAAATATACACAAAATATTCACACAATTAATGTTATTTCTTAACTAGTCTAATGGGTTGGTAGGATTGTCTGTCCTTGTGGAAAATTTATTTACTTGAAACAGTCATTCAGCAAAGTTAATAAGTAGTATTGTCTTTTAGACTTCAGGATCTTGAACAATATCCTCTTGTATAATAAAGTTAATGACTACTAGAATCACTATTACTACATCACTGTTCTCTTAGTCCTGTGACTTTACACATTACTGTCATCATTTGACTGAATTCTACAATTTGAATACTTTTGTAGAAGTTTGTTTCATTTCACAAATATTGGCTGTTGTTTCATATATAGATTGTCAGTGTCTTAAATGACACTTATCTTTGAAATTTGATACTGTTGACACTGAACTGTCACTTGTATTATCAGCATTGGCAGACCCAGCTATAGGGATACCAATGACCAGCTGTAGTTCACTCTTTGGGGTCCTGCACTTTTGTGGGATTGCCTCTGATGAACAACACAGGCTTCTGATACTTGACAGTCTGGTTTGAGTTATTACATGGAACCTGAAACATCATATCAGCTTTGGTATCTGGCTAGACTTGTAACTGACTAGCATAGATGTCAGACCAGTCAGTCATCAGATGTCACAGTTATATAATCATAGTAAGTAAGGACATCATTTCAGTGATACTGAAGTATTTACATTTCAATTAATTGTAACTGACTTCAGACACTGGACTGGAAATTTCTGGAGATCCGCTCACAATTCAGATGGTAAAGATGTAGTGGCGAACTCTGCCTCCAGTCTGTCTCAAACGTACTTTCAGTGTGTCCTTTCAATTTAGCGCTCCGCTCTTTTATCTGGGTCTGGCGAACGGCAGAGTGGTACTGACGTCACAGTCTAAAACTCGAGCTGAAATTTATTTCCTGAAGCAGCGATTTCACAAGATCTGTGTGTTCCTTGAAACTTTCGCTTACTCATCCTCGGCTTATATACTATCCATCCCGTTCCACAATATCTTGTTTTATACAGCCAATATATCTCTACCTTCCTATCCATGTAATTCCACAAACTGTTACTTCTTGAATTTTCTATTATATTTAGCGGTGGGTTTACATGCTTTCAACTTCAACTGAAGACACCAGAAATACGCATTTATCTAGTAACTGATACACTCCTACCGTTTGTCCGTTATATCAGTTTATTCATCAACCTCTCTTGGAATGAAAGATAAAATCCATTTCACCATAATTCCCTTCTCCGGACTTATATTCCTTTCAGTTGTGGACCTGACATCGACAAACAAGCTATTTGTTTACATTCTTCATCTTGCCTAAGGTATTCCGTTTGTGCTGGCTTGTGCCGAGGTTAGCGACAGCCGATTGGTTAGAACTGCGCGAAGCCCCGTTTGCAATGTATTGGAACCAACTTTCGCGACAGTGCTCCCCCATATTTTAAGCTGGATGATATCTAGCTTAACTATTGGGTACAATCCAGTTGCAAATCTATCATTCAGAGGTTAGTTTTTCTTCCTTCTATCCTGTTCTAGTTCTGTGGGATGGCGACTGAGAAAATCAGCACCCACATTCTGTTTTCCAGGATATAGATTCATCCTTTCTATCTCTCTTTTTCCAGTTCGGCTATTCATCCAGGCCCTTACCACTGGTGAAATGGGGTTGGTAGGTTTTCCTTGAAGTTTACCGCCCTCTTTTCGTTGATAGTTGGTTGTGGTTTTCCCTCGCAAATTCGTAAGTGTATGATTTTGGTTACGTGATTTGTTCTTTTTTTCCAGCGCATGGGGTTCAGACTGCAATTAATCTGGGTGGGATGTTTCCTTTCCCCTCCAGTGCAAATCTCGGGAGTACCCATGATTGCTGGTTTGCTTGTAGATTTTTTATGAAGACTCTTCCGTTGACTTTCTGAATCTACATGGGTGCGCTCTGGATATGAATTTACATACCGATTAATGTCTTCCGTAATACCTGGCCAGTAGTACTGGGTGGCTATTCTTTGTTTTGTGGCACCATTACCCAGGTGTTCACTCAAAGTTGTTATGTGCCCCCAGCCTATAACCTTATTTCTATAGGTGGATGGCACAACAATTTGACCATGACTTTTCGTCCCTCTGCCAGCTTTCCTGTGCAAGAGTCCATGTTCTATATAGAAATGTCCTTTCCTTGGAGTGTTATATGTTTTTGACAATTTGCCAAAACAAGGCTTCAATGTGCTGTCTGCTTCTTGAGCCCGTTTCATTTCAGTCGAATGAAATTTTAATTGGGTGTCCCTCTCTATATTCCTGGAGTCAGACCTGGTCTGGATTTCTGCCATAACCATAGGTTTTACAGGGTCTCCAAAGAAAACATATCTATGCCCCAACATCAGGGGGTAAAAGGGATCATCTAACACTGCTGCATTTATCTCCCCTTTCACATAGCGACAACTGACATGAATCTTTGCTATGGGTAAAGTTAGGGGTAATGCTCCCTTTAATGGCCCTTGAATATCTACTGTTTCTGTGGTGATTTGTTCCGGGCGCACCAGAGATGCACAAACGATTGCGTCAAAAGGCAAACCTGTGTCATACATCCCTGTGACATGTTTGATATTCACGATCACCATCTCTTCTATAGGTGGGTGATGGAGGCTATTTTGACTCACAGTCAGTTCCTTCCTATCAGAAGTCCTTACCTGTAAACATGCAGCATGATGAAGAGGTTTTTCCTCCCACATTCATCAGTGTTGTGGTTGTTCATTTGGCAGAACTTACATCATTTTTCTTCGTTTCGTGCGGGTTTATTTTCCTGAGTCTGAGGGTTCTTGTCCTTATTATCAAATCTTTGCTTATTTCTGTACGGTTGGTCCCTTTGGGCAAACTTGGTATTTTGTGGTGGTGGCTTATATCCTTCTACTTGCTTTCTTTTTGTTCCTACCAGTTCAGCTTGAGCTGCTTGGTATCTCTCTGCACATTTCAAAATGTCTTCCAGCCTCTCTGCTCCTTGTTCCATAAGGAATTTCCTCATTTCTTGAGGCATGGAATCTTTCACTTGCTCTAACATAACCATTTCTTTCAGATCCTCATAGGTTTTCTGACACTTACCTAAACTACTCCATTTCACCAAATACGTTTCTACTCTAGCTGAGAACGGGTTATAGGTTTCTCCAGGTAGAAGTTTAAAAGTTCTAAATTTCTTCCTATAAGCCTTTGAGTTTTTCTCATAACGAATAAGTAATGCTTGCTTTAGGATTTCATAATTTTCCTGATCTTCTTTGGGAAGTTTCAGAAACACATCATATGAAATCACCCGTGTGTTGCCGGGGCCCGAAAGGGGAGCAAAGAATAGTAACACTGCACCCTACCACGCATGTCGTAAAAAGCGACTAAGGAGGGTTGGGCATGGGGCTGTTTACCCCATCCCGTAAAAACTTCGCACAGTGGGCTGATCACCTGCTTGCCAACCAATCTGATTACGGAAACAACGATAGATTGTTTGGTCTGTTTTTGTTCCACAAAGACGCCACTAGGCGTGGTGGAAACAGCGATAGATTGATCAATTTGTTGTTGCCCTAAGACGCCACTAGGCGTACTGGCCACATACTGCTTTGCCGGTTGGTGGCTAAGGATGGAAGAAGAAGAATCATATGAAATACCTCTCAATCCCCGAGATAACCTCAAACTCCATTTTTCCTTTTCCAATCCATATGTAGAGGCAAACCTGTTGCTGTCATTTTCGACGGAGTCATCTGTCAAGTTATTTGCTTATGTTTGTATCATAAGTATAATTGTGTCTTTACCTGCGATGTCAGGTTGATTAGGGGTTGTCTTCCCTTGTTTATTCATTCATTGTGTTTGACCTTTAGGGTCAGAGGTTGACAGTTCGGCGTGGGCCTATGGGAAGGTTTTTTAAGCGGGAGTGAGATATACTTCCGGGAAGCCGGGAGGTCCTGTTTTTCTGAAGGGACCAAGAGTCCATTGTTTTTCGGGGAGAATCTTCGAAGTAACTGCTATGGCAGTTTTCCCCAGTGAATCTCTGTGCGTCGGGATGACGACAGAATTCCTTGTGTAGTTCTGAGGATTCATTTACCAGGTAATACCGACCTTTATGCATTATTACGCTTTTCGGTGGCAGAACATGTAAAGGATTACCTAGGGTGAACAGCAGTTCACGGATCCGCCATTTCAGAACTTATATATTTGTGCTCGAGGTAGCCATCCAAGACTGTTAGTCTTATATTGTCCAGAAATCCAGTGACGAGGATATATTGTGGGAGCCGCAGATTGGCGGAACTTCTATCTACAATAAGTATTACTGCAGGGTTGGTGATAACCTATTTAACAGAAGTACACGGCCGACGTTAGGACGAGGCCTGTGCTTCCGGCTATTATACTACAGCCTGATATGTGCAATTGGCAGGGAGTGCCAAGTTGCACCTGTGTGTCAAGGTAACTAAGGCATCTGACGCGTTTAGTCAGAGACGCCAAGGGCGACGCTACGAACTGTCATTATTGAAGAACTTTGCTATTGACCATGCACGTCTATTCTGATGTTTACCTTTTTGAATGCCAAATGTATACCTATCGATGTCAGGTCAGCATGACCTTGTTACACTGACTGTTCCTGTTGATATTATGTGTGTTCCCGTCAATAAATGTCTTGAAACATGCCTGCAGTGTCAAAGCATCCTTGATTACTGCATGTGAGAGTATGGGTTGCAGGATCTACATCTATACGAGCCTAAACACATTCGCGTCTTCATTCGCACCCACACTCAACTCATCATACGTTCGCACTACACATCTAACAACATGTAAACTGTCTTGGGCCAGTGATCACCTCAACAAGAAAAAAAATACAGTTACATTTCTGGTGGACCAGTTACGTGGGCTCTTATGATACATTTCTTGTCGCCAATGTGGCCTAGAAACTTACATTTCTGATGGACCAGATCTGTGGGTTTAAAAAGAACAGAGCGAGCATTTGACATTATTGTTGACATTTATGGATCCAGAAATTTACATTCCTGGTTGGCTGTTACATGTATGATGTCTCCAGTTTTGTCGAGAAAGTTACAAGAAGGACAAGTACACATTACACTTCTGATCTGTGGGTCTAAGCTACACACGGGACAGCCGTAACACACAGTGCTAATTCTACATTTGCAAGTTTTGGCTACAACAGGACAGATATAGGTCATCAACGGTTGACACAAATAAACAGTACGAGCATTTATATTATAATGCTACATAAAGCATAACAAGACAAGTACTGAAGTGAACTACTAGGCATTTGCTACGTGGACCATAACTGCATAGAAGGCGGGTTCCTATTGTAAACAGTACTGCGGGTTGTTACACGTTTCATTCAACAACAGACTTTTCTAGGTCAGAGTATTCAAGCTACATTGTTGGAGGTCAAGTGTCTGTAAACAGTACGTGAAATTGTAAACATTCATTGTGCAAGCCCTAATTTGAGAAGGTCATAGTAACTTTGGTTCGTGAATACCACTTTATGTTACAGTGGATTTGACGTTCAGTGCGCGTTTGACATTTCGTTTCTGTGTTCGCAAGGAGCAAGAAATTTATTTTAGTTTCAGCTGTGACTGAACTTGTTCTGCAACACATTGAAATTGATTGCTATATGTTTATGTCACTTCTACTGTTTTGTGTATTTTTCTGCGGGTTTTTCGGTTGGTGGGTCTTACGGTAAATATGCCACTTGATCGAGGCTTACTGTAAGCGGTCTGTAGGTGCAAATTTTCTTAATTTGGAAATTTGCTAGTGACAATTGGTCGCTATTGATGTTAGCTGTGATGTAATTGTACTTAACGTTGTTTTTGTAATATTTTGTCTGTTTTTCAGTTTTGATTGTCGATTTGTTTTGTTTGTATTCTGTAGGTCTCTCCTTTCTTGTGTATTTCTCTACACATTTTTGGTTAAAACAGTGTTGCCATTTGTATTGTTTTGTATTTTTGTCTTTTGTATTTTTTTTTGGTTGTACTACATTACTGTCATGCACAGTCTACATACACATACTTGGTCATGTTTTGATATTATTGATAAGGTAGACTCTTCATATAGAGTTTGTTAAATAATATTATATAAGATATTTATACAAGTTCTTTGATAAAAGACTTGTTATCTACAAAGATTAAGACAGTAAAATAAAGTGAAGTGAGTATACAAGTCTAGCATTTCAGACTTGTCTCCCATTGAAGTGGGATAAGGTAATTTATTTAATTTTTTTTTTCAGGTTTCTGATCTCATTAGACAGAATGTCTACATTGGATTTCTTCATCCAGCAAGGGTTGACCCTTGGTAAGTCTGGTAAAGAATTGGAAGAATATTCATCTGCTCAATTCGCCATTGCATTAAAGTCAGAAGAAAAGAAACAAAAAGAGGAAATTAAATTGAAAGCAGAAGCTGAACTAAAGAAGCTAGAAGCTGAGAATAGAAGATTAGAACTTGAAGAAAGAAGGTATCAAAGAGAGGCTGAGGAGAGAAAAGCTCAAGCTGCTGCTGAGGAGAGGAAAGCTCAAGCTGCAGCTGATGAAAGAAAATTCCAGATGGAAATGGAAGACAAAAAACTTCAAGCTGCTGCAGAGGAAAAAAAACTTCAAGCTGCTGCAGAGGAAAAAAAACTTCAAGCTGCTGCTGAGGCTGAAATTAGGAAAATGGAACATGAGGAAAGAAAACAGAAGATGGAACTTGATGAAAAACTCGCAATTTTGGAGTTAGAGAAATTGAAATTGGCGAGTACGGGTGCTCAGCAAACAACTTCGAGTACGACAAAGGAGTTTGTTAGTAGGATTAAATTGCCTCATTTCAATCCTTTAAAGGATGACGTAGCAGATTATCTAGATAGATTCCAATTTTTGTGCGATACGCATAACATAAAAAAGGAAAAATATGTTGAACAACTGATGCCATTTTTTACAGGTGACACAGTGACTACTCTTATGACAATAGACGAACATGAGAGGACTAATTATGATGTTGTCAGGGCAGCATTACTAAAGAAATACCAATTAAAACAAGAAGACTATCGTCTTCGTTTTAGGACAATGTTGCCAGAAAATGGAGTAGATTTCTCTGATTTTGTTACAAAGATACGTCGTACATTTACACGATGGGTTGAGTTGTCTCAGATTGAGAAAACATATGAAGGTCTAATGGACTTATTATTGCGAGATAAGGTTTTGTCATCTGTTAATGATTCTTTTCTTGCATTCCTTCATGAGCGTAAGCCTAAAAACTTAAAAGAAATGGAGGAATACTGTTGTCAGTATGCCACAGCACATCCCCATGCTACAGTTAGCAATTCTAAAGTGAAAGAAGGGTTGCCAGCTGCTTCGGCAACACCATATGGCCCTAATTTCAGAAAAAAATTTCAGGGTGCTCAACAAAATTGGAATAGGGGAAGTAATCAAAATTACACTCAGAAGCGGAGTAATCCAACACATGATGGTTCTTCGTCTATGCAGTGGAGACAAGATGGTAGTTCTCGTAATTTTAGTGGTAATAATTTGAGACACTTTCGTAAAGGCTATCCAAATAATAACTATTCAAATTTTCGAGGTAATCATTCTCGACGTCAAGATTATGACGATGGTGAATTTAGAAACCGGGATTCAAACCGGAATGATGATTACAATAGGCAATATGATAACAATTACAGGGGAAATGATAGTCGAAATAATTACAGGGGAAATGATAATCGAGGTAGACCTAGGTTTAACAAAAAAAGACCTTACCAACAGGCAAACTCTGCGCAACAAGAGTTTGATGGAGTCTGTAATACAGTAAATGATAGTGGTAACTCTAGGGCTATCACTGGTTGTGCTTTCGATTTTGGGAGAGCAACTGAATGCCCCCAATGCTTAACATTGTTTGACTCATCAACTGTATCTACGCTAAGTTGTGGTCACCCTCTTCCTGCTCTACCTGCTACAGTTGCGCATGATGGGAGAGGATCTCTCATCTTACATAAAGGTCTAATAAATGATAGGCTAGTCTCAGTACTTTTCGATTCGGGATGTACTACCGTCGGGGTTAAGGAGTCTCTGATAGATCCTTGCTGTGCCACGGGAAAAACAATCAAATGTGTTACATTTGGTGGTACTATGGAAAGCTATCCTACTGCTATTATTAGGATTGACACTCCTTTCTTCACAGGAGATGTCCATGCATGTCTTCTTCCTAATCCTATTGCGGATCTTATAATCGGTCGTATTCATGGGGTTAAGGAATGCACCCCGCAACAAATTTCTAGTTGGGAAGAAAAAAAACATTCAAACGGTCAATGCAGTGGTGACAAGAGCTCAAGCTCTTAATCCCCCAACTTCATCTTATAATAGTAATGAAGTTGATAGCCAAGACGAGCACTTGGTGATTTCCCATGACTCGTTTGTTAAACGTCAAGAAGAGGATCCTTCTTTGAAGAAATACTTCCTTCTTGCAAAGAAAGGGGATCCCAATCAAAATACGAATCACAAATCGTATATCACTATGAAGAATGGTATATTGGTACGAATGGTACAACACTCGGACAAGTCTATGCACTCGCAAATTCTTGTGCCTAAGTGTATGAGAGCCTTAATTCTTCGGCATGCACACGATTCTCAGTGTGCGGGACACATGGGTTTTTCCAGAACTAAAACTAGAGTCCTTGCGTCATTCTTTTGGCCATTCGTGAATAAAGACATCCGAATTTATTGCCGATCTTGCAAAATTTGTCAAGAGGTCAAGTCTAGGGGTCCGAGACATGCTGCTCCTATTCAGGCTGCAGATATTCCGATTCGGCCGTTTCAGAAAATGGCTATAGACATCATTGGTCCGTTCAAAATTAAGTCAGCCAGAGGACACCAATTTATCCTCACTTGCGTGGACATGTGCACGCGTTGGCCAGAGGCTATTCCTCTGAAGAGCATATCAACTGTCGATATCGCTGATGCTCTTTGGCTCGTATTTTCTCGTCTGGGATTCCCCGGAGAAATACTGTCGGATCACGGCACTCAGTTAATTTCGGACGTTATGTCTCAGGTAATGGCTACGCTAGACATTAAAAGGTCTCTCAGTAGTATTTATCATCCAATGTCCAATGGATTGGTAGAACGTCTTAACAGGACACTAAAGAACTTACTTGGCAAGATAACGGAGGATCATCCTGAAGATTGGGACAGGGTTTTACCTGCAGTCCTCTTTGCCTATAGAGAGGTTCCCAACGAGCATACAGGGTTTTCTCCTTTCGAACTTGTCTTTGGCGCGCAACCGCGCGGGCCAATGTCCTTGTTACACGATTTGATAACTTCCGATAATATTGACGATGATACACAATCGTCATATGAATATGTTATAGCTCTTAGAGAAAAGATTATCGAATCGTGCAGGTTAGCAACTTCATCTTCCGAATTTGCGAAAGAAAAAGCTAGGCGATTTGCTAATAAGAAAAGACGCCTACGTCAACTTTGTCCTGGAGACAAAGCATATGTCTTACTGCCCTCAAGAGAGAATAGACTTCTCATTTCTTGGAAGGGTCCATACACTATAGTCTCGAAAATTTCTGATGTCGACTATATTGTCGATGTGGATGGAAGGCATAAAACCTTCCATATAAATATGTTAACAGAGTTTATTGAACGTCCAGACTATTTACAGCCTATTTTCCAGGCGACGGACGACTCTCCAGTTCAACATGGTCACATCTCATCCCTGTCCGTTATACAGGATGAGGAAACTATTTTTTCTGACGTGAACTTACCTCTTCCTACGATTCCACTTATTTCAACGGAATCGTGGAGAGACGTTACAGTCTCTTCTAACTTGTCTTTTGAGGAACAACGTCAAGTATCCTCTACGTTACAATCATATCAGGATGTCCTTACCGACATTCCTGGACACACAGATGTCATAGAACATGACATCATACTTACTGATCGTAATCCGATCAGAGTAAGACCATACCCAATACCTATTCATTTTCAAGCACAAGTCGAGAAAGAATTGGATGAAATGATTCAACTACAAATAATTGAACCATCCACTTCAGCTTATTCTTCGTCGATAGTTATTGTTCGAAAGAAAGACAATAACATACGTCTTTGCGTTGATTATCGCAAATTAAATCAAGTTACGAAGTTCGATGCTGAACCTATGCCGTTATTAGATGATCTACTTATTAGACTTTCTAAAGCTAAATTCTTTACTAAACTAGACTTGTCGAAAGGTTATTGGCAAGTCCCATTGACGGAACACGCCAAACCTCTCACTGCTTTTTCGACACCTAGGGGTCTGTTTCAATGGAATTTTATGCCTTTCGGGCTTATGAACGCCCCAGCGACTTTCGTGCGCATGATGCGACGAATTCTATCAGATCGTGCAGATGTCATTGCATATTTAGACGACATCTGTCTTTTCAGCGATACTTGGGAAGAACACTATGTGGGTCTGAAGGAATTGCTATCTACTCTACGTGAGCATAGTTTGACTGCTAAACCCTCTAAAGCTTTTGTTGGGTTTAGTGAAATTTCCTTCCTAGGTCATCGAGTTGGTCATGGTCTGTTGAAGACAGAGGACCAAAACATTTCAAAGATATTAAATATCTCGGTTCCGAAGACAAAAAAGCAAGTGCGTAGTCTCTTGGGATTGATACAATTCTATGGAAGATTCATTGAGAATCTGTCCTCCATTATGGCACCACTTTCAACGTTATTGAAAAAAGGTTCTCCTAATATGGTGCGTTGGTCCCAAGAATGCCAATCTTCATTGGATCAGGTTAAGAATTTGTTCTCATCTCATCCTATCTTAAGACTACCGACGATTGATAAGACTTTTGTCCTTCGTAGTGATGCCTCTTCCACTGGCATTGGAGCGGCACTAATGCAGGAATATTCAGGAACTCTGCATCCTGTAATGTATATTTCTAGGAAGCTGAATGCGGCAGAAAGGAATTACTCGGTTTTGGACCGTGAATTGTTGGCTATGGTTTGGTCCATTCTTAAGCTACAAAGGTTCCTTCTGGGCGCGCATTTCTTTATGGAAACCGACCAAAAAGCTCTTACGGCTATGCAAAGTAAGGATTTGAAGAGCTCGAGATCTACTCGTTATGCTATTGCTCTTCAGCCTTTCCATTTCACGGTGCGAGCTATCCGTGGTTCGGATAATGTGATGGCGGACATATTGTCTAGATGCCCACATGATTCCAGTTAAATCTTGTGTCCTAGTTTTTCCTGATATATTTTCAGACTTAGGTCTGTCCTTAATATCATAATATGTTGTAATACAAATGTATTTGGATGATGTTTAGATAATTTAACAAATTTCATTTTGTCCATCCATCAGTGATATGTTGCTAAAATAGCATTGACATTTGTATATTGCTATGATTATATTATTTAGTAATGTTTGATATATGATTGGTATTGCCAGCAACTTAGGTTTCTTGAATGGTATCCCTTAGTTTGTTTGGCTTAAAGGAAATATTTTCTCCTATGTTGGGAGATGATTTGTACCCTCTTCTATTGTACCTGATATTGGTTCATTGTTTGCATGAGCACAGAAGTGATACTGGTGCTATCTTGCTCATGAACATATTAAAAAAAAAAAAAAAATTGCATTTTTTTTTTTTTTTACAGGGGGGTGGTAGTAATGTTGCTGTCATTTTCGACGGAGTCATCTGTCAAGTTATTTGCTTATGTTTGTATCATAAGTATAATTGTGTCTTTACCTGCGATGTCAGGTTGATTAGGGGTTGTCTTCCCTTGTTTATTCATTCATTGTGTTTGACCTTTAGGGTCAGAGGTTGACAGTTCGGCGTGGGCCTATGGGAAGGTTTTTTAAGCGGGAGTGAGATATACTTCCGGGAAGCCGGGAGGTCCTGTTTTTCTGAAGGGACCAAGAGTCCATTGTTTTTCGGGGAGAATCTTCGAAGTAACTGCTATGGCAGTTTTCCCCAGTGAATCTCTGTGCGTCGGGATGACGACAGAATTCCTTGTGTAGTTCTGAGGATTCATTTACCAGGTAATACCGACCTTTATGCATTATTACGCTTTTCGGTGGCAGAACATGTAAAGGATTACCTAGGGTGAACAGCAGTTCACGGATCCGCCATTTCAGAACTTATATATTTGTGCTCGAGGTAGCCATCCAAGACTGTTAGTCTTATATTGTCCAGAAATCCAGTGACGAGGATATATTGTGGGAGCCGCAGATTGGCGGAACTTCTATCTACAATAAGTATTACTGCAGGGTTGGTGATAACCTATTTAACAGAAGTACACGGCCGACGTTAGGACGAGGCCTGTGCTTCCGGCTATTATACTACAGCCTGATATGTGCAATTGGCAGGGAGTGCCAAGTTGCACCTGTGTGTCAAGGTAACTAAGGCATCTGACGCGTTTAGTCAGAGACGCCAAGGGCGACGCTACGAACTGTCATTATTGAAGAACTTTGCTATTGACCATGCACGTCTATTCTGATGTTTACCTTTTTGAATGCCAAATGTATACCTATCGATGTCAGGTCAGCATGACCTTGTTACACTGACTGTTCCTGTTGATATTATGTGTGTTCCCGTCAATAAATGTCTTGAAACATGCCTGCAGTGTCAAAGCATCCTTGATTACTGCATGTGAGAGTATGGGTTGCAGGATCTACATCTATACGAGCCTAAACACATTCGCGTCTTCATTCGCACCCACACTCAACTCATCATACGCTCGCACTACACATCTAACAACATGTAAACTGTCTTGGGCCAGTGATCACCTCAACAAGAAAAAAAATACAGTTACAAAACCTTTCATACCTATCCAGGTACGACTCAATTGCGTCCTCCTTTTCAATAAATGGATCCAGGTGGAAACTCATGGCTCCATTTGCCGTGTTCTGGTTAGAGCTATTCTCAGAGTGAGGTGAGCTATTACCATGGGTGCTAGCAGCCTGAAGTTCCAGCTCAAGTTGTCTCATTTTCAGCTCATGGTCTATCTCTGCTTGTAACCTCCTTTCTTCTCTCTCGGCTTCTAACTTTTTTGCTTGAACTTCAGCTTCCAACATTAATCTCTTTTCTTCCCTCTCTGCTTCAAATTTCTTGGCTTCTCTCTCTCTGCTTCAAATTTCTTGGCTTCTCTCTCTGCTTCAAATTTCTGGGCTTCTTTCTCTGCTTCAAATTTCTGGGCTTCTCTCTCTGCTTCAAATTTCTTGGCTTCTCTGTTCATATACTTATCACACTCAGTCGTGACATACTGGATCAGAGCATCACCACTCATGCCAAACTCCTTTCCCATCTGCAGTGTAGCAGACCTAAACTTGACCAAGTCAGCCATGATGTATCTGTAGCCAAGTATGGTAAGCTGTCTTACTCAAACTAAATTACTACAATATAATTAACTTAATTAAAATTAAAGTTAATTAAACTGACATCACCATGTATGAAACAGCTTTTTGGATCTGTACTCAATGGTACTCCTAAAAAATTGTATGTCCTACTTTGTTAACTCTTTCCAAAAAATTTATACAAAAATATTTCTACACAGCAGAAATAGAAAGTTGGCTCTGGAATATCAAAGATATCCCGCGAACGAGACCCAATGTAGCGGGAGATTTTATTAAGTTATGTTATTATGTACGTATAGCGATGGTAGATGGATATCCAAGTGTATCATATGATACCAGGATAGCATGCCTGTAAAGAATTCTGGTCTTACAAGTAATACCCCAGTCTTAGAGATAAGCACTGGTGTATGGATATCATAGAAATATTCAGACTGTGAAAATCCTGGACCAGATGGTAAGAAGTAGTACCAGGATTTAAGGTGTCTCCTCCCTGTGACTATCTTATGATTAATTAATTTCTAGGGGATAAATAAAATGAACATTTACTTTAAACACAAGTGTAAAAAGTGAATAAGTCCTCAGGTACAATTATAATCTTTTAATATTTACATTAATCTTCTATTTGTGCTATTTGGAAATGAGCATTAAAATATACACAAAATATTCACACAATTAATGTTATTTCTTAACTAGTCTAATGGGTTGGTAGGATTGTCTGTCCTTGTGGAAAATTTATTTATTTGAAACAGTCATTCAGCAAAGTTAATAAGTAGTATTGTCTTTTAGACTTCAGGATCTTGAACAATAACCTCTGGTATAATAAAGTTAATGGGAGCCGCACTAGCGTAGTGGTTACAACACCGCTCTGGCGACCGGGTGATACAGGATCAAACCCGGGCGACGGCATTTGAGGATTTTTCGTCGACCGGGATTTGGACTGGATTAACTCGAGCTGGCAAGGACATTTGAAGGAGTGTCGTCGAACAGGGACTGGCGGCTCCTGAGCCGACCCAGCTGCAATGGGTACCTCCGAAATCGGCGATTATTTGCCTGAATGGCGAGGGACACCTGTCTCTGTACAAGAAATAAAGGGATAGGTAAAAAGAAAAAAGGTAAAGGAACCCGTTACACGCCCATTGAGGCATATTGGGAATATGGTGTTAGGGATACTCACGTAAAATCAATGTCAGGTTAGATATAAATAATAACCTGAGATTTCACCTCGAGTATTAGCGGGCGTACAAAAAAAAATGACTACTGGAATCACTATTACTATATCACTGTTTCCTTAGTCCTGTGACTTTACACATTACTGTCATCATTTGACTGAATTCTACAATTTGAATACTTTTGTAGAAGTTTGTTTCATTTCACAAATATTGGCTGTTGTTTCATATATAGATTTTCAGTGTCTTAAATGACACTTATCTTTGAAACTTGATACTGCTGACACTGAACTGTCACTTGTATTATCAGCATTGGCAGACCCAGCTATAGGGATACCAATGACCAGCTGTAGTTCACTCTTTGGGGTCCTACACTTTTGTGGGATTGCCTCTGATGAACAACACAGGCTTCTGATACTTGACAGTCTGGTTTGAGTTATTACATGGAACCTGAAACATCATATCAGCTTTGGCTAGTATCTGACTAGACTTGTAACTGACTAGCACAGATGTCAGACCAGTCAGTCATCAGATGTCACAGTTATATAATCATAGTAAGTAAGGACATCATTTCAATGATACAGGATTACTATTTACATTATTAGTATTAACCATCATCTGGTTTGTTCCTCTCCTGTACATCCTTTAATTTTTTATAGCTTGATCTTTCCAAACCACCTCAGGTACAAATTTAAATACTGATGCCATTCTTAGCATCTACACAAAATTAATACACATTATATATTAACCTGCAATAAAGAAATTATATACATGATAGTTATCATAATTTCAGCTTACCCTCAGACTTCAGACACTGGACTGGAAATTTCTGGAGATCCGCTCACAATTCAGATGGTAAAGATGTAGTGGCGAACTCTGCCTCCAGTCTGTCTCAAACTTACTTTCAGTGTGTCCTTTCAATTTAGCGCTCCGCTCTTTTATCTGGGTCTGGCGAACGGCAGAGGGGTACTGACGTCACAGTCTAAAACTCGAGGTGAAATTTATTTCCTGAAGCAGCGATTTCACAAGATCTGTGTGTTCCTTTAAACTTTCGCTTACTCATCCTCAGCTTATATACTATCCATTCCGTTCCACAATATCTTGTTTTATACAGCCAATATATCTCTACCTTCCTATCCATGTAATTCCACAAACTGTTACTTCTTGAATTTTCTATTATATTTAGCGGTTGGTTTACATGCTTTCAACTTTAACTGAAGACACCAGAAATACGCATTTATCTAGTAACTGATACGTTCCTACCGTTTGTCCGGTATATCAGTTTATTCATCAACCTCTCTTGGAATGAAAGATAAAATCCATTTCACCATAATTCCCTTCTCCGGACTTATATTCCTTTCAGTTGTGGACCTGACATCGACAAACAAGCTATTTGTTTACATTCTCCATCTTGCCTAAGACATTCCGTTTGTGCTGGCTTGTGCCGAGGTTAGCGACAGCCGATTGGTTAGAACTGCGCGAAGCCCCGTTTGCAATGTATTGAAACCAACTTTCGCGATATCTATTTCCTCTCCTGACTATCCTGAGTGACTCTCCATTTACTGTTGTGAAACCATTCTGTCTACTATCACGCATCTCACTCGCAATTTAGAGTGTGGGCAAGAAATAATAGATTTAATATAGATCTATCTCCTCTCCTGACTGTCCTACGTCACTCTTCATTCACAGTTGTGAAACTATTCTGTTTACTATCACGCATCTCACTCGAAATTTAAATGCATCTGTCATATTCTTCAACTATTTCACAAAATTGACACACAATAATCCTGATGAAGAGTGGCAAGTACAAAAACTTTACAGATGCGGAAATAACTCTGCTTTATTTACAGTTGCAAGCCTTCACCCTTCAGGTCTTCTGTACAGGAATACAATCGCCCTGTTTACGAGTATTCTACTACCAAGAGCGATTTTTTGGCAAAAGTTCACTACTTTTTCTAAAGTTGCCTTTACTTTGAGTCTCTGGCCAGAATTCATGGAACAGTACGGCAGATTAAGGAAGGTTGCGCCACAAGAATAGAAATAGGAAAAAAACTGGCAAGAAAGCATCGAAGCTTCTTCTACGATGAGCATTGAGACTTCACTGGCTTGTAGTGGATTTTGATGTTATGAAATGTTGTTGTTATGTTTCCTTATTGTACTGAATGAGGCCAGCTGTGAAGGTCTCTGATGCTAACAAAATTAGGGTTGAGTTATCAGGGTACCTTACTGCTACCACCTTATGGCCTCAAGCAGACTTATTCTTGACTAGTGTGAATGATAGCTACGTCTAATGTCTAGGGATATGCCAGTGTGGTGTGATGGTACCTTAACAATAATACACATCTATACAAACAAGTATTAAGGTCTATGATTAAAGGAAATAACACCTGAGATAAATTTGTACAATTATTAATTTTCTGTATGATTTATTTGGTCCTGAACCTAGTATTCTTCTGGTCAGGACTTTAAAATGAAAAGAACGCAAGATATATACAAAAATGTAAATTTTAGAACAAAGGGACAATTGTCCAAACAAATACTGTTAAACTATACTAATAGTGTTACTATAATTTGTCTATTACTGGTTTCTAACACTGGATGGCTGTTTGGGATTCTTTAATCACTCCCAGTCTCTTTAATATACAATGTCACTGTTAAGTTCTCTGGGGAAATAGTTTATTCTTGTTATACAGGGATGTGCTGATCTTAAAGCTGATGTAGTGTTATGGTGCCAGATATTTTACTTAGTCTGTAAACTTGGTGTCACACGATTTCATATGATAATGGCCAAAAGTAACAGGGTAGACTCTGCAGGCCCCTGTCACTACTGTGCACGAAACGACTTCTCACTGCTTCTCATAGACACCAGAGGCACCGGACTAGTGCTAGATAAAAACCCTGTAACAATGAAATAATGTCTCCTTGTTGATATCTAATTTAAACTGTGTTTTATATACAAAAGAGAATACATAAGAAATAAAGAGCTGGGTCATAGCTAATGGACCAATCCAGCACATCCATTCCACAGTGTACCAGTGTTGTTCACATGTCTATCCCACAAAGGCGGTACTGCATCTGCAATAATATTATTAATCTTTCTTTTCTTCCATACAATAGGATAGGTGAGCTGTGTCCCTCTGGTCACCTAAGAAAACATTTTTATTTCACAAAACATGCGCATTTACAAAACTGGCAATGTGTTATAGCCTAATTCTCTTTCAGGCCTTGCATAAATCAGCTTGGGACCTGATTACTTACAGTCGTGATGGCAGCATCTCTCACTCACATTTTTAAACAAAATATATATGAATAATGTCGGTCTTACCAGAATTCAATGGAAAAAAAACACAGGTACGTTGACTAGCAGATTCCAGATATACTGCTGGCTGAGCTGTGATGCCTATTACTTTAATATATATTTGCTTTAATAAGGCTAATCACTTTTCACAGAAGTACACAACGTCCTGCTTTAGGGACTATCTTCTACAAATGGCGTCAAGCCTTTGAATGTACTCAATAATATGAAATATTTTGACCAATGGGATCTACTACTAAGATTTTCCCTTCAAATTTTTAAAACTAAGGTCCAATTTCGGTCCAATGTTAGTGTACCTCTTTCGGTCTGTCCGTCCGAACTTGGCATTTACCAAAAATACACTTGGTTTTGGCCTAACACTACCCAAAAATATTCAGTTTGAGCCATCCCATAATTTTTTTCCTCTCATTGTCTACCCCTTTCTACATATACCCTGTCTTGCCTTTTTCAAGGACGCGTCAAAAAAGGTTACCGTTAGTGTAAGTCCAAACGAGCATGTGTTGGTCTGTCTGTACGAACAAATACAGTCTTTTGTCCATAACTTTATTTCTATCTGTCGGATTGTTTATTCGAAAGCATATTACCCATCAGGACAAGACCAGCTCTAAGACTAGCTATCTTTTATTATCTTAAACCTGTTAATAAAGAATTCCATATATTTTTCATTTTGGTGTTCGTTGTTTTCTAAGTTTCAACTACTTGAATGTTATAAAAATCATCTCAGATCTTCCTTCTCCCCCGCAGGAAGTAATTATGCGTGTGTGTGTGTATATATGATTCTACAGTGTTTTTTTTTTGGTTAGAAAATGTATTGGACTTGGCGGTTTATTTTTAAATTTTCAAAGCTCGCGACAACGTTTTCGACACAAGCTAACGGCATCGTCTCGCACTGTCGGCCTGAGTAGCTAGTTCAAGCTTCTAACACTTGACAAGCCGGCAGCATGTGTCCGCTCTCTCAATCTTATGCGTTCGTGTGTTTTATTCTTACTATCTTTCCTGGAACCACTACGCTTGTCCTATTTTCAATATTTTATCGTTAACCCTTGACGGGCGCGTTATAAAGTCCAATACTACTAGCGCTGCAATAATGTTTTAGACTACGTTCTATCCAACCTAAATCAATGCGTTTTAAGGCGCAGGGAAGAAGCCGCGTTACAACTGTACTAATTCTATACATATTATTATGACTTTATTACATATAATTATTGATTTTATCGCTGTATCAATGTACTTTATCACATATTTCCCCACTTAAGAACATGCCTGATGCTAGTTCCAAAACAGTGATACACATAGATAAAATTAATTCCCTACGCCTGCTGAATACTCTGATTTTGATCATAGGGATGCCTACTGAGGAAATCTGAACCCACGTTCTGTGACCCCGGAATATATTCAATGGTAAATTGATATGGCTGTAATAATAACGACAATCTTAATAATCTGGCATTTTCATGCTTGGCCTGTGATAAGAATACGAGAGGCTGATGATCCGTTTGGACCACGAATGTTCTACCATATAGATAGATCTGGAACTTTCGTATCGCCCAGATCAAAGCTAGACATTCTTTTTCGCTTGTTGAATAGTTTTGCTCCGCTTTGTTTAACTTGCGGCTAGCATAAGCGACTGGGTTAAGCTCTCCCTCTGGTGACGATGACCTTTGCAACAACGTAGCCCCCAGGCCCACATTGCTTGCGTCACTTCTCACCATAAATTCCTGACTCAAATCAGGTAATTTCAAGATTGGCTTGCTTGTAAGTTTTTCCTTTAACTCTTGGTAGGCTGATTCACATTGGGCTGACCAAACAATTCTATCAGGATTTCCTTTGCGAGTTAAATCCGTCAGAGGAGCACAAATAGAGTTAAAATTTTTGATATATTTCTGATAGAATCCACACAACGACACGAAAGATCTCACGTCTTTCTTTGTTTGTGGCCTAGGTGCTCTCTGCAATTTTTCAAGGTACTTGGGGTCAGGGGTCATACTACCCTGAAACACAGTATGTCCCAAGAACTCCAACTCTTTACAACCAATACAACATTTTGTTGGTCTGGCCGTCAAATTAGCCTCTCTTAGTCTATCAAACAGCATAGTCAAAGAGTTAATGTGTTCCTCAAATGTTTCTGTAGCAATGAGGATATCATCCATAAAGTTAGTGATGCATGGGTTATTTAGTGGATCCAACAATTTTCGCATCATCCTATAAAATACACTCGGAGCATTTTTCAACCCAAAAGGTAACATGTTGAATTCATAATGTCCTTCCGAAGTGCTAAACGCCAAATAAGGTCTGACCTCAGGCTTCACTGGAATCTGATAATATCCTTTGCTCAGATTCACCTTCGAAAAATATTTTGCCTTGTTTAGCCTGGCAAATAATTGATTTGTGTCAGGTAATGGATCCTCCTGATTCTCTGTGACAGCATTCAGTTTCCTGTAATCTATACACAGACGATGTTCTCCAGAGGGTTTTCTCAGCAAAACCACACTAGAACTATAGGGTGATTCGCTATGAGAAATAATTCCTTCTTTCAATAGGTACTCAATCTCCTCTTTCAAAGCTTTCTCCTTGGCAAACGGGATCGTGTAGGCTCTCATACAGATCGGTGTTGGGTCTACTAGTTTCATATCATATTCCAACAAATTCGTGTGCCCCGGTTTGTCTGTTAACACGTCCGTATGATCAGTCAGAACCTTTTGAACCTGTTCCCTCTGTGTTTTCGTCAAGTGTTTACTGACTTTTACATGTGCAGAAGCCTCACATGTTTTCAAGGGATACTCATGGGAGGTGAGCGGTTCATTCTTCATCCCTGTTGCTATCGACAAGGACATTAAGTGTGTTCCTTCCTGGATTTCCCTGTCCAGATACTTCTTTAGAAGGTTCACATGATATATTTTTTCTTTCCCCTTCTTGTCGATTTTATAATTTGTTCTAGACACCTTCTCTAGAACAGTATATGGACCTTGCCATCCAATTTGTAGTTTGTTTTGGCTGCCGGGCAGTAGAAGAAGCACCTTCTCTCCCACAAATAATTCTCTATCCTTAGCTTTCTTATTAAAATAGGCAGCATGTTTTTTCCTGGCTTGTCTGAGATTATCATTTGCAAGTTTCCAGCCAGTTTTAAGACAAGTGGTCAGCTCGTTCACATATTGGTATGATGAGGTAACAGTCTCTTCTGCCTTCTCATCTGTCCATGTCCTTAACAAGGCTTCTAATGGACCTTTTATTGACCTCCCAAATAACAGGGTTGCGGGTGCCATCCCGGTTGAATTATGTGGAACTTCCCGATACGCAAACAACGCAGCGGGCAGGTATTGGTCCCACGTATCAGGTTTCTCATGTGCCAGCTTTCTCATGATAGAAATGAGAGTCCCGTTGAACCTCTCTACCTGGCCGTTCCCTTGGGGGTGATACGGACTGCAATGAAAGTGTCTGGCTTGGAAGATCCTGAAAACTTCTTCCGTTAGTTTCCCCTTGAACTGTGAGCCGTTATCAGTCAAGATTTGATGCGGGAATCTTAACCTTGTGAATATTGTAAGTAATGCCTCTGCGACATGCTTGGAATCGATTGACGACAGGGCTACTGCATCTCCCCACATAGAACAAGTGTCTACCAGAGTAAGGATGTAACTGTTCCTCCTCTTGGTCCGAGTGAGAGGTCCCACAATATCCACTGCAACTCTCTCAAAAGGTGTTCCCACTATGGGCATTTCCCCTAGAGTTGCTGGAGCAGTCCAGTGCTTTGGAGCTACCCTTTGACATTCTGGGCAGGATTTTACATATCTCTTTATATCCTCCGTTATTCCTGGCCAGAAATAATGACGCTGTCCTGTTGCGCTGATCCCCATGTGACCACTGAAGGGAATCGCATGTCCTAATTCCAACACTCTAACCCTATATGAAGTAGGAAGAACCAGCTGGCCGTGAGCATTTGTTCCAGTTCCGGTCTTCCTATATAATAATTTGTTCTTCATGTAATAGTCCCCTTTGCTTGGAGGTGTGTGGCAATTAGGTAATTTTTTGTAACAAGGCTTGAGTGTCTTGTCCTCAGCCTGTGCCTTCCTCATCTCCTCTGGATGAGTATTTATAGGTTCATCTTCTTCCTTTCTGGATTGTGATCGTGTCTGGACGGCTGCCAAGACCACAGGTCTCTTGGGATTCCCCAAGAAGACATAACGACACCCCAATATCAGAGGGTAGATGGATGTGTCGATCACTGCTGCATTGATTGCTCCTTCCACATAGCGAGTTTTCACCGTTATCCTGGCAATGGGAAGTGTCATAAGTGGTATGTCCTTGGTCGCCCCTTGTATCTCCACTGTTTCTGTGGTATACTGATCTGGGTTCACCAAATGCGCACTCACAACAGAATCAAAATCTAAGCCTGTATCATAGAGACACCTAATGGTGACCCCATTGCAGACTACATCCTCACACACTGGGGGTGATAAGGTTCCTGCTGTCCAGTAGGTTTGTCCTTTCCTCCCTTGTTCCCCATCTTCATAGCAGCAAATCCATAAGTTTTCTTACGACAAAATTTGATGTCATGACCTTCCTTCTTACACCATTTACAATATAATCTACCTTGATGAAAAGGTTTTCTTTCATCATATTTCCTGTCATTGAATTGTGGGTTTTTATTTCTAAAATCATTGCGTGGCCTATCAAAATTGTGCTTACCTTTGTTCCCCTGCTCTTTGTTATCAAATCTATTAGAGTTTTGTGGAGCTTTATAATTGTCAATCTGTTTCTTTGTAGCGCCAGCTACCTCTGCCTGGGCTGCCTGATACCTCTCAGCGACATTAAGTAACTCACTCAGCCTCTCTGCACCTTGTTCCATGAGATACTTTCTCAAGTCTGGAGCCATGGACTCTCACAATTGCTCAATAAGGATCATCTCTTTAAGATCTTGGGTTTTCCCCAGAGCAGTCCATTTCTCCAAGTACGTCTCTAAACGTGCAGAGAACTGGTGATAGGTCTCACCCGACAGTAGCTTAGCATTTCTAAACTTTTTCATGTAAAATTCTCCGTTTTTTTCATACCTTAGCAAAAGAGCCTGCTTTAACATGTCATAATTGTCTTGGTCGTCTTTGCTCATCTTGGCAAACACTTCATAAGCTGTTCCCCTAAGACCATGAGATAACTTTAAACTCCACCTTTCCATCTCCAACCCATAGGTGGTGGCTAAAACCTCAAATCTAGACAAAAATGACTCAATGTCATCGTCCCTCTCAACAAAATGGTCTAAATGGAACCCCATAGCTGACGTTGAGGCTCCCTGACTAGCAGTGGCATCGGAGGTAGGAGGGCTGGCACCATTTTCAGGAGCATGGCCTTGAAACTCCAACTCTCTTAGTCGTAACTCGTGCTCCCTCTGTAATCTCTTATCTTCTGCTTCCCTCTCTGCAGCCTGTTTTCTTTCCTCTGCTTCCAATCTCTTCTCCTTTTCAGCTTCCCTTTCTGCAGCCTGTCTTCTTTCCTCTGCCTCCAACTTCTTCTCTTCATACTGGAGCCGTTTTATTTCAGCCTCCCGGTCCACCTCCAATGCCCTAGCCTCTTTATCAGCCTCAATCTGTAACCTTTTAATTTCTTTCTCAGCGTCTAATTTTCTTTCAGCCTCTTTTTCTAATCTATTTTCTTCACGTTCAATAAATTTATCAACATACTGGAATAACTCTGGTCCATCCATATTCATCTCTTTTGCAGCCAGCACAGCAGCAAATCTGAACTTTGCTAGGTCTGCCATAATATCAATCTTTAAAATGTTCTAATATAATTTTCAAAACTCTTAATTAACTGAGTACTAACTCTAACTAATTAATTAACCAATTAATTAACTAATTACTGGCTCTTAACAGTTCATCAGCTTTTATTTTCCCTTTTAAATACTTTTATAACTTTTAGGGGACACTTGTTCTACAATATTTGAATTTCTAACCAACTAACAAGTTCAAATCCCGGAACAGGAGACCCAATTTATTGTGGTGGATTTTGATGTTATGAAATGCTGTTGTTATGTTTCCTTATTGTACTGAATGAGGCCAGCTGTGAAGGTCCCTGATGCTAACAAAATTAGGGTTGAGTTATCAGGGTACCTTGCTGCTACCACCTTATGGCCTCAAGCAGACTTATTCTTGACTAGTGTGAATGATAGCTAAGTCTAATGTCTAGGGATATGCCAGTGTGGTGTGATGGTACCTTAACAATAATACACATCTATACAAAAACGTATTAAGGTCTATGATTAAAGGAAATAACACCTGGGATAAATTTGTACAATTATTAATTTTCTGTATGATTTATTTGGTCCTGAACCTAGTATTCTTCTGGTCAGGACTTTAAAATGAAAAGAATGCAAGATATATACAAAAATGTAAATTTTAGACCAAATGGACAATTGTCCAAACATATACCGTTAAACTATACTAATAGTGGTACTATAATTTGTCTATTACTGGTTTCTAACACTGGATGGCTGTTTGGGATTCTTTAATCACTCCCAGTCTCTTTAATATACAATGTCACTGTTAAGTTCTCTGGGGAAATAGTTTATTCTTGTTATACAGGGATGTGCTGATCTTAAAGCTGATGTAGTGTTATGGTGCCAGATATTTTACTTATCTGGGCACACTTGAACAGTCTGTAAACTTGGTGTCACACGATTTCATATGATAATGGCCAAAAGTAACAGGGTAGACTCTGCAGGTCCCTGTCACTACTGTGCACGAAACGACTTCTCACTGCTTCTCATAGACACCAGAGGCACCGGACTAGTGCTAGATAAAAACCCTGTAACAATGAAATAATGTCTCCTTGTTGATATCGCACTTAAACTGTGTTTTATATACAAAAGAGAATACATAAGAAATAGAAAGCTGGGTCATAGCTAATGGACCAATCCAGCACATCCATTCCACAGTGTACCAGTGTTGTTCACATGTCTATCCTACAAAGGCGGTACTGCATCTGCAATAATATTATTAATCTTTCTTTTCTTCCATACAATAGGATAGGTGAGCTGTGTCCCTCTGGTCACCTAAGAAAACATTTTTATTTCACAAAACATGTGCATTTACATAACTGGCAATGTGTTATAGCCTAATTCTCTTTCAGGCCTTGCATAAATCAGCTTGGGACCTGATTACTTACGGTCGTGATGGCAGCATCTCTCACTCACATTTTTAAACAAAGTATATATGAATAATGTCGGTCTTACCAGAATTCAATGAAAAGAAACACAGGTACGTTGACTAGCAGATTCCAGATATACTGCTGGCTGAACTGTGATGCCTATTACTTTAATATATATTTGCTTTAATAAGGCTAATCACTTTTCACAGAAGTACACAACGTCCTGCTTTAGGGACTATCTTCTACAAATGGCGTCAAGCCTTTGAATGTACTCAATAATATGAAATATTTTGACCAATGGGATCTACTACTAAGATTTTCCCTTCAAATTTTTAAAACTAAGGTCCAATTTCGGTCCAATGTTAGTGTACCTCTGTCGGTCTGTCCGTCCGAACTTGGCATTTACCAAAAATACACTTGGTTTTGGCCTAACACTACCCAAAAATATTCAGTTTGAGCCATCCCATAATTTTTTTCCTCTCCTTGTCTACCCCTTTCTACATGTACCCTTTCTTGCCTTCTTCAAGGACGCGTCAAAAAAGGTTACCGTTAGTGTAAGTCCAAACGAGCATGTGTTGGTCTCTCTGTACGAACAAATACAGTCTTTTGTCCATAACTTTATTTCTATCTGTCGGATTGTTTATTCGAAAGCATATTACCCATCAGGACAAGACCAGCTCTAAGACTAGCTAACTTTTATGATCTTAAACCTATTAATAAAGAATTCCATATATTTTCCATTTTGGTGTTCGTTGTTTTCTAAGTTTCAACTACTTGAATGTTATAAAAATCATCGCAGATCTTCCTTTTTCCCGGCAGGAAGTAATTATGCGTGTGTGTATATATGATTCTACAGTGTTTTTTTGTTGTTGTTAGAAAATGTATTTGACTTGGCGGTTTATTTTTAAATTTTCAAAGCTCGCGACAACGTTTTCGACACAAGCTAACGGCATCGTCTCGCACTGTCGGCCTGAGTAGCTAGTTCAAGCTTCTAACACTTGACAAGCCGGCAGCATGTGTCCGCTCTCTCAATCTTATGCGTTCGTGTGTTTTATTCTTACTATCTTTCCTGGAACCACTACGCTTGTCCTTTTTTCAAAATTTTATCGTAAACCCTTGACGGGCGCGTTATAAAGTCCAATACTACTAGCGCTGCAATAATGTTTTAGACTACGTTCTATCCAACCTAAATCAATGCGTTTTAAGGCGCAGGGAAGAAGCCGCGTTACAACTGTACTAATTCTATACATATTATTATGACTTTATTACATATAATTATTGACTTTATCGCTGTATTAATGTACTTTATCACATGGCTAGAAATATAAATACATGATGGAGACACGTATTCATATTTACCTGAACTGCTTAATATAAATAGGAAAAATTCCAGAAATTTTGTCACCATAACAGCTACAAAGGCAGGAATATTTCTTTTACAAAATCATGCCGGGCATGTAGTTTTTGAGAAAAAAGTACGCGTTGTTTCAACAGCGCACAATTTTGTTTCCAGGCCGGAACACGCCATGAAAAGATTGCAACTTTAGTGATTAAAAAAACTGGGCCTAACGCTACCTATAAGGCAATTCTGTAATAAGGCAATTCTCTAATAAGGCAATATGAAGTTTATCCTCGCATCAAAAGTGCCGGCTTCGACATACAGTGGCATCACACTCCAGTCTACTCAACTGTAAATGGGTACATGACTCTGCTGTTCAGTTAAGGCAGAAAAAGGCAGCGAGGAAGGGAACAGGTCACCCTACGTCTCAACGCTGGACCTAGTATAATGAAGTCTCTAACACTTCACTCTCCTACTGCAGTACCTGCTATGGGACTACCTTTACCTTTTCACCATTTGATATCGTTGACTAAAGTTTTTGTTAGAGAAATCCATTTCAAATCATTGAGACCAACAAACGCCTATATCGCAGTTTAAGCCCCATGACTTATTTCTACAACTATTTCTGCTCGACAACCTCCCAAATTACAGCTAGCAGGTACCTTTTTTTATCTAACTGTTCTGGAATTTATCGTGAAAACAGTTTGAAATAATGTTCTTAAGTTCTTAACATTCTTATTCAACTTTTTAAATATTCTAGCAGTAACCTGCAAACTCAATGTGTATCGTTGCTTGGTAACGCAGAGGCAGAAAACTGTATTTAAATAACGTTTTTTCTACTTAGAAACTCATGCATTTTCTTTTGCGCTCCTTACTGATCATAGAGCCACCATTGTAGCTGGTTCCCTTGCAGGAAAACCTTCGTCAAATATTCACATGAAGGAAGAAAATTGAAAATCTGAAGTGCTGGAGTGCTCAGAAGTCAAGACAGTTTTGGATGGAAATGATCGAAATGGCGTCCAGACATGACATGTAAAGACGTATTTTCTTTAATTTCATTACTTTTTTTTTGGGGTCCACTGTTGGCGTCTGCACAGCGCCGCATTTATAATGCAACCCCGGCAATTGTTTGACGAGATACTTACTCGTTCAGAAAAGCTCGGTTGGCTCACAATATCGGCCTCGCTTCCATCAAAAGTGTCTCTTCTTCTATTTTAACCCTTCAACGGCTGAAAACTCGTTAGAGTTTAGTTCGAGAAAACCAATCATTCAGCCTTTTCTCCAGTCTCATACCATTCATTTTGTATTCAATGAAGGTGGTACTATAGTCAGCGGAGCTAACAGAGACTCAAAGTTTTACACACGGAACGAGCGGGAGTTATCGGTCGTCGCTTGTCGGGTTCTCCATTCACGAAGCTAGTATGGTTTATACCAGGACGACAGAGGCTCGCGATCAGATCTGGCCTAACAGCAATGGTCATATTTTAAATACTACTTCAAACTTCGCATTAGTGGAATAGAAATCGCAACGGCTGAAATTCTTGTTTGATTCAACTGTAGAGTTGTTTGTGAATCAAGTTTTCGAAGTTAGAAGTGAAGTCAGTTCTGAAGTTAAAATAATAATAATTCTGCGTAGCAACGTTAAACCGGAGTTGTTAACTTTGGTTAATTTCTTCACTTGTACACCTCAATCCTCTGTCAAGGATATATTAAATATTATAAAGATAAGAAATCGTAAATTGAAAATGTAAATTTGCACACATTTTTGTGCATTTGTGTGTCATTTCTCTTGGTGCTAATTAAATTTGAAGCTTGCATGGAAGTAGATATATGTCCGTGTGCCAGGTATATTATTTACGAAGCCATCATGAAGAAAAATGGCCCATAGAAAAGTTGGAGTGACGAAAGAAAGTTGGATAATACTTGTTCTGGGAGTTTATTGGATTATTCTACTACGATGCTGTTGTTTAGCCTCATGGATGTAAGTAATTTGTTTGATATATATGTCATTGTTATCAACCATATAAAGGTTCAGTGCGCCGTGGTAAATTCAGTTTGTCGATTTTAACTTACGCGTTCTGAGATAGTTCTATGTCTTATATTCTATCTTGTTCGATGCCTTATATTCTAAGTATATTCTGTCGTTACTGTATCTTAGATTCTGGCTGTATTTTATCTTGTTTTATATTTTATATTCCAGCTATATTCTTTCTTGCTCTATATCTTATATTCTATATACATTATGTCTTGATTTATATCTTATATTCTAGCTATATTCTGTCGTGTTTTAAATCTTAAATTTTATCTTGTTTTATCTTATGTTTTAGCCATATTCCCGCTTGTTCTATATCTTATATTCTAGCCATATTACCGTTTGCTCTATATCTTATATTCTAGCCATATTCCTCCTTGTTCCTTATCTTATATTCTAGCCATATTCCCGCTTGTTCTATATCTTATGTTTTAGCTATATTCCCTCTTGTTCTAAATCTTATGTTTTAGCCATATTCCCTCCTGTTCTAAATCTTATATTCTAGCCATATTTCCGTTTGTTCTATATCTTATATTCTAGCCATATTCCCGCCTTTTCTATATCTTGCATTCTAACATATTCTCCCTTGTTCTCTATCTTATATTCGAACTATATTCCCGTTTGTTGTATATCTTATATTCGAACTATATTCCCGTTTGTTCTATATCTTATATTCGAACTTCTCGTATATTCCCGTTTGTTCTATGTCTTATATTCGAACTATATTCCCGTTTGTTCTATATCTTATATTCGAACTATATTCCCGTTTGTTCTATATCTTATATTCTAGGTATATTCTCCCTTGTTCTATATCTTATGTTCTAGCCATATTATCACCTGTTCTATATCTGTGTTCTAGCTTTGTTATATCTCATTTCTATCGTATATTTTACTTATAGTCTGTCTTGCTCAGTATCTTATATTCTAGCTATAGTACATCTTCATATTAAATTAATTATTTCAATACACAAGCTGGTTAATTAATATTTCATTTGACTTTTCCCTATACAGTAAGTGAAGCCAGAAATCTCACCGTCACGTAATCAAATTGAATCTTTTTTAAGCGTTATCGATTGAACCAATTTTCTGTGTTGGGTATACAATGACATTTGTTAATTTTTGAAGGGCATGGTGTTTTACCATATATTAATGCAAGGAATTTTCTGCCGCTTTGAGCTTTCGTATAATGTTAAAGATTAAGGGCAGGTTCTTTCTCAGTTTTTTCTTTTTTTAAAGTGCGGTAATTGTATACGTAGTTGTAAAGGAAATTGAATGAGGATCAATCAAGTATGAAATTGCGACATAATGAACAAAAACTTACAGACGTCGAATACTGGCCACGCGTCCTTTAAGATTTATTGCGTTGTCACTAAAATGTCGATTCTGTTTTCTGCGTTGTGGATTAAAATCTTTGAATTTTGTAAATACATGTAGCAGTAAAACATTACACTTATTTTGTGCCTTGCCGATTAAACGTTAGATTTAATTTTTAAATTTTTTTTTTTCAATTTGGCATCGTTATTAAGAGTTAAATTTATGTTTGTTTCCCTTGCAGGCTAAACATTTAATTTAATAAAACATCTAATTTCTGCGTTGCCGATTACACATGGAATTTTTTCACTGTCGTCAATAAAACCAGTCAAACATTGAATCGTATTCCTGCATCGCTGACTCAACGAGCAATCTCTAATAATAATTATTATCGTGATCTCTGAATCAACATTGAAAATAATTTCTGAGTCACCAATTAAACAATGATGTTTTTCTTGGTCACTAAACAAACAGCTGACCTTATCTCTGCGTCACTGATTAAACCATTAATGTGCAGTTTATTTGTTGTTTTTGTTTGTTTTTGTTTTTAGTCACTAAACAAACTGTTTATCTAATTATTTTTTGTCATGGATTAAACACTAATATTTCTTTTCTCGGTCACAAGCCTAACAGTGAATATAATTTCATTGTTAAGTTGATGATATATGAGCTTCAAACAGCGCGTCAACTGTTATAGAACATGAACAGGCTTTATTTTAGTAAAAGATCAAGGTAAAAGTGGTCCCATCGCAAATACTGCCGTAAAGACGTGAAGTGTTAAAGACTTCGCTATACTAGGTCCAGATTTATGAGATGGGGGGACCAGCTCTATTCCTCGCTGCATTTGCCTTTCTTAACTCAAGAGTTGAAACTAGAACAAAAACAACGTTGGTGTTTTACAAACTGTACTAGAACAAAAACAACGTTGGGGTTTTACAAACTGTACTAGAACAAAAACAATATTCGTGTTTTACAAACTATTCTAGAACAAAAACAACGTTGGTGTTTTACAAACTGTACTAGAACATAAACAATATTCATGTTTCACAAACTGTACTAGAACAAATACAATATTCATGTTTTACAAACTGTACTTGAACAAAAACATTATTCGTGTTTTGCAAACTGTACTAGAACAAAAGCAATCGCTGTTTTACAAAGTGTACTAGAACAAAAACAATATTGGTTTTTTACAAATTCTATTAGAACGAAAACAATATTCGCGAATTACAAACTGTACTAGAACAAAATCATTATTCTTGTTTTACAAACTTTTCTAGAACAAAAACGATATTCGCGTTTTACAAACTGTACTAGAACAATATCAATCGCTGTGTTACAAACTGTACTAGAAAAAAATAATTGTTGTGTATATTCGCGTTTTATAAACTGTACTAGAACAAAAACGATATTCGCGCTTTACAAACTGTAAGGTAAAGGTAAAAGATCCCGTTACACGCCCATTGAGGCATATTGGGAATATGGTGTTAGGACCATATTTTCTTGACCATCGGCACACTAGGGGTGATGTGGTCAGCATCACGCCGGCCGCCTTAACCTCTCAGAATTGCTCTGGTACCCAATTCATGAGGCTGGGTCGACCCCGGAGCCGTTTGCGGTCTAAAAAATCCCACCTCAACTGGGGATCGAACCATGGACCACTGAGCTAGGAAGCCAGTGCACTAACCACTGCGCTACCGCGGCTCTGGTACAAACTGTACTAGAACAAAATCTGTCGCTGTTTTACAAACTGTACTAGAACAAAATCTGTCGCTGTTTTACAAAGTGTACTAGAACAAAAACAATATTCATGTTTTAAAAACTGTACTAGAATAAAAACAACCGCTGTTTTACAAACTGAACTAGAACAAAATATATCGCTGTTTTACAAACTGTACTAGAACAAAAACAATATTAATGTTTTAAAAACTGTACTAGAATAAAAACAACCGCTGTTTTACAAACTGAACTAGAACAAAATATATCGCTGTTTTACAAACTGTACTAGAACAAAAACAATATTAATGTTTTAAAAACTGTACTAGAATAAAAACAACCGCTGTTTTACAAACTGAACTAGAACAAGAACAAGAGCAATATTCCTGTAATCACCTGTACTATTACATGAACAGTATCTGTATCCCCAGCTGTTCTAGAACATATAATATCTTTTCTTTTTCTTGGTCAGAACTGTTGCCATATTTGTGCTGAAAAATCTTGATCTCTCCCTTCTGTTGGCTCCCTCCCTGCGTTTGGTATTTCTTCTTTCCAGTGATCATAAAAGGCAATGTGTTTTTAATGCACTCTTGAAAACTTTCCTTAATAGTCATTATGGTAACTTTTTATTTCATTAGATTTGTTATTTCATGTGCCTTTTGAAATTCTCCACAGCCATGGCCCCATTTAAATTCTAAACATAAGAGCCATAAATTGACGTCACTGTTGTTAATCTGAAAAATCCGTGTGTGAAATGCTGCACGGACACAATCTGTGAAGTGAGCATAGTTCTGAGTCAGCTTATGTTTCAAACCTGGTTACTATTTCTAGTTACAATCTTGTGTGAGTCTTTACAATCGTGTGTGAGTTTTCATAATCTTGAGTGAGTCTTTACAATTTAGTGTAGTCTTTATAATCGTGAGTGAGTCTTTACAATCCTGTGCGAGTCTTTACAATCTTGTGTGAGTCTTTAAAATCTTGTTTGAGTTTTACAATCTTGCATGAGTCTTTACAATCGTATGTGAGTCTTTATAATCTAGTGTGAGTCTTTACAATCTTGTGTGAGTCTTTACAATCTTGTTTGAATCTTTACAATATAGTGTTAGTCTTTACAATCGTGTGTGAGTCTTTACAATCGTGTGTGAGTCTTTATAATCTTGTGTGATTCTTTACAATCTTGTTTGAGTCTTTACAATCTTGTGTGAGTCGATGTATACTGTTCGTAATTGATGTTGTTCTAATATAGCCCATTGACAATATTAAATCATTTACTTGTTTACTCCTTATGGAGATGGGCCTACAATTTCAGCTTGTTCTTTAGCACGAAGCTTGCACCAGAGCATTTATGTACTCTTGTAGCGGTGGTTACTGTAGCGGTTAATGATTATGTAGTAGCGGTGGTAACTGTAGCGATTAATGATTATGTAGTAGCGGTGGTAACTGTAGCGAATAATGATTGTGTAGTAGCGGTGATTACTGTAGCGATTAATGATTATGTAGTAGCGGTGGTTACTGTAGCGATTAATGATTATGTAGTAGCGGTGGTAACTGTAGCGATTAATGATTATGTAGTAGCGGTGATTACTGTAGCGATTAATGATTGTGTAGTAGCGGTGATTACTGTAGCGATTAATGATTATGTAGTAGCGGTGGTTACTGTAGCGATTAATGATTGTGTAGTAGCGGTGATTACTGTAGCGATTAATGATTATGTAGTAGCGGTGGTTACTGTAGCGATTAATGATTGTGTAGTAGCGGTGATTACTGTAGCGATTAATGATTATGTAGTAGCGGTGGTTACTGTAGCGATTAATGATTGTGTAGTAGCGGTGATTACTGTAGCGATTAATGATTATGTTCTTAATTTTCAGAGACCCCGATGAACAATACGGCGTATTTAAACTGAGTGAAGAGCAGTTATTAAGACGAGAGAAATCAACTAAAACTGTTGTTACACTACCACCATCACCACTACTACTACTACTACTACTACTATTACGATGATTACTACTACTAATATTAATAATAATAATATTACTACTTGTGCTACTACTAATACCACTACTACTGTTTCTGCTGCTGCGACAGATACTGTTACTAATACCACTTCTGCAATCGTGTTTGCTGCCGCTGCTACAACAACAACTACTACTACTATTGTAACTACTCCTAATATTTCTTTTACTTCTCCCCTTATGTCTTCTTTACCAGCTCTGATCAAGGCTTGTGGATATTTGCTGTACGAATAATTGTAACCTTCTTAACACAATCTTCCGTTATTCACTCCACATTTATACCCGGAAACGGAAGCATTTTAGAGTATCAACACATGGTGGTCTGTGTCGACCGGGTGATATACTTGTTATTTATTCCTTTTATTTATTCTCTCATGTCTCTTACTGAGCTCTCACTTTCGTTCCTGTCCCTGACGAAGACCTTGTGTCCACAACGTTGGCAACTTTCTTCATCTTTCGCCCTAGTAAGACACAATAACTTTGTCAATAACTTTGTCAATAACTTTGTCACTAACTTTGTCAATAACTTTGTCTATATTAATTTTTTGTAATAAACCCATCCTTCACCTCGTCTTACTGCAATCCCCTTCATCTTCATCTGCACATTTTTTCGTTTCCTAAAGGCTATCATCTGTAAGTAAACCAGTGATGCCACTCTCAATTTTGATGGGGGAAAAAACCCCGCACACTAGGGGTGATGTGGTCGGCATCACGCCGGCCGCCTTAACCTTCCCAGAGTAGCTCTGGGGAATGTTAAGGTAGCTGAGATAAAAAAAAGCACGCCGTGATCTTTTCAAGAAATTTGCATAGGCGTATCTTTTAAATCAGTCACTAGGATTCAGCACTAGGCGCCCTTCACGTTACATTTTTTTTAATGTATTTACCAGGATATATTTACGATCCGTTTTAACGTTAGTAACAATATGTGTTACGGGGAAAACCAAGAAGCACATGGATAGACACCACCTCAGATATTCTACAACACGGGCTCACATCAGTCAATGCGACAGACTTAGCTCAGGAATGCAAACGTCAACACCCACCGTCACTTTCTGGCAATAGTGGTACGAAAAAAAAAGTAAAAAAAAAAAATTAAAAAAAAAGTAAGTAACAATATGTGTGGCGTAGGCCAACTCTAAAAACTGCTTTACGGTGAGAGTGAGGTACCATTTAAATAAATATCTTTATTTCGGTCACCCATGTGTTACCGGGCCCGAAAGAGGAGCAAAGAATAATAACACTGTAATCTACCACGCAAGTCGTAACAAGCGACTAAGGAGGGATGAGCATGGGACTGGTTACCTCATCCTATAAAAAATGTTAAACCACAAAAACTTCAACAAACAACATGGGCAGGTCAACTAAAGTAAATGAGTCAAGTCAGCCATCCATGACAGAAGAAAGTCGTCTGATCAGAAGGCTCATGACGCATCCTAGAGACAGTCGAAAGGAGTCTGTGTTGCTGTCTTTTTTCTTCTGGGGAAATCTCCAGACTGGCAATTAGATTGTTCGTAAGATAACTATAAATAGACATGAAGGGGATGAAGAAGACAGGGGAAGACCTTGAGCAGATGGCACGGGACAGGACGACATGTGTCTTAGGATTCTCTCCCCTGCTCTGCAGCAGATTCCAACAATGGTCAAACTTAAAGTGTAGAAATGAGGGTTTTCAAAGGTATCAGCCTTCGCTCAAGATACCTCTTGGCAGAGATACTAACAGAAGAATGATGTGTCTATTTCAGGCAGCCTCACGCGAATTGTAAGAAAGCAAGCATAACAACTGAGATCATCTAAACTGTCGTGAACTTTTTATCTTCCCGCCCCTTCTGTGACGAAAAAGATATTTGCTCGTATTTTCTGAGCCCCCAACTGAAATGAGTCAATAAAATATTACTTTTATAGCTCTGTTTGGTTATGAATTTAAAATAACTGAGTTATACGGGTGCAATTCACTCAACAATGATTAAATCAACTATCAATTTGTATTTACAGATACCACATTTATTAATCAATTATAGTTAACAAAATTAAAATATAGTTGTTAATGAAAAAATGAAAAACTTATGTTTTCATCACTGGTAGTGACTTTAAAGTGGCTGCTGTTAAAAAAAAGTTCTTTTCCTGGGCCTGACTGTAATACTTAACTAGCCAGGTGTTGGCGATGATTTTTTGTTCATGTTGAGTTCCGTCAGTGTTGTTTCCCAGGGGTGTTGTTGACTGTTCCGCCAATCGTTAAATTATGTGGCAGTAGCATGCCCCTGACGGTAATGCTGGGGGTAACCCCTCCAGTTGTCAAGGCAAGCGTTTTCAAGACCAGTTTGATGTAGGCGTCTAGCGTAGACTGCTGGCAATTTGAACCAGAAATATCTATCACAAACTCTGAGAAAACAAATGTTTATTCTAAGTATAGAGTCTCTTGAAATGAGTATCAGGCGCCCTCCGCTTCCATTCCACCATTTCATCTTCCTCATAAACTTTACCCTCCCTGAGCATTAATGTTAAACCCAGTGAGTCGAATGAAAGTGCGTCTGCGCAGCGGAAAACCACAATTGCATTATTTAAACACGTTTGAATATACACATTAACTTATTAAAATATTAATATAATAAATATGTACACCAAGATGTCATCATCATCCACTCCTTGTTCTGCATGGAGTCTGGGGCTACCTCTGCTTTTGGGATCGTTGTAAGAAAGCCCGCACGAAGCAGTAACCAGCTCTTGCAGTGTTGGTTCATGTGACAACTTATTTGCAGTGATGATGTTGCCGGCCTCATATACCACTGTACATCTACATACAAATTATACATGTCAAAATGCAAATATAAAATGATAAAATGTACATATTACAATTTACCCCAGCTTTTTTCGGACGAGCACATCTTTTTGCACAGGCAACGTCCGAATAGTGTTGGGCAACTGTCTAGCTTGCCGTACCTTTTAGGTGTGTTACTTACAACTCCGTTTCTGTCGTGCAGAAGCTGTTACATAACGTAAGCACTTCGCCCTGCACAAAGGGGAGTCAATGTTGTTTCAGAAACAGGTCAAGTGGATAGATAATAGTAAGGACGTGACAAGATATGATAAGACATCCGTGAAAAAGCGTAAACCATCATTAGTGGAAGAATTAGCACGTAAAAGGAATGGTACAATAATAATGACTGAAAGGTTTGAACCAGATAAAGAGAGCGAACGTATTTCGTCACAAGTATCGGTCTGCAGTATTGGGCTCTGGGTGTTCCTTGTGTCACTTGGTCTGCAGTATTGGGCTCTGGGTGTTCCTTGTGTCACTTGGTCTGCAGTATTGGCTCTGGGTGTTCCTTGTGTCACTTGGTCTGCATTATTGAGCTCTGGCTGTTCCTTGTGTTTTTTGGTCCGCAGTATTGGACTCTGGATGTTCCTTGTGTCACTTGGTCCGCAGTGTTGGGCTCTGGGTGTTCCTTGTGTCACTTGATCCGCAGTATTGGGCTAAAGATGTTCCTTGTGTCACTTGGTCCGCAGTATTGGGTTCTTGGCGTTCCTTGTGTCACTTTTCTTTGAAGTAACTTTTGGTTTAGTTATTGATTTGATCTCTTCATATGTTGCACTGTCTTCAGTTTTGATTTTTCTTCCTCCTTCTGTGGCAATAATTAATTAATGGATTCATGGGTTATCAATTATTTATCCATTAGTTGATGAATAATATTTTAATCGGTTAATAACGTAAGTTTTGGCACACGTATTACATTATGTTTAAAGTAACGTTTACGTGTTCTGCTTAAATGCGATATCGTTTTTTATGTTAGAGGTTTGTGATCTGGAATTTGGTAAGTATGGTCAACAATAATAAATTGTTTGGTTTTAACATTTTCACTATTTTTATTCCATTTCCAGAACGATGTAAACTTACCAAAACTGAAACAAAATTTTTGAAAAGTGTTCTGGGATTTCATAATAAAAAATATTAATGATTTTTTTATAATTTATCAAATTTTTCGAAACTGATCCATTAATCTTCGATCAAGGAAATTCAATTTATCGATGCATATTATGTTTAATCAAACCCAGCCTTATATATACGAGTAAATGAGTATATATATATTTTTTTTCTCGTAAATTGGCTGAAGAATATTCTAAAGTTTTGTAAGAAACTTACGCAATAAATAATGTTGTTTTATGTAAATTTACACTTCTTCTTCATATATCATGCCTGGTGGCGTGAGCAATCATGGCGATTCACAACTTCTGTATGTAGTCCTATTTATCAATTCTTGACTTCGTTCCATGTCGTGATGTCAAACAGTTCAGTTTCTTCTCTCTTTCTTCTTCTCTGTGTCTTGTTACTTTAATGTTTCCTATTGTCACGATATATTCCAGCATCCTTCCTCTCATAATATGCTTAAAGAAAGTGGACTTCTTCCTCCTAACATGAGGAATCAGCTTCCTTTGTGCATTGGTCAGAACACCCTCATTAATCTTGTTAGCTGTCTCTGGCATTTTTATTATTCTTCTCTAAAAACACATCTCTGTGGAGTCCATGGTTTTTTCTACTAGTTTATTGATTGTCCATGACTCACTTTTGTATATTAGGATTTGTTTCGATATAACACTGAAGAACTATCTTTCTTACTTCGGCTGGCAAAGAAGAACACTTTATACACTAATTATAATCCACATGGGGTTTACACGAGTATTTCTTGCACTAGAAAACACCATTTTCCTATACACGAGTCAAAATCATCAACACCATTATTTTAAATCGTGTAAAGCGCAGACATGAGGAAATCTGACTATTACCCTCACGGGTGTACTAGACGGCTTTTGGACGAACATACCTCGCCGAGACGCACTGCACGGTTCGTGGGGTACAAAAAGTTAAGTGAGTTGCACGTTAGTAATTTTGATGATAAGAATTAATGCGCCTGCTGTAAACTTGATAGCTGACCCAAAAAAAAAAAATTTGAAAGAAGGTGGAACAAAACAGATATGTGTTATCAAGTTTACAAATGAAGATACTCTACATCACGTGACTTATTCGGGTTATACCTGTCATAAATAGGAGACAAAGATGAGATATAATAGATAGGTATATAAACCGAACAGAATAGAAAAACAATAGAATAGAAAGATTAAAATGGTATGTCAAGACCATTAACACTGAACTGATGACACGGGAAACGAAAGTCAATTTAATAACTAACTATAGCAACATTTTGTTACTTACCGAAATGAAGCGCTATACAATTTTCTACCAGTTACATTTTAATGAGCTGCCTTATTGATCTTTCGAAGACCAACCCTTTACGTCTATTACGAACACTTGGTCCTCGAAGCTCAGATACCGACATATTCAGCAATGATTAACATATTTAAATAATAACAATTATCACAATGGTATCTACCAAATATTCTTTTAACAAGAAAGATACGGACTTTCATAAATGAGCTCTTGCGTAGAGCAGAAAGGTTGAAATGGTATGACAAGATCACCAGCGTGGAACTGATGACAAAAACGAAGCAAATATAGTGGGAGAAGATGTGACGTGAAGATGCTGATGTTGGATATGGCATTAGTTGAGAACAACCAGTTGATAGCATTACATGGCAGTTCTTATTCTGGATATCACTATGATAGGAGAAATAAAGGAAGAGATAAAAATACACGGAGAACATTAGACATGAAGGGGATAAAGAAGATGAAAAGGCCTTAAAACGAATGGCATACGACAAGAAAGGTTGTCCCAATGCAGATATCGCCGTAGGGGAGTGAAAGTTAGAGACTTCACTATACTAGGTCCAGCATCGAGAGGTGGGGTAACCAGTTCTCTTCCTCCCTGACTTTCTCTTCCCTAACTCAAGAGAAAAATTAAGTACCCATTTACAGCTGCTAGGACTGGAGCGTGACGATACCTTGAATTGAAACCGGCACCTTTGCCACTCTGCCAATCGGATCCTCCCACATTATTTCAGTCAATCTAACAATAGATATACACATTTATTTACACGTTTGGGAGCCGCTCTGGTGTAATGGTTACCACATTGCGCTGGCGATCAAGTGTTCAAGGTTCAAGCCCGGGCGTGAGCATTTGAAGAAGTATCATTGCCCGGTATTCAGACTGAATAACCTGAACGGCTCCTGAGATAAACCCTCTGTGGATGGGAAGGAGCGAAGCTCCTGACCGGGTTGGAAGGAAAGTCCACAGGCTCCCCAGCCTCGCAATGACATGTCATTGGGCCGAAGGGCTGAAAGCCCAAGTACCGCTGGTTAAGAAAAAAAAATGCACACACACATATATATATATATATATATATATATATATATATATATATATATATATATATATATATATATATATATATATATATATATATATATACACGTACTACTTCAGCGTGTCTTAAAGTGGATGTAGGTTGCACGTAAGGACAATTTTAGATATTCTAAAAGGATTAAATCAACCGTTAAGTAGTTTGAAGGGAACGGTATGCCCAATCTAATACACCACTCTTAAATACAAATAATGTTTAGATTCCAGAGTTAAGAGACCGTACACCTGAAATGGAACAACGATTCTTGGTTAGTTAGTTTAAACAATTTCAAAAGAGAAACGTATACAATTTTTTTTTTTTAGAAATGGCGAAATAAAAAAAAAATTAAGTAAAATTCCACATGTCGTGCCCGCGCGCACATGGGCTTAGCAGAGAATAGAAAATGCACAGGTTGGGGTAACAATAATGCACTCTCAGGTTAAAAAATATTTTGAATTTTGTTTAGCTATATGATACGGAGCAACGGATAATAATAATTTTTAAATGGCCTCTCTTTATGCAGAACCAGTCTTAGAGCTGTTGGCGCTCGGGGCGAGTGGTTTGACATGCACCTCTAAACACTCCTAGCAGCGAACGTCAATGAAACTATTAGAAACTTTATTAAGATTCATGAGTAGAATTGTCGATCAGTTTGAGATAGTTGTTACTTAAAAGATAAAGGTAGGCCTGTATCAGATACTGTCGTAGGGTAGTGACGTGTTAGAGACTTCACAATACTAGGTCCAGAATCGAGAGGTGAGGTGACTAGTTCCCTTCCTCGTTGCCTTTTCCTTCCCTAATTCAAAGTCAGGTATCCATTTACAGCTGGGTAGACTGGAGCGTGTCGGTGCCGTGATTCGAACCCGGCATCTTTGCCGCCAGAGACAAGTGCTATAACCACCTACAACATATAAAACATGATAACAACTAAAGCAAGATTGTTAGACTACCTTGGTTTTAGTGTTTTCTTATAAAAGATTTATTTTGTGTGCTTTCAATCAATCAATCAATCAATAAGTCAATCAATCAATCAGACAGTCGATCAATCAGTCAATTAATCAATCAGTCAATCAATCAATCATATCTTTCAGCCCCCACAAGGAGCATTGGCCTTTAATAAACACGTGGCAAGTCCTCCATGTTTTTTTTTAATTTTTTTTTTGTATATAAAATTTTGCCTCGTTTTGGCGAGGCGCGTCCCGTTCAACCTAGTCGGTTATATTAGGGCGCATGTCCAAACATAAAAGACCCTTAAGTCTGGGATTTAATTATCCATGTGTTTTTTGGTCTACTCTACCTCTCTTTGCATGGGCGAATTGTGCTACAGCTGACGAAAAGTTGAGATTCTGGAAAAAAAAACAACACGTTATTTTCTAATCCGCTCTTGTGTCCCCCATGCCCATAGCAGCAAGGGATGTTCGCAATGTCCCACGGCTGACTCTGCTCATATATGTACAATAAATATAAATGAAAGACTATAAGGTATCAAATAAAATATTTTTGCTGGGGGCAGCTGAACCCCTGTTGGCTCAGGACAATTGAAACCCTAGAGTTGGTACTGGCTACTAGGCTCCAAAGCCTAATACAAATCAGAAGATGTTCCACAGAGACCACAAGCTCACAGCTACAGTCAAATCGTGCGAAAAATGGGGTCGTGAATTTTCTTAACTAACTGGCATATGTCTTTTAACAACTTGCTAAGGATTATTTAATAATGTGGTATGAAATCAGTGACATTCCTTTGAATAATATCACTGATTTTTTCTAGAATCTTCAAATATTTTAAAAAAAAATACACACACACACATAACCCCGCACATTTTTAGAAGTAGTGCATTGTGTTGGTGAGGCGCGAGGCACGAGCCATTCAACCTCAACACACATTGTTTCGATAATATTAGGGCGCATGTCAAAATGTAAAGAATCTTATTGAATGATTGTTATATTTATATATCACAGATCAGTAATAGCTGGAATGAAGGAAAAATCAGAGATGACATAGCCAGAGCGGAAATTTCATGTTTAGAAAAAAAAAAAAACAAAAAAAAAAAAAAACGTTCTGGTTTAGTGTTGCCAGATTTTAGATAGCTGTGGAACACTTAATTATCAGTATCACCATTGGGGGAATGGTGATAATGATAATTAAGTGTTCTACAGCGATCTAAAATCTGGCAACACTATACCAGAACGTTTTTTTTTTCAGCCTCCCACAGAGCACTGGCCTTTACCAATCTTATGCCAAGTCTGTCTGTCCAGTGCCATCAGCTCCATGTCTTTCTTATCACTATCATTTTTATGTCTCCAGCTTTCTTCTTCGCTTAATTTTCGATCTACCCCTGCTAGGGATTTCACAACAAATACTGCATTGTAATGCTATCAACAGGTTTCCTCAATGTGTGTCTTAACCGTCACCGGTGTCTTCTCATCTCTTGTTCCACCAGCTCTTGTCTGGTTCTTGTCGTCAGTTCCACATTAGTGACTTTGTCATCAGTTCCACATTAGTGACTTTGTCGTCAGTTCCACATTAGTGACTTTGTCATCAGTTCCACATTAGTGACCTTGTCATCAGTTCCACATTAGTGACTTTGTTATACCACTTCAACCCTCATTTTGTTTACTCAATCACCTATTTCTGAAAATCTGTAGCAACTCTTAAATTCATAATCGTTATTATTTATTTTTCTTTATAATTTTGAAACATCTTTACGCTCGTATTTATAATTGTTATTATTTCGTCTCTGTTAGTGTGTTGTGACTTTGTGTAAATTGTCAAGTCTTACAGTATCTCAATTTGACTTCATGTTATTTATTCAGTAACGAGTTATTTCAGTTACGTGTGTGACTGTATAGCATATATATATATATATATATATATATATATATATATATATATATATATATATATATATATATATATATATATATATATATATATATATATATATATATATATATATATATATATATATATATATATATGTGTGTGTGTGTGTGCGTGCGTGCGTGCGTGCGTGCGTGCGTGCGTGCGTGCGTGCGTGTGTGTGTGTGCGTGCGTGTACATACATGCACGCGAGGTTTACGTTCCGGGGGCGCACAAGTAATCTGAGATTCATGTAAAACTTAAGAGTTTTGTCTCCTTAGAAAGTCAATACATTATAATTAGAAAAAGGATGGACGGTGTGCTTCTGGAAAGTGGATAAAGTAAGAATTACTAGTAGTTTTCATTAAAATAAAATAAAAAATAGAAAATGAACACAAAACAGAAACGTAAAATAAAAGCATGAAGTTATAAATATTAGTCAACAGAACACCATCTATGAGAGAATTCTCTTAGTGTTTGCAATCTTTTTCCGCACTAGTTTCCAGTTAGCGTTATTTCGGATTTGTGTAAACTAAGATCTCGTGAAGATCACATCACAGTTGTCTTTAAAATGAATATGTTAAATTAATAGTGTTCGTTATGAACGTCATGCTACGTTAATTTTTAATTCTCATGTGATTAAATGTCTCTATGATTTCACGTTAAAGTTACTTAAGTTAATTAGTAACGTTAATGTGAGTAAAATAATAGTATTATTTTACTTGAATTAGCAACGTGAATTTTAGTTAACTGTCACTGTTATTGAAGTAAACTATCAATGTTCCTACTTGTCACACCTAATGAAACATCGGACCACCACTATAGAAGCCTACATACAGGAAGCCTACATACAGGAAGCCTACATACAGGTAGCCTACATACAGGAAGCCTACATACAGGTAGCCTACATACAAGAAGCCTGCTCAAAAATACTGATATGCTCTTGCAGGGGAGGTTTCTGTAAAAGTGTTTTGTTTTAAAAGGTAGGGCTGCCAGAATTATGCCCAACCTCACCTTAGTTGCCACTTGTGACATGCATGGTGAGAACAATAGTCCTATTCTTCCCCTGTGACATCGCGACAACCACGCGGAACAACTATCAACTTTTTATTCATTCACTCTTCACACTTCACTTTCCCAAGGGGCATTGGCCTGCAGAAAAAAAAAACCCTATGCCAACTTTTCCTGTCGCGTGCCATCAGGTCAAGGTCTTTCCAGGTCTTCCTTGTCATGCTCATGTCTGTCTCAAGTTCTTTTCTCCCTGTTCTCTTCTCCCTGTTCTCTTCTCCCTGTTCTCTTCTCCCTGTATATTTCCAGTATCTCTGCTTCTCTTTCCCTGGGGATTACAAAACAAGGTCTGCATGGTCATGTTATCAGCAGGTCTCCACATTGTGTGTCCTATCCATCTCCAACGTCTTCTTCCAATGTCTTGTTTCACTGGCACTTGTCCGAGATACCGGTTTCGGTTCGCAGTACATTTTTTTTAAACCAGTGGGTCCTAATGATGTCAGACTCGCCCTTGATCTCATGGGTAGTGTCGTAAATTTATTTGAGAGGAAGAGTCTTGGAAATAGTGGTCCTGTTAGAGTGGAAAATGATGGAAAAGGCTATGTGATAGTAAGGGTTTTAGAAGTAAATAGTTGATTCACAGAGTGCTGGGAAGAGTAAGGACAGACTGTTTTACGACAATTTGCCTCTCAATTCTACTCCAAAAAAACTCTTCTGGACAAACAATTATTTGCCAGTTTGCAGACTCACAACTGCGCTCACACCGATTTGGTGCTTCGGACACACAGACGCACGTGAATACAAACTACGATAACGAATATGGGAAAGTTTGGGTTTGGGCCCGCCAACACAAAATGCTAAAAGTTTTATTCCTTTTATTTAGCATTTAAAAAAAAAAATCAAGTCACAAACAATTATCAATTTACATGCAGAAATCGAAGTTTCAAAATACAAAAAAAAAAAAACAAGGGGGGGGGGGGAGTTGTTGAAGAGTAGTGTTCAATATGCCCTTCCCTCTTGTACAGAAAAATGGAAAAAGGAACCCTGTCCAAATGACAGGTAGTTAACAGAAGTAGATAAGTTAACCCAACAGTCAATTAATCTATCCTGAAAAGAGGGATTAGGAAACTAGTCCTATTATCTTTAACTGTCTTCCCTTCTACTAAGCAGACTAGGAAAAGGAAATAACAGAGGTTAAGAAATCCCACTTATAAAGTGAACCATGTAAGGAATAACTAACAAAGTGTCTACCAGGTACAGCAATTAAAATAATTGCACATAAATCTCCTTTTAGTCATGCACGCACGTGCTGGCCAACACGCAAACTCACACACAGACTTACCGATCTTGGAAGCAGGCAATCCATACAATTATACAAAAAAACTCATCAATTAACACTTGACATATTGAGAGTGTCTGTTACTTCAATGTCCGGCCCCAGATTTAGCGAGGTTTGGCTGGTAGCAAATATTCCCGCTTATCGCCGGTCGTGAAGACTAAATGTTCTTGTGGTTTATTTTTCTGATATAAAAAGAGTCTATGGGATGGCACCGTCGCAGTTAGATACTGATGAGAATGGGGTGTGGTTTCTTAGATTTCACCGCTGGTGGTGAACCTTCTTCTTTAAAAAAAACCGAGGTGACTACAACTGTCCAGTGAGGTAGGTTTTAAATCCGATGAGGAAAAACTAGGTACCGCCACAGTTCAGGTAAATATGTACTCTCTCTCTCTCTCTCTCTCTCTCTCTCTCTCTCTCTAGCAGTAATTTTAATTAAAAAAACTGTGGCGATTGTTCTTCTTCCAGTTACAACTGAATATACTTGGTGAGGTGTTTAAATTTGTCAATGGGGGTGCTTTCTTTCTATTAATTTAGATAGCTGGATCCCAAACATAGGATCGCCTCAAAGATTTAAAATTTAATACACAGTCTCATCAGATTCTGGAAGGGGGTTTAAGAACTGAGTCTGGGGACTCTTTACCAGGTTGTACTTCTTCTTGCTGGGATCGCTAAGGTAACGATCACTCTAGATAAAAGATAGAAAACATGTAATTCATACCGAAAATCAAGTATCATTTCCAAAGCGCGATAAATTTACCGTTAACTATTTATACACTCGCGTCTATAATTTTTATAAAATTCAGGAAGAACTCCACGCGAATTTAATAGTTAAAACATACGTAAAAACTAGAACTATACTCAATTAAATTTAGTTATAAATTCCCTCTGGTCTTTAAATGTTACTTTAAGCATTTAAGTATCTATCATTTTGGGAAATAATATAATAGATATTTCATTACCTATTCCACTGGAACTATTTGAGATAAGTTTAATTTAATAGCTTTAAGTTAATCACAAAATCCAGTGAAATAAAATGAATGAATGAACTAGACCACTTGTGGTAAAGTGGGATGTTATAAATTTTTATAGGGGACTTAGTGTACTGACTGAGATCAGCTGTGAAGGTATCTGTATCTAATAGGTGTAGTGTTTTACAGATAACCTTACTTGCTACCACATTATGCCTCAGTCAGAATTATTCTGGAATATTGTGATGACTACGTTAAATGTCTAGGGTATGTATATGATGAAGTGTAAGTCACAACAACAACAGACAGATAAACAATTTAATTTATTCCACCACACTTGACAACACTGTGACACTCACACACATGTAACATGCTATAAGACTATCTTAAATGAGTCACTGGTAAATTTTCAAATATCAATATGTATTAAGTACTTTTCATTAATATAGATGTCCTGATTCAACTACAAAGTGAACCAGGAATCACAATCAATTTTAATTACAATTTATATGTACAGGATTTATCAATATGAAACTTGTAGTGACATATTTTATTAATATTATCTTATGTGTGTCAGTTGTGTAGTAGTAATATGAGGTAATACTGGTTTTGTTTTTTCAAGCTATGTTGTTATTTGTCATCATGACTTCAAGTGTTTGTTTATCTTGTAAATGGTATGGGGAAAAGTTCACAGTTCCTATCAATTTAAACACTGTATTTTCCCTCTGGTTATTATAAATCAGATTTTGAGGGGGGGCATAATGTTGAGCTCCACTGGCCACATAGGCTTAACTTTCGTGATGGCGGCAGGATAAGACTCCTCTGCTCGATAGCCTCCCTGTGTTCTGGAGACACCTCACTGGTCACTATCTGGACCCAGGAGTATGCTGTCAGCCTCTAGGTTCAGCAAAGCTCAGACCAGGTGCTGCTCAATAGCTTTAGGACCACGGTCCCACAATTCATGGAATAATATACAGTTACGTTGAATGGCAATGAATATAGCACAACTTCGATCTGCCGATGTCCCAGGCTTTTATTTAGAAAAATATGCACTGGTGCTCAACGCACTGGTTCTGTAGTAAGTTTATTTGAACATGTGGTGGTGACCTGACGCCTCTGATTGACTATATTCGCGGGTCTAACCAATCGTGCCATGTTTACCCAATCGTTTGAAAAAAGTACTCCTACTCCTGTTTCCCCTGACAACAAAAGATAGTATTTATAGCCCGACTAATCGTGTTTAGCCTTACATTTCTTGCGCTCCAATCAAATCGGATTTAACATGGAGACCCATTTCCCGTACAATGGTGGGGTGAAAATCTGCCACTGAGCGATTCTGATTTGGGTGTTGTCTGACATCCTTCACTATTTCTTTTGGCTATAAATTGGTAATTCCTAGACTATTTGCGTAACACTTAACATATTCTTTGTCAGCAAGTCCTAAGGAACCCAAATATACAAATTTAAAGGAGCCAAGTGGCTGCGTTCAAAATATGCATTTTCTAGGATAGTCGTGTAGTTTTTTTTATTTTTTATGTTTAGAACCGCCACCTGTCCTGCTGTACTGTCAGACTAATGTCAGGATTTTAGACATAAAACAGTAGAATGTCATGATTCCTAATAAGCGTTTTGTAAGTTTTTAAAAACTAACTCTCGTGGGTGTAGTGTTTTTTATCACTGTCGATTTGAAAAAAGCTAGTGCTTGTGGCCTTACACGCGTGATGGTAATAATTTTATAGCGAGACGCGTGTTTAGTGTTGCATGCGTCCCGGCTTTCAGCCTCTCCCTTTCTTTCTATCTTTAGTCCATCTGTCTTTCGTTTTTTTTTTGGTAACGTAGTGTATAAAATGACATGAATGGAATTTTAAATCTAGGTCATCTTACGTATCTCAAGGTTTTTCTTAGAAATGCAGCACATGTTTTATCGTAGAAAGCGGGTATTGAAGCAGTAGGCTTTTACTATCAACGTGAAACGTTACAATTTGCAGACGCAGGAGAAAACAAGGGGGATTTCGCGTACAGTCATTGTGACAGCACTGTTCTTTACCATTCTTCTTTCCTTTTATTGAATTTATGTGTTAGGCTTTACATTTACCTGATAATTTATATATGTGGATTAGAATTTCTCACGACAAATCCTCCCCACTTAAAACAGACGTTATATGTCAGTCTATAATTCTATATACACATAGAGAAATTTCTTATTATTCCTGGGGTTTAGGGTGATACTCATCACACGGATGGCGGCTTAAAAAATCCGCTCCCAGATTTGTTTTTCCACTTATATACTCTATGCTAAACTCAAATGGCTGCATCAATAAGGACCAACGGAGTAATCTAGAATTCTCATGTCTCGCCTGTGCTAGAAACGATAAAGGTTTGTGATCCGTTTGCAACTTAAATGCCTTCCCATACAGATAAATATTGAATTTCTTTATCGCCCATATTACTGCAAGACATTCTTTTTCGCTAGTTGAGTAATTGGTTTCAGCTTTATTCAACTTTCTGCTAGCATATGCCACTGGGCTTAATTCCCCATCCAATGCATCTGATTTCTGTAGCAGAGTCGCACCTAACCCAATATTACTGGCATCCGTCCTTACAATGAATTCTTGACCTAAGTCAGGTAATTTCAAAATAGGTTTACTTGTGAGCTTTTCCTTCAATTCTTGGTAAGCCATTTCACATTGTGGTGTCCATGTAATTCGATCTGGATGTCCTTTACGTGTCAAATCAGTTAACGGTGCACATATGGAATTAAAGTTTTTGATATACTTTTGGTAGAAACCACATAATGAGACAAAGGATCTCACGTCTTTCTTGGTTTGTGGTCTCGGGGCTTTCTTTAGTTTCTCTAAATTCTTTGGGTCAGGGGTCATGTTTCCCTGATAAACTGTGTGTCCCAAGAATTCCAATTCTTTACATCCAACACAACATTTGGTTGGTCGGGCTGTTAAATTCGCTTCCTTAAGTCGATTAAAGAGCATGTTCAGAGAGTCAATGTGTTCCTCAAATGTTTCTGTGGCTATAAGGATATCATCCATGAAGTTTGTGATACATGGATTATTCAGAGGGTCCAATAATTTTCTCATCATTCTAGAGAAGACACTTGGTGCATTCTTCAATCCAAATGGCAATCTATTAAACTCATAGTGTCCTTCTGAGGTACTAAAAGCTAGGTATGGTCTAACCTCAGGCTTTACTGGAATCTGATAGTATCCTTTACTCAGATCCACTTTTGAGAAATATTTAGCTTTATTTAGCCTGGCAAACAACTGATTTGTATCCGGCAATGGATCCACCTGTCCTTCTGTAATAGCATTCAGTCTCCTATAATCTATACAGAGTCTATGTTCTCCAGACGGTTTCCTTAAGAGTACAACACCGGAACTATACGAAGATTCACTGTGTGAAATAATTCCTTCCTTCAACAAATAGTCTATCTCTTCCTTCAAAGCTTTCTCCTTAGCAAAAGGAATCGAATATGGTTTCATACAGACAGGTGTGGGGTCTATCAGTTTCATATCATATTCCAATAAGTTTGTATGCCCAGGTCGGTCTGTTAACACCTCTGTATGAGTATCTAGAACCTGTTGCACTCTCTCTTTCTGATTTTTCGTTAAATGTGTACTGATTTTCACCTGTGCCGCTGTCTCACAGGGGTGTAATGGATATTCAAATGATGAAAGTGGTATTTTTTTCATCTCCATGGCAATGGACAAGGTCAACAAGTGTGTCTCTTCCTGATGTTCTCTTTCCAAATATTTCTTCAGGAGATTCACATGATAGATTTTTTCTTTCCCCTTCTTATCTATCTTATAATTGGTTCTAGACATCTTCTCTAGAACTGTATATGGACCTTGCCATCCAATTTGTAACTTATTCTGACTACCGGGTAGAAGAAGCAGTACCTTCTCTCCCACAGCCAAATCTCTGTCTTTAGCTTTCCTGTTATAATAGGCAGCATGTTTCGTCCTGGCTTGTTTCAAATTTTCATTGGCAAGTTTCCAGCCAGTTTTTAAACGAGTGGTCAGCTCATTCACATATTGGTATGAGGATGTAATATTTTCCTCTGCTTTTTCATCAGTCCACGTTCTTAACAGCGCTTCCAGTGGACCTTTTATTGGCCTTCCAAATAATAATGTTGCCGGGGCCATTCCGGTTGAACTATGGGGTACCTCCCGATAAGCAAAGAGGGCGGCGTGCAGGTACTGGTCCCATGTATCTGGTTTTTCGTGTGCCAACTTTCTCAGGATTGACATCAATGTGCCATTAAATCTTTCCACTTGGCCGTTCCCTTGGGGGTGGTACACACTACAATGGAAGTGTTTGGCCTGGAAGATCCTGAAAACTTCTTCAGTTAGTTTCCCCTTGAACTGAGAGCCATTATCAGTCAAGATTTGATTGGGAAAGCCTAACCTTGTGAAAATTGTGAGCAATGCCTCTGCCACATGTTTAGAATCAATAGATGACAGGGCTACCGCCTCTCCCCACATAGAACAAGTGTCCACCAGAGTCAGAATGTAGCTGTTCCTTCTCTTGGTTCGGGTGAGAGGTCCCACAAGATCCACGGCAACTCTCTCAAAGGGTGTTCCCACTATGGGCATTTCCCCCAGAGTTGCTGGTGCAGTCCAATGTTTAGGTGCTACTCGTTGGCACTCTGGACAGGATTTTACATATCGTTTGATATCTTCAGTTATCCCTGGCCAGAAATAGTGACAAGCTATACGCTGTCCTGTTGTGCTGATCCCCATATGACCACTGAAGGGAATCGCATGCCCTAGTTCCAACACTTTAGTCCTATATGAAGTGGGAAGGACCAGCTGTCCGTGACCATTGGATTCAGATCCAGCCTTCCTATATATCAGCTTGTTCTTCATATAAAACTCTCCCTTGCCTGGAGGTGTATGAGATTTGGGCAACTTCTTGAAACACGGCTTGAGTGTTTTGTCCTCAGCCTGTGCCTTCCTCATCTCATCTGGATGAGTATTTATTGGATTATCCTCCTCCTTTTTAGACTGTGATCTGGTCTGCACTGTTGCCAATATCACAGGTCTCTTGGGATTCCCCAAGAAGACATATCTACACCCCAATATCAGAGGGTAGATTGGCTCATTTATCACTGCTGCTTTTATGATTCCTTCCACATATCGCGTTTTCACCTTTATCCGAGCGACGGGAAGTGTCATGGTAGCTACATTCTTGGTTGCAGTTTGAATCTCCACTGTTTCTGTGGTGTATTGATCGGCCTGCACCAGGTGAGAACTCACAACGGAATCGTAATCTAAACCGGTATCATATAAACACCTTATAGTGACACCATTACAGATGACATCTTCATACACTGGGGGGGGGGGGGGGGGTATGGTTCCTGTAGTTCTGCAGGTTTGACCTTTTTTTCCTTTTTCCCCGATGTCATAGCAGCACAATGAGGAGGTTTCCTTCTACAATGGTCAGTGTCATGATTGTTCATCTTACAATTTTTACACCACCTTTTCCCTTGGTTGAAAGATTTTCTTTCATCGTATTTCCTTTCATCGAATTGTGGGGTTTTATTTTTATTGTCATACCGTGGCCTATCAAATTGGTGCTTACCTTTGTTTTGATCTCTAGGATCAAATTTATTATAGTTCTGTGGTGCCCTAAAATTTTCTACCTGTTTCTTTTTATTACCTGATACTTCTGCTTGAGCTGCTTGATACCTTTCAGCAACATTTAGCAACTCACCCAGCCTCTCTGCACCTTGTTCCATGAGAAACTTTCTCAGGTCTGGAGCCATGGACTCTCTTAATTGTTCTATAAGGACCATTTCCTTAAGATCTTGGGTTTTCCCCAGAGAAGTCCATTTCTCCAAGTATGTCTCTAACCGTGCAGAGAACTGGTGATAGGTTTCACCTGACAGTAGTTTAGCATTCCTAAATTTTTTCCTATAAAATTCTGCGTTCTTTTCATATCTTAACAAAAGAGCCTGCTTTAGCATGTCATAATTTTCCTGATCACCTCTGCTCATTTTGGCAAAAACTTCATAAGTTGCCCCACGAAGCCCTTGAGATAACTTTAAGCTCCACCTTTCTCTCTCTAACCCATATGTGGTAGCCAATAGTTCATATCTATTTAGATAGCTCTCAATATCATCGTCTTTCTCAACAAAATGATCTAAATGAAAATTCATAGCTGAGGTTGAGGCTCCCTGGCTAGCAGTGGCATCAGAGGTAAAGGGACTGGCACCATTTTCAGGAGCATGGCCTTGAAACTCAAACTCCCTTAGTCGTAACTCATGTTCCCTTTGTAATCTTTTCTCCTCCTTTTCTGCTTCCCTCTCTGCAGCTAATCTCTTGTCTTCTCTTTCTGCAGCTAATTTTTTCTCTTCTCTTTCTGCAGCTAATTTCTTCTCTTCTCTTTCTGCCTCCAATTTCTTAGCCTCTTTGTCAGCCTCAGCCTCAATCTGCAACCTCTTAGCCTCAGCCTCAATCTGCAACCTCTTAATCTCTTTTTCAGCCTCTATTCTCTTATCTTCGACCAATCTTTCAGATTCTAATTTTCTTTCGGCCTCTTTTTCTAATCTTCTTTCTTCCCGTTCAATATATTTGTCACATTCAGCAGTGACATAAGCAATCATAATTTGCCCGTCCATTCCTAACTCTTTCGCAGTCTGTACAGCAGCAGATCGAAATTTTGCCAAGTCGGCCATTGTCTAACATGTAAATGTAACAATTCAATCTATCAATAATTATCTAAGGACACTACAGGCACTGAGAGCTCAACGTTATTTATTTTCACCCAAGGATACTTTTTAATTCTCATTATTCCCTGAAGTGAATTACCCCAATATTTTTAATAGGGAAAGATTCAAAATCCCGAGAGCGAGACCCCAATATATGTGGTAAAGTGGGATGTTATAAATTTTTATAGGGGACTTAGTGTACTGACTGAGATCAGCTGTGAAGGTATCTGTATCTAATAGGTGTAGTGTTTTACAGATAACCTTACTTGCTACCACATTATGCCTCAGTCAGAATTATTCTGGAATATTGTGATGACTACGTTAAATGTCTAGGGTATGTATATGATGAAGTGTAAGTCACAACAACAACAGACAGATAAACAATTTAATTTATTCCACCACACTTGACAACACTGTGACACTCACACACATGTAACATTCTATAAGACTATCTTAAATGAGTCACTGGTAAATTTTCAAATATCAATATGTATTAAGTACTTTTCATTAATATATATATGTCCTGATTCAACTACAAAGTGAACCAGGAATCACAATCAATTTTAATTACAATTTATATGTACAGGATTTATCAATATGAAACTTGTAGTGACATATTTTATTAATATTATCTTATGTGTGTCAGTTGTGTAGTAGTAATATGAGGTAATACTGGTTTTGTTTTTTCAAGCTATGTTGTTATTTGTCATCATGACTTCAAGTGTTTGTTTATCTTGTAAATGGTATGGGGAAAAGTTCACAGTTCCTATCAATTTAAACACTGTATTTTCCCTCTGGTTATTATAAATCAGATTTTGAGGGGGGGGGGGCATAATGTTGAGCTCCACTGGCCACATAGGCTTATCTTTCGTGATGGCGGCAGGATAAGACTCCTCTGCTCGATAGCCTCCCTGTGTTCTGGAGACACCTCACTGGTCAGTATCAGGAGTATGCTGTCAGCCTCTAGGTTCAGCAAAGCTCAGACCAGGTGCTGCTCAATAGCTTTAGGACCACGGTCCCACAATTCATGGAATAATACACAGTTACGTTGAATGGCAATGAATATAGCACAACTTCGATCTGCCGATGTCCCAGGCTTTTATTTAGAAAAATATGCACTGGTGCTCAACGCACTGGTTCTGTAGTAAGTTTATTTGAACATGTGGTGGTGACCTGACGCCTCTGATTGACTATATTCGCGGGTCTAACCAATCGTGCCATGTTTACCCAATCGTTTGAAAAAAAGTACTCCTACTCCTGTTTCCCCTGACAACAAAAGATAGTATTTATAGCCCGACTAATCGTGTTTAGCCTTACATTTCTTGCGCTCCAATCAAATCGGATTTAACATGGAGACCCATTTCCCGTACAATGGTGGGGTGAAAATCTGCCACTGAGCGATTTTGATTTGGGTGTTGTCTGACATCCTTCACTATTTCTTTTGGCTATAAATTGGTAATTCCTAGACTATTTGCGTAACACTTAACATATTCTTTGTCAGCAAGTCCTAAGGAACCCAAATATACAAATTTAAAGGAGCTAAGTGGCTGCTTTCAAAATATGCATTTTCTAGGTGTCGTGGTTGAGTTAGAGTGTAGAGTATATGTCGAGTTGGACAATAGTAGTGAAATCGACAAGGGATAGTGGACTGACAGAGTTATAGATTACACACACAGAAAGGTGTAAATAGGAGATGGACTTGAGACAACCTGGAAGAAGATTTACCAAAATGATCTCTCTCTCTCCAAGCCTCAACTCACTTATGTCTGTCTAAGCATCTCATGCTCTCTCTCTTTTCTCTTATCATACATAGAGATTATAGTAAAGAGCTAAAAATACAAATATGGATGGAAAGGTCGTGAACAGCGTATTAATAAAGGTGTAAACTTTATTAAAGAAGAAAAGCATGGAATTAATGCATATCATCACAACAACATAAAATTACATCAATAATCATCAATAACCAAAATATGCAAAATACACCAACAACCACACACACACCACCATTCATAAAACCTGTAGAACACAGAGAGATGAAATAACTGAGTGTCAGTCCGTCCGCTTTCGGGACCATATGAAATAGCACCAGTAAGTGGTTTTTTCGTACATATCCTCCATGGGTGATGGAATTAACCTGAATAAAATCACTGTATAGGCGCTATCATTGGTGATTCCTCCCTAATTGCGCGAGTTGGTCTGGAAGACTCTATCCATAGATGGCTGCTCATACGTGCGAGGTTTTAAGTATCCAGAAAATACACCAGAAGAAGTCACTTGAGGACAAAAAGTCCCAGGCGCGCTTATCCGGCGCAAGGCTCCGCTTGGCTGTAAATCCTGTTTAAACTGGTTTGGCTGTGGTTTGCTGAGTGCCCCGTTTAGGCACAAAAAAGGCGGGTGATATGGAATTCTGCTATAGGCATGCTGAGCGGGTTTGATATTCTGGAAGCCGCAATGCTCTGGCTGGTAATCCAATAGGCGAGTAGAGAACTACTACTGCGTTTGGCGATTCCAGATTTTGCGTTGGCTCCGTTGCACTGCGTGAGCTTAACTTGGCGTTGACAAAAAAGGGGTTTTGATTCAGGAACGGGGTTGACGATTCGTTGCTAGATGTATACAGAAACCCTCTAGATCGAAGAGTATATGACTTTCTTCGCCTGACTGAAGTCTGCTCTAGCGATTCGGTCTTCCTGAAACCCGAAAAATGACTAGAACATAGGCAAACACATTCTAGTACTGTGTTAAAGTTTGCCTTATCTCATGATGGTCATCTACGGGCCAGGAAAATTTACGAATCTCTTTGTCTATTAAAACCAGTCTACTCTTATAGATCACAAGGGACGCTCCCCCCGGCCTGCATATTTCTACAGAAGTTCGGCGAAAGACGTAATCTAGAGTAAGACAAAAGAAATCGTGCGAAAGTTCCCCAGGTAGAGAAATGCATAACATTATGCTCTATCTTGCCTAAGGGGCGAAAACCCAAAGACTGACCGCGATTGTTATCTTCTCCTGAAACAGATCACACTCGTTACTCAGGCCTCAAAGGGTACCAGCCGCTCGTCATCAAACGTTTTAAAGCGACCAGAGAAATTCCCCTGTTGGGACCACAGAGGGTACCCGCCGCTAACGAACCGTTTCTTTCACAGAAACCGTCTTTGGCTCGTTCTAACACTTAAAGCGGACCCGAGAAATGTTTCTCTGGTCGAACAGGTGCGTTTAGATAACATTACGTCTAGTGTTAGCTGACCGCAGCTGGCCAGCGTAAACAACCTCGGGTGGGGTTGAGAAGGTGAAAAAATGTAGGTAGAATATGAAAGAAACGAAAATACAAAATGTCTCGGAAAACAGAACATTTAAGTGAGTAATCAAATTATGGACAAGATGGTAAAATAAATTATCTTTCACGTGACACTAGGATAGTCGTGTAGTTTTTTTATTTTTTATGTTTAGAACCGCCACCTGTCCTGCTGTACTGTCAGACTAATGTCAGGATTTTAGACATAAAACAGTAGAATGTCATGATTCCTAATAAGCGTTTTGTAAGTTTTTAAAAACTAACTCTCGTGGGTGTAGTGTTTTTTATCACTGTCGATTTGAAAAAAGCTAGTGCTTGTGGCCTTACACGCGTGATGGTAGTAATTGTATAGCGAGACTCGTGTTTAGTGTTGCATGCGTCCCGGCTTTCAGCCTCTCCCTTTCTTTCTATCTTTAGTCCATCTGTCTTTCGTTTTTTTTTTGGTAACGTAGTGTATAAAATGACATGAATGGAATTTTAAATCTAGGTCATCTTGCGTATCTCAAGGTTTTTCTTAGAAATGCAGCACATGTTTTATCGTAGAAAGCGGGTATTGAAGCAGTAGGCTTTTACTATCAACGTGAAACGTTACAATTTGCAGACGCAGGAGAAAACAAGGGGGATTTCGCGTACAGTCATTGTGACAGCACTGTTCTTTACCATTCTTCTTTCCTTTTATTGAATTTATGTGTTAGGCTTTACATTTACCTGATAATTTATATATGTGGATTAGAATTTCTCACGACACCACTGATCACTTTAAAACAAATATATTATACCGTTTAGCACAGAATAGAATTCAATGCAAATAAGTTGAGTATCCAGAGTGAATCAAACAGGATTTCACTATGCTAGTGCTTCTGTCAAGGTCTGGCGAAACGAGTGATAAAGTTGCATTCTTCAGGGTCTGTATATATCTAAATGGAATTGAAGATGAGTGGGACCTGTTAGATTCTAGTGCCTCTTTAGAACCCAGGAAAAGTCGAGGTTTCTAGCCGTCGTGTTAACCGCGATTGCCCCCTGGCTTCCGATCTCCGTCTCTCCTGTTTTTCAGTCTTTCGGGCAAGTCTGCCGGTTGCCACAGAAGTGCGAGGTCTGCAAGAAGCTTTCTTCGCCTACTCTGGTTCGCACTGTCGTGTCATCTGTTCGCTGCCTCCGCTTTCTTCTGACCGCTCTGGTCCATCTTGCGAGCGGTTCAGTGTTCGCACGGAGATGAGAAATTCCTGTGAGAACTAGCTTCTCTGTTCTGGGGATCGTCTCAGTGTCTTTAGATCTCATGCCGCATACTTAATGAGCCCCGGTGGAATCGGTTCGCTCTGGCGAAACAACAAAGTCACAACAAATGTTCAGGGGTTCTAATGTTATGAAAAGCTAAAAGTCACTTTAATCATCCATCAAATCAGGGAAAATTCACTTGTCGAACTAGACGTACGTCACAGGTAGTGAGATCGGATGCCTAGCCTTCTCGGATAAGGGCGAAAAAAAAGAGGTCCTGTGTGCAAGTTGCGCACGTTAAAAATCTCTCGCCAGTTGGAAATCGTCAAGAGTACGGCCGCTGTCATTGTAAAATGTACAAAAAATAGGAAAACCTACCCGCCACAAAAATGTTTGAAGAATATGAGGCTCCTGTATACACACACTGGGATCCTCGCCGGTGCTACGGAGTTCGTTCACTGTGCTGAGATTCTCCTTGTGTGATCTAATGGAGGGGATCGGAGCACTGATGGAGTTGTCCGTGAGTAATGAGGATGGTCCTTCAAACCAAACCAAACCAAACCATACCAAACCAAACCATACCAAACCAAACCAAACTATACCAAACCAAACCAAACTATACCAAACCAAACCAAACCATACCGAATCCTTCTACAGAAATAATAATCTTCAACAAAAAAAGGTTAAGCAATCCCATCTCATAGCTCTAAAACACAGAGAATACCACAAAGAACAAACTAAGTTATATAGGGATTATCAGTGTAATTTTCATTAACTATTTTTTGACTGTGTGTTTATTACCACTGTAATTTTTCATTAATCATTAGTGTGAATTTAATGTTTATTACCAATGTAATTTTTCATTAATTATTAGTGTGAATTTAATGTTTATTACCAATGCAATTTTTCATTAATTATTAGTGTTAATTTAATGTTTATTACCAATGTAATTTTTCATTAATTATTAGTGTGAATTTAATGTTTATTAGCAATGTAATTTTTCATTAATTATTAGTTTGAATTTTATATTTATTACCAATGTAATATTTCATTAATTTTTTGTGTGAATTTTAAGTTTTTTACCAATGTGATTTTTCATTAATTATAAATTATTAGTGTGAATTTTATGTTTATTACCAATGTAATTTTTCATTAATTATTAGTGTGAATTTAATGTTTATTAGCAATGTAATTTTTCATTAATTATTAGTTTGAATTTTATATTTATTACCAATGTAATTTTTCATTAATTTTTAGTGTGAATTTTAAGTTTTTTACCAATGTGATTTTTCATTAATTATAAATTATTAGTGTGAATTTTATGTTTATTACCAATGTAATTTTTCATTAATTATTAGTGTGAATTTAATGTTTATTACCAATGTAATTTTTCATTAATTATTAGTGTGAATTTAATGTTTATTAACAATGTAATTTTTCATTAATTATTAGTTTTAATTTTATATTTATTACCAATGTAATTTTTCATTAATTTTTACTGTGAATTTTAAGTTTTTTACCAATGTGATTTTTCCATTATTTATAAATTATTAGTGTGAATTTTATGTTTATTACCAATGTAATTTTTCATTAATTATTAGTTTGAATTTTATGTTTATTACCAATGTAATTTTTCATTAATTATTAGTTTGAATTTTATGTTTATTACCAATGTAATTTTTCATTAGTCATTAATGAGACTTTCATGTTTATTACCGATGTATTTTTTCATTAGTCGTTAATGAGAGTTTTATGTCTATGACCAATATAATGGTGTTAATTATGAACCTGACTTATTGTTATATGTTATATTTATTACGTACGCGCTGTTATTTGAAACAGTGTGTTATATGAGCTGTCAGTGGGACACATTAAATATGGATTTCCATATAAAATGTAGTGGTAGTCCCATAGCGGATATTGCTGTAGATGAGAGAAGTGTTAGAGATCTCACTATACCAAGTCCAGCTCTATGAGGTGGGGAAACCAGTTCCCTTCTCGCTATCATTGCTTTCCCTAGCCCATGAGCAGAGCCAGCTACCCATTTACAGTTGGGAAGACTTGGAGCATGACGATATCAGATATCTAACCCTGCAGCCGGTAACTTCGCCGCGAAAGGCACGCACTTTAACCATTCTTCCGTAACAGTGTAAAATTATGCTAAATATATTTTACACGTTAATTAACGTGTGGAATTTTTTTTTTTTAATTACTAGCATTACTTTTTATTTTAAGTATCACAGTTTTAATGTGAATTTTTAATATTATTGTTATGTTAATTGTCAGTGTCAGATTAATTTTGAACACGACTTGATGTTAAATTATCAATATAAATATATGTTAATTTACAATGTGATTTGAAAACAATAATCGAAGGGTTGTTTTTTTTTTCATGCAATTTTTTTCAGTTATCAATGTCGCTTTAGTGTCAAAATGCATTAATGTTAACTAAACATGATTTTATGCTGTTTTAATGTTAATACGGCTTTTGTAATTTGAATGTTAACACGACTTTTTGCTAACAAAATATACTTCCTATGTAAACCAATATTGTACGTAATTGCAATAACCAATGATATAAGGTGACTGATAAAACACAAAAAGTCGTATGTATGAATAATGTTGCAACTTGTGCCAAGAAAGCATTATCACTCGTGAGGCTTTCAAGAGGCTGTAGACAGACAGCTGAGAGAAAACTGGCAACTGTTAGACAAAACAGATTGGGGAAAATGATATGGTTTATTTGAGTTGCCAGTGTGAGTTTCAACTTCTTCTTCTTCGTACACCCTCAGACGTCCACTTGAATGTTTTCAAAGAAAGCAGTAGTCAGTTTGAGGCTATTTGCATCTCCGTATAGCTTTTTCCACGAAAAATTGTGTCGGCCATATGCGCTTTCTCTGTTCCGCATATGTTGGGCAACTTTGAAGCAGATGTTCAGCAGTCATTTTATCAGTGCCACAGTTACACTGATCGGTAGTTCCTATCTTTAGCTTGTTGAATAGATGGTATCTCAATCTGTTGTGGCCAATGCGGAGTCTTCAACTAAAAAGTATCTTTGATACTTTTTGAAATGACTTTCAAATAAAATTTATTATTCTAACAATACTTTCACATCCTACTGAACAATGATCTCTACACGAAGTGCGCTAAACGATTTAATTTGCTTGTGAGTATATCTCGGGTACACAATTTTGTTGTGCAATAATTTGTGCGGCAAAAATATTTTACACCACACACAAACATAATAATAAATAATAAAAAAACAACAACATCAAAATTACACATTATATCTAATTGTAGGAATAATTTCCCATTAATTATTTTCCGAATCCGTTTTAAGGACTGGAATGTATAAATATAAACAAAAAGATACATTCGTGAATGATATGACACATTACTGGTAACGATAACTGGCCATTCTCTTTTATTCTATGCAAAAGAATGTATTGAATATTTATTTTTGAGGGTTTTTTTTTTTCTAGAGTCACTAAAACCTTTTTTTGTTTTCACTTATTTTATGATCTTTAGCTAACATATACTTTGATAAGTTTTGATGTTTAGCTAACATATACTTTGATAAGTTTTGATCTTTAGCTAACATATACTTTGATAAGTTTTGATGTTTAGCTAACATATACTTTGATAAGTTTTGATGTTTAGCTAACATATACTTTGATAAGTTTTGATGTTTAGCTAACATATACTTTGATAAGTTTTGATGTTTAGCTAACATATACTTTGATAAGTTTTGATCTTTAGCTAACATATACTTTGATAAGTTTTGATGTTTAGCTAACATATACTTTGATAAGTTTTGATGTTTAGCTAACATATACTTTGATAAGTTTTGATCTTTAGCTAACATATACTTTGATAAGTTTTGATGTTTAGCTAACATATACTTTGATAAGTTTTGATGTTTAGCTAACATATACTTTGATAAGTTTTGATGTTTAGCTTGTACTTTGATAAGTTTAAACCGGGGGTCGGCCAGCAGTCGATCCCGATCTACCGGTAGGTGTCGGTGGATAATTAGGTAGATCTTTAGACGACTGTTTGACGGGGGAAGACTTTTTAAAATAGAGAAATTTCCTTCTAGATCTCTCCCGCCGGCATTTAAAATTGCCGTGTCCCCTGGATCAAAGGTAGTTTTTCCGTTTTCCCAATGAAAACTATCGAGCTGGCTAGTAATATATATTCGTGAAATGCAAAAGATAAGAACGCGATCTTTTCTTAGTAAGGTTTATCATCCCCTCCCACTCCCCCCTCCTCCCCCCTCCCCATCCTCTCTAGTAACGATTCGCTCCCATAGCTAGGCGGTGGTGTCAAGCACTATTTCTCACTAGTGCCTGAAGCATACCTTTGTGTATTATTTAGTTATTTACTGTTTACAGGCCTCGGGGTTTCCCTTCCTTATTTGTCTACCCGGTTGAGAAACCCTGTCTAAGACTGTTACAGTAGCAAGTCTAGGATATAACATAACTTTCTGTGTCTATCGGCAAATTTGTTGTAACTTTCCTGGGGACCACTAACCGTCAAAACTTGAGAAGTTTAGTACAGGATAAAGCATAATTTCTCATCACGCAAACAAATTGTACATTGTTTCTTTCATCCACAAGGCTTCCGCGGGTACACAGATAAGCCTTGGCAGGAACCGCGTTGAGTACCCCTGATTTACACTATATAAAAGCCGTCTTGATATAACCGAAGGACACTTGTCCGTGGTTGAAATGTGCCTACCACGTTAATAAGTAGCAAACATGGAAGGGAAAAAAGTTTTCTAATCTAGCTGGTAGCGTCACGCTCCAGTCTACCAAGCTGTAAATGGGTACCCGATTCTGCACTTGAGTTAGCGAAGGAAAGAAGTTCGTCACCCCACCTCATAAAGCTGAGAATTAGTATAGAAAAGTCTCAAACATGTCTCTCCCCTGAGGCAGCTTCAGCAATGGGACTACATTTTAAGATCTCATTCCATATGTATTTATACTCTCTTGCTTATTCCATAAACCTTTCTTACCTCAATGCGCATTTTTACACGTTCTTGATGCAGTCTGCCTCTGAACCTTCTTCTCCTCAAACAGTTAACATACAACATAAATATACTCTCTTTTTTGAGCTAACACTGATAAATGACTGTACACTCTGGTGCAGAAGTACGCATACAGTTCTTATTTATTCGTTATTACAAAGTATAGTAATAGTAGTAGTAGTAGTAGTAGTAGTAGTAGTAGTAGTAGTAGTAGTAGTAGTAGTAGTAGTAGTAGTAGTAGTAGTAGTAGTAGTAGTAGTAGTAGTAGTAGTAATTGTAGCCCCTTCAGCCATGACTGACTACTGTATGGGAATACGCCCCTGAGGTGATAGCCCTCAGCTGATTTTTGTTCCTGGTGTTCCTTTCTGCGTGTTATTTTCTCTTCTGCTTGTGAGAGCTTCTTTTCGCCCAATCTGAAGTGGCGCCGTAGGGAGCATCACCACTTGTTGCAAGCAGCAGCATTTTTGTCCCTGGTTGCTGGATTTATATCCAGTTCCTTCATGTCTCTGTTGCACACATCTTTGAACCTCAGCGACGGTTGCCCGATTGTATTTTTTGCCATCGGCCTGGTGTCCGTAGAAGAATGTATCTTTAGGGAGCGGCGGACATAGCCAAGCTAGCATAATCTGCGCTGTCTAAGCAGTGTATCCATGTTTTGAAGACCAGCACGTGACAGCACCTCGACATTTGCCAGTTTTCCTTCCACGAAATACTGAGAATGTGGCGTAGACACTGTAGATGGCAGGTGACAAAGTAATTAACACTTACAATATAGAATAAGTACACGTATATATAACAAATACAATACATTATTAACAACAAGATTAAAGTTAAACCCTTACGTACTAAAACTGGCCGATGTCATTGTTCACACATTCTTGAAGTCTACGCTTTAATTCATTTCATTAAACACATCAGTGGGGAAAAACAACATGCTAATAACAACTGCAAGTTAAAAAAAAAAGAAACATGTTGGTAAATTTTATATATATATAACTCATTTTTAACACTTAATGTCCGGTTTACTAATCAAATCAAACTAATGCTTCAATGTATTCAATTTAAAATAGAATAAAAGAGTACAAAACAAAAACAAAACAAATAACAGTTGAGCTGGCTAAAAAATTATTATTATTAATAGACAGGATTTTATTTCTTTGCATATTCTTTTCCTATGTCACATGGTTTCATTCTTTAGATGCAAAAGTTTTGACATCTCGTCTGTTCGTTGTTTCCCTACGCCACTCATATTTTCAGTCATCCTATATTTTCCGATAACAAAATTCACAGGAGAAAGATTGCGAAATCTGTTCACAGACTTATCGGAGGGATGTACCTGTTGACTTAAATCAACTAGATTCTCTTGAACATTCTCTGCTTAAAAATGTAGTCTCATAGCAAATGCTGCCGTAGGGGGTAAAGTGTTAGCGACTTCACAATAATAGGTCCATCATCGATGTCACGAGAGGGTAATATATTGTTTGAAATATAAGATATCATGGACACAAAGTTGTATCAGGTGATACCAGGATAGTGCCAGATAAGAGACTTGTCTTATAAGAAATACCCCCTTCTCAGAAAAGAGTAAGGGTGTATGGACATCACAGGTAAGATCAAGCTGTATAAGTTCCTATGTATGATGATAGTGTATTATCCTAGGTTCCTAAATGCTCCTCTCAAGAACCTCCTCTGTTTATAATGTTAGGCTCTGCTAGGGGTATTAAATTAAACTATTTACTTAACTTAAATGATCCAAGTAAGTCTGTTGGGAAAATTTACAATTTATTTTGTACAAGTTTTCTTTTCTTTGTAAAAATTTTCATTGAACTCAAAATTGATTATAAAACAAAATTAATAAAATTCTTTGTTAAATATTCACAAATAATTACAGTCTTTGAAATTTATAGAAATAGTTCTTCTTTCCTGGCTGAAAATCTGGTTGTAGACTGTGTATATTTTTAGGATCAGCAATGGTTCTCACAGTTACTGAATTACAATCAATCACTGGCTATAAGTCTGCCTATCTAGCTGCAATGAATGGTCATCATTAGATACAACTGTCTTTGATTGTGGTAATACTGGAGTATACTGGACAGTAGCCTTATTTGGCCACTTATCTGTCTATATTGTATTGAAGCCTGTCACACTTCTGTTCTGGAAGGAAAGATCAACTGAGATTCCTCCAGGCAGTAGCTGGGTGGCTATCCCTCTAAACTCAAAGGGCGCTCGCACCACTAGTTCCTTCAGTAGTGGCTGGCTCTTTAGAGTGTACTCTTATAACAGGATATAACCTGAAATATATTTGATTAACCACTATATTGTCTATCTCTATCTCTCTATCACAGATGTAGGGGATGGGTGACAGTGTCAGACAATGAGCAGGTAGACGCACAGGGCATAATATATCAGTAATAACACAATCCAGTTCACTGTGAATATAATCTTTCTCCAAATCCTTGGTTATAGCTATTTGTCCATGATTCGCCTCCATACAATTATTAGGTCTTGTGGAAAATACTGTGTAATATCTTAATCAATACAGTAATACAATTCCTTTCATCCTTTCCTTCGTTCCTGGTGTGTGTTCCATTCCTACAAGAAATGATTCTTTAAATGCGTTTCTAAAACTATGAACACACTTTCCGCTGCCATTCTCAATTTATTTGAATATACACAAGCTGGGTTTTGCCTATATATAATTACACAGTGGTTTATAACACAATTACACACTTCCTAACGCACAATTTGATTAATTAATTAGAAATATATATATTTATACATTCTTTCTTACCCTCAAGTACATACAGTCGAGCTGTTAATAGTCCATTCAGTCTGCTATCAGATGCAGAAGGCAACGGCAGTCTCTCTGGCCGAATTGCGTTCTCGCTGTAGTTTTAAAATTTATTTGCTTTCTTTCTAATAAGGGCAAGTGCTTATATAGGTCATGGCCGACCGACACGGAAAGCAATAAGCTGAAGTGTGTTTGCGTTCCAAAATGCAGGCTTGATTCTGGTGATGTGTGCATGTATAGAAAACCAGGAATACAAATATCTTCGTTATTCCTGGACCGATTTCCTTCATCTTAGGCTTAAAGTACGCCCTGGATTATTCTTTTTCTTTCTAGATAATTGTCTTTTACTTTCCTACATTCGTCTTTTCATAAGCGTAGCCTAAACAGCAAAATTTTCGACTTGCCTGATGCATTCCACTCGAGATTTATCCATTAATATACCACTTCCCGTGGAAATCTTTGCACATACTTATAAATGGACATTCCTATTTGTGAATTATTAACCTCTTCCATGCTGTACTTCGCTCATAATTCTGTAGATTCATTCATTCATAACCCTCCGCTCACAAAGGAGCATAGGCCTTCAACAAACACATGCCAAGTTCTCCTGTCACGGGTCATCATCTCAAGTTCTTTCCACGTTCTCCTCATCATTTTCACCTCTGTTTCCAGCTCTCTTCTCCATGTGCTTCTTGGTCTACCTCCGCCTCTCTTGCCCTGGGGGTTCCAGAACAAGAACTGCCTTGTAATGCTATCAACAGGTTTCCTCAGTGTGTGTCCTATTCATCGCCATCATCTTCTTCTCATCTCCTGTTCCACTGGCACTTGTCTAGTTCTTGTCATCAGTTCCACGTTGGTGTCACAGGGTTATCCCGAAGGGTAACCAAAGAGAGTTATCTGTGAGGTACCGGCTTTGACAATGGCTCAGATTTGCCTGGCACCCGGTTGACGATGAGTAGCAGGAGTGAAGAAGGCGAATGTAAGACTCTGGAATAAATTCCTCCCAGACAGTCCCAGTGATTCTGGATCTCGTGACACTATAACTCCTACCACTCTATCCCCCTCTCTCTATATTATAATGCTAACGAGCCCCCACCTCCCCTATTACACTGAGTGAACAAAAGAGGAAGAAAGGAAGAATAGTATGTCTCTTTCGCACACTTTCTTTCCTTCTCTATATATGCAATAACGTGTGTTGGTAAACACAACTACAACATTTATTAACTTACTGAAATATAACAACATTCAATTACACTAATACAAATGCAACTAGGAATGACATTAACTATCCCTGTGAAAAAAGATATTAGTTAATGCAAAATACACAACTGAATCTAAAGTATGCACTATGTGATGATGATGAATTTAAATTATCTTAACCACTACCAAAAAGGATATCTTGTTCGGGTCTCTGACTGACTGTCAATAAAACTCTGGGTATTTGTATACACTGGACAAGTCTTTGTCTGCCTGGACGGTCCCCTTACTTTCGTCAGGTGTCAATAGCCTGGTCTTTTGTTCTTCACAATGCTAATGTTGACAATGCCACGAGCGGCTGCGGTGGCTTATTCATAGGTTGTGTTGAAACAATGTTATGCGGTGGGGACTTCGTCTGATATGCAGATGTCCATGTGTGGTGAAGATATTTTCATCAGGTGGTGATGATGGTGAAATCTGGTATATAATTGAATTTGTTTGCGCATCAGTTTTACGGGGAGAATCTGTCCATTACTGCATGTAATTTAGGATCTCGATAAATTTCGTAGGCACTTGGTTTACAAAATCGTCTGTCGGCTCTTGCCACGTCCGATCAAGATTTCTCAAAGCACTTGTAAAATCGTCCGTTTGCTACTGCAACTTCTGATCATTAAATTTCTCAAAGGCACTTGTTGTACAATCGTCCGTTTGCCACTGCAACTTCTGATCATTTAATGCACGTGGACAGCTATTAGTAATGCAGCAATCACTCTGGGTATTTTCTGCTTACTTTTCTGTGTGGGTAATCGATGATAGAAAGACCCTTCACCACCTGGTAAATTCCTTTCTGACCCCCGCGGAGTATTGGTAGGTTGTTGCCATTAATTACGTGTGAGATGCGTGTCGTCGCAGTATCTCGGTCGGCCCTACTCTTTTAGCTTGTCCCGTGATTTAACGCCAACCACGTAGTAGACTAAGGATGAGTATCTCAAATGGTCCCTGTCTCTACCACTGTGATGGATAAAATAATGAACCCTTTGTAAGTATCCCGTAAACTATGCTACGCCTGTAGTGTGTTCTTGTATGTGAAATCTTATCACTATAATGAAGGGCTGTGCGGTGTTTACTGCACGTTTAACATGTAATGTAAGAGGCAAAATAAAAGTGTCTTGGATTTACTTCGTTATAGTTACAGGAAACTGTGTAATGTTATAATTATAATCATTCTCTCCTGGTGTTTATTGTAACCTGTACTTATGAGTATGAAATATAATATTATAATAAACGTGACTGGTATTTACCGTGTTAACTTTTGTGGAAAATAGGTATATATTATCTGACTGAAGTTAAGACATAATAATGATAAAGTACAAAATATATTACACTAACCTTGGTGTCCATATACGAATTTCACTGACACAATGTCCTGACTCTTCCTCGTGAAATTTAGAACCCCAAGTTTTGGTTGGCGGACTGCTTCTCTTGCAATGCCAAGCAATGAATATAGTTGAGTTTATATATCGTCTGAATCGCCTATGGCTAATTTTCGGGTTCGCTTCCCGTGTCATGTGAAATTTCGTTTGTTTTCCTTAAGTCAGACATTCCGTTCTCATGCTGTGTAAAATTTCCTGTAATATTTTGCTATGGTCGCTCTCATATTTTGCTTATCCGAGACAACTTGTCTGCGTTCGTCTTTTGAGTGTCTGTGCAGCATTTAATAGTCTTTACATAATGACATATTCTCACTCTTTTCATGTTGATCCTGGCTCAGACACGGCGTCGCCGTTAATCAAATGTTATTGGGTCGGTTCGATGAGAACCTGCTTATTAAATTACTCATTGTAAAACTGCCTCGCGCTCTGTCCATATATTCTACGGCTAGCCACAATAATTTTGCTTGTACCTTCCTGCCTTTGTGAAAACACAACCGAGACGTTGGGGCGATTACCTCGATAATCTATTGACTCACTGTCTACTAGTTGTGAAAACATTTCAGGTGAATGTTGTAGCGTTTAAAGGGCTCAAGCCGAGCGTTGTCTATTGTTATGTCAACATTCCTTGTAAAATTGGTGGATGTCCCATGACTGTTGACCAACGATTGTCTGTGCCAACAATGAGTATAGACAACCGACTGCCTTCTCATTCAGTGAGAAATGTACCGACAAAATATTACCATTAGTTTTTAGGAATTTAATTGCAGACTTACTCGTCTCTCGCGACAGATGTCCCCCGCACCAAGTCTTAGCTTGCGAAGACTCCTGCGAGTCAGGATGCAATTTACATTCCCTATTTTCGGCTGTGGTTATCTTCTCCCTATTACTCTCCACTTCATCGTCCTCTTTCCAATTCTCCTTCTCCTCGTCCAAATCATTCTTCTCGCAATCTTCCTCAGTTGCTTCTCCTGCATCAGCTATAAAGAGCTGCTCCATTTCCTGTTTCAATATCGTGACCGTAGTCAAGCGTTGTCGTCCCTGCTCTACTAAGTTCGTAGAGCTGGCTGTGTGATTCTGCACGCTTGCAGATGACTGTCTAGCCGCATTGGGCTGCAGTACTGAGTTCGGATTTCCCTTATTCCAATGCTTTGTGGCTGCTCGTGCCCTGAAGTTGGCCGCTTCAGTTATGTATCTGGCTAAATATCTCTTTAGCAGAATAATCGTATATATTTCCAGCTGATTCTCCACTGGAATCTTATAATTGGTTCGAGATGCCTTCTCGACCACTGTGTATGGCCCGTGCCATCCAATCTGTAACCTGTTCTGTTTGCTATGCATAAACAGTAAAACATATGCTATCTCTAGCTCACCCTTAGGACTAGTCGTATTATATTCTCCGTCATGTTGACGCTTCCTCTTCCTCATACGTGGTCTGTTTACCTTAATAGTGGCTTCCTCTCTTTTCTCATGATTTAATGCCCCTCTCTGGCATTCGAGGAATAATCTTATACCTTGATCCATGTCCCTTGCGAATCCCTGCCCATAATAATGGTGGGTGATTCTTTGCGTTGTGATGCATTGTACGACCTGACAAATAGATTTACTAGCATATCCCATTCCTAAGATATAAAATATATATCGCGCTGGTATTACCTGTTGCTTATACTCATATCCGCGCTTTCCTACTTTCCTAAGGAGTTGTCCTTGCTGTTTAAAGCAGTCTCCTGGTTGCGCTGGATTGTCCCCCTTCAGTCTCTTCTTAAAACACGGTTCTACCGATTTATCATTCTTTTGAGCTTGTCTCAGCTCTTGCGGATGGAAGTGAAACTCGTCTCCTTGTCTCTTCTCCTTCGCTTGTTCACCTGTCTGCCCTGTAGCTGTGACTCTTGATTGACGAGTGTCTCCTAAACTCACATATTTGCAGCCTATAATGAATTCATATGTATGATCAGTTAAAACTTCCGTTCGTAGTTCTCCCTTGACACATCTGCCTTCAATGGGAGTCCGGGCGATAGCCGCCATCATTGGAGGATCGCCGTTACCTGTGAACTGAATTTCCACAGTTCCATCACTCAATTGTTCTGGTCTAACCAGTCTAGAACTGAGTTTCGAATCGAATTCCAGCCTGAAATCGAATACCTCTTCCGCTCTTTCTATATTGACAACGTTGCGTTCCGAGGGAATCAGGGCGCTAGTTGCCGTCCCTAAAATATCACTTTTCCTTTTCCGCCCTTTTGCATTAGGGTCCTTGTAATATTCGTTGCCAGGTTTAAACCCCTTCTGTCTCTTGAGTGACCCATTCTGACTGACATCAAATGTCTGGGTGCCTCTCTTCGTTCTGTCCACATAACCAATGTTTCCCCACTTCTCTCTCTTGAGTGACCTATTCCTATTGACATCAAATCTCTTCGTTTCTTTCTTCGATCTGTTGAAATAAAAAGTGTTTCCCCACTTCTTTCTCTTGAGTGATCCATTCCTACTGACATCATATCTCTTCGTTTCTTTCTTCGATCTGTTGAAATAAAAAGTGTTTCCCCACTTCTTTCTTCTGATAATCAATCTTTGAATCCGCCGACGGATCAAAGTTGGCTCTTGTTTGTCCTTATTACGTATCTTGTGTATCTTGCCCGTGGAATGGTCATAATTCAAGATACGGTGCAACCCATCTGTCCTTTTATATCGGGTACAGTGTGTTGTAAATTTCGCGCGTCGGCGCAGTGCTTTGCCTAAAGCGCGTACACCAAGCTGTTTCCTCTTGTGTCGCCTGGTGTCTTTCCTTCTGTCTATCTGCTTAGTTTTTGTCTCGCCTACATATAGAATCGGAGTCCCGTGGGTGTTGAGCTGCTGTATCCCCGCCGGCTCTACCACACTGTTCTCCTCGTGATCCTCTTCTACCTCCTTTTGAAGAGAGTCGGGGGGTGCCTCCGTGTCCGTCGTCCACCCTGTCCCTATAATAGTATGTGTTGTTATCCCTTCTAAAGGCCCACATTTCTCTCCGTAAGTTTTAAAAGTGGTAGGATCTGGCTTTCCCTCGTCTGGGGGAAAGACAGATTTAGGCGACTTGGGCATATGTCTATTTCCATGGATAATAGCGAATGCCCGCTCCTGTCCGGCCTCTTCCTTCCACGTAGAAAGGCCGGGGGAGTAAGGTAATAATTGTCCTCCTGATGTCAGGAGACATGTGCCTGTTTTCTTCTTCTCTGTGATGCCAGGTGAAATTGTTTTATTCAAAGCCCCATTGCAAGATCCATCGAAGGTACCGCTTGCAATTAGAATAGGCTCTTTGGTGCCTTTTAATAACTTTCCATTATTTCTGCAGAGGTGTCTAGAATCCACTGAATTAACTACACCCAAGGAAATCGGGCAAGGTAAACCCTGCAGTTCTGGTTCAGAGGAGGCCGTAGTGGTTTGTTCACTTCGGCCCAGTTCACCCGCAAACGTGTGCGGATGAATGAAGGTTTTTGCCTTCTCATAATCAGTTTTTCCTGCGGATTTCTTTGCATATGACGTAATGCAATGCGAAGATGGTATGTCTTCTAGGCGATATGTTAGCTCATCTGCCACTTCATGGGCCGAACCAAATATTTCTGGTTTAACTTTTGTGGTTTGTTCATATGCTACGCGCAACCTCTTCATCCGAAGTTCGTGCTCTCTCTCTGCCTTGATTCTCCTATACTCGGCCTCCCTCTTTGCCTTCCTCTCCTCTTTCTCCGCTGCTAACTTCAATCTTGTTTTCTCTACTTCTGCCGCCAGTCGATCTTTTCTCTCTTCAGCTGCCATATGCCACTTTAAAGCTTTTTCCACATATTCAATAAGTTCTCCTTTTTCTAGTTTTAAACTAGTTGCTCCCTGGATAAGCGCAGCGCGAATTTGCGTCAAATCTGCCATGATCAAGCTATATTTCAATCTGCCTATTGCTACTCAAATTTATGTGAGAGAAACAAAAAATTTAGAGCGACAATAAAATCGTGCCCTTGGCCAAAAGAGAAACACCCGTACAGGTAAATGACAATATTAAAGAAGACCTTGGCAATACAATTCTAAGACTTGCTAAGAATACCAGTCAAATATTTCTGACCATCAACTGCCTGCCCACCAAGAAAACAATACTTTAACAAAATGCTTCTTGTCCGTGGCTTAGCCACTATTGTTCAATTGTGAACAAAAGGACTATACAACGTCGGGTCGCTACTCCGACTTCAACAATGCCTATTGTTCAAGACCCACGTGTTATTACCCGTATACTGAAAGTTCAGGTAAATTTATCGTGATGACAACAAATCAATCGTGATAACCAGATGCAGTGTAAATAAAGTAATATGGTATAATATTCTAACAAATGTCAATATCTTATTTAATATAATATGAATATCTAATCTAATATTCTATTCTGTATTCTTTCCCTCTACCTAAGTAGAATAAGGAACAGTTTAGAAGACAGTAAATAGGTTTATACAAAATTGCAAAAAGAATTATTTAATGTTTTAGTCTAGGGCAAGTCCCAAGGTATATTTTCGGACTGCAGCCTCTACTTAATTTCTCAATCTAGGGCAAACCCCAAGGTACTATCCCGGACGACAGCCCCCACTTAATGTCACAGGGTTATCCCGAAGGGTAACCAAAGAGAGTTATCTGTGAGGTACCGGCTTTGACAATGGCTCAGATTTGCCTGGCACCCGGTTGACGATGAGTAGCAGGAGTGAAGAAGGCGAATGTAAGACTCTGGAATAAATTCCCCCCAGACAGTCCCAGTGATTCTGGATCTCGTGACACTATAACTCCTACCACTCTATTCCCCTCTCTCTATATTATAATGCTAACGAGCCCCCACCTCCCCTATTACACTGAGTGAACAAAAGAGGAAGAAAGGAAGAATAGTATGTCTCTTTCGCACACTTTCTTTCCTTCTCTATATATGCAATAACGTGTGTTGGTAAACACAACTACAACATTTATTAACTTACTGAAATATAACAACATTCAATTACACTAATACAAATGCAACTAGGAATGACATTAACTATCCCTGTGAAAAAAGATATTAGTTAATGCAAAATACACAACTGAATCTAAAGTATACACTATGTGATGATGATGAATTTAAATTATCTTAACCACTACCAAAAAGGATATCTTGTTCGGGTCTCTGACTGACTGTCAATAAAACTCTGGGTATTTGTATACACTGGACAAGTCTTTGTCTGCCTGTAATAACATTGGACGGTCCCCTTACTTTCGTCAGGTGTCAATAGCCTGGTATTTTGTTCTTCACAATGCTAATGTTGACAATGCCACGAGCGGCTGCGGTGGCTTATTCATAGGTTGTGTTGAAACAATGTTATGCGGTGGGGACTTCGTCTGATATGCAGATGTCCATGTGTGGTGAAGATATTTTCATCAGGTGGTGATGATGGTGAAATCTGGTATATAATTGAATTTGTTTGCGCATCAGTTTTACGGGGAGAATCTGTCCATTACTGCATGTAATTTAGGATCTCGATAAATTTCGTAGGCACTTGGTTTACAAAATCGTCTGTCGGCTCTTGCCACGTCCGATCAAGATTTCTCAAAGCACTTGTAAAATCGTCCGTTTGCTACTGCAACTTCTGATCATTAAATTTCTCAAAGGCACTTGTTGTACAATCGTCCGTTTGCTACTGCAACTTCTGATCATTAAATTTCTCAAAGGCACTTGTTGTACAATCGTCCGTTTGCCACTGCAACTTCTGATCATTTAATGCACGTGGACAGCTATTAGTAATGCAGCAATCACTCTGGGTATTTTCTGCTTACTTTTCTGTGTGGGTAATCGATGATAGAAAGACCCTTCACCACCTGGTAAATTCCTTTCTGACCCCCGCGGAGTATTGGTAGGTTGTTGCCGTTAATTACGGGTGAGATGCGTGTCGTCGCAGTATCTCGGTCGGCCCTACTCTTTTAGCTTGTCCCGTGATTTAACGCCAACCACGTAGTAGACTAAGGATGAGTATCTCAAATGGTCCCTGTCTCTACCACTGTGATGGATAAAATAATGAGCCCTTTGTAAGTATCCCGTAAACTATGCTACGCCTGTAGTGTGTTCTTGTATGTGAAATCTTATCACTATAATGAAGGGCTGTGCGGTGTTTACTGCACGTTTAACATGTAATGTAAGAGGCAAAATAAAAGTGTCTTGGATTTACTTCGTTATAGTTACAGGAAACTGTGTAATGTTATAATTATAATCATTCTCTCCTGGTGTTTATTGTAACCTGTACTTATGAGTATGAAATATAATATTATAATAAACGTGACTGGTATTTACCGTGTTAACTTTTGTGGAAAATAGGTATATATTATCTGACTGAAGTTAAGACATAATAATGATAAAGTACAAAATATATTACACTAACCTTGGTGTCCATATACGAATTTCACTGACACAATGTCCTGACTCTTCTTCGTGAAATTTAGAACCCCAAGTTTTGGTTGGCGGACTGCTTCTCTTGCAATGCCAAGCAATGAATATAGTTGAGTTTATATATCGTCTGAATCGCCTATGGCTAATTTTCGGGTTCGCTTCCCGTGTCATGTGAAATTTCGTTTGTTTTCCTTAAGTCAGACATTCCGTTCTCATGCTGTGTAAAATTTCCTGTAATATTTTGCTATGGTCGCTCTCATATTTTGCTTATCCGAGACAACTTGTCTGCGTTCGTCTTTTGAGTGTCTGTGCAGCATTTAATAGTCTTTACATAATGACATATTCTCACTCTTTTCATGTTGATCCTGGCTCAGACACGGCGTCGCCGTTAATCAAATGTTATTGGGTCGGTTCGATGAGAACCTGCTTATTAAATTACTCATTGTAAAACTGCCTCGCGCTCTGTCCATATATTCTACGGCTAGCCACAATAATTTTGCTTGTACCTTCCTGCCTTTGTGAAAACACAACCGAGACGTTGGGGCGATTACCTCGATAATCTATTGACTCACTGTCTACTAGTTGTGAAAACATTTCAGGTGAATGTTGTAGCGTTTAAAGGGCTCACGCCGAGCGTTGTCTATTGTTATGTCAACATTCCTTGTAAAATTGGTGGATGTCCCATGACTGTTGACCAACGATTGTCTGTGCCAACAATGAGTATAGACAACCGACTGCCTTCTCATTCAGTGAGAAATGTACCGACAAAATATTACCATTAGTTTTTAAGAATTGAAATGCAGACTTACTCGTCTCTCGCGACAGTTGGTAACCTTGTCATACCATTTTAATCCCTCTATTCTACGCAAGCACCCATTTATGAAAGTCTGTAGCTTTTTGGTAGTTGTCTTTGTTGTTCTCAATGTCTCAGAGCCATACAATAGGACTGACTTCACATTTGTGTTGAAGATTCTTATTTTCGTGTTGGATCCGATTTCTCTTGATCTCCATATATTTCCCAATGCAATGAAAGCTCCTCTTGCATTTTGTATTCATATTTTGATATCACTGTCTGTCCCTCCAACTTTGTCTATATTGCTGCCAAGATATGTGTATGATTCTACATCTTGTATTGGTGTTTCTTCAAGTTCAACCCTGTTATCATTACCTGCATTTATTCTCATTATTTTTGTCTTTTCCCTGTGTATTTTCAGACCCAATTGCCGTGACCTCTCATCGAGTGTTTTCAATTTGTCTTGCATCTGATTACGGTTATGGGACAGAAGAGCCAAGTCATCAGCAAAGTCCAGATCATCCAACTGCTTAGTCAGAGTCCACTGGATTCCATTTCTGTTGTGTGTTGTCGATGATCTCATAACCCAGTCTATTGCTATTAAGAAAAGAAATGGAGACAAGAGGCATCCCTGTCGGACTCCTGTTCTTATCCCAAACGGTTCTGTAAGCTGTCCTTCGTGAAGAACTCTGAATGTCATGTCTTCATATGTTTTCTTTTTAAATTCTGTAGATTACCTCCAATGATAATAAGGTTACACAGATTCGAAGCCGGTCATTGTTAGGCCAATACGTTTGTAAACAACATGAATAAAAGTGCCTTTCCATTGGTCCGTCCAGCATACACTATTATAAAGTATGGCGTACCGTTGTGGTATGAATGACGTGTTGTGAATCAGACTTCACGACAATCGACAGGTGGAGTGGCCAGTTCCATTTCTCACTACCTTTTCCTGCCTAACTAAAGTGCAGTCAGGTATCCATTTACAGCTGGGTTGAATGAAGCGTGTTGATACCGTGAATCAAACCTGGCACCTTTGCGCGAGAGACCAGCGCTGTAATAATTCAAATATCCATCTCAGAACCACTTGAGTGTCCCAGCTGTCTTTGCCAACAGATATATGCAACGATTCGCTCCCGTAGCTAAGCGGTGGTGTAGTTCGGAAGGTCCTGGGTTCGATTCCCGGTAAGTCTATCACTTGTGTTATTTTTCTGTTGTTTAGTCTTCTACTTATTTAATTATCAAGCGTACCTGAAACCCACCCTTGTGTATTATTTATTTACTTTAGAAACGGAAGTACGGTTTACAAGTATTAATGTTTTCACATTGTCTGCAATATCCGCAGGTGGTCAGGTTTTTATTGCTTCAGCAGCCAGTTACTTAATGATCAAGCCGGTATCGATGTAACAAGCAATAGGATCACACTGCACTTTCTTCTTGGCTGTAATTGGTCTGGTTTGAAAGTTTGTGAATGATAGTGATTTCTGAAACTCGGGGCCGACGATCAGAGAATGCGTAGTAGATACAAATAATGACTATCGGCGTCGAATTATTTGTATTTCCAGTGCTGAAGGGATCAACTTTTTAACTTGTTTGTTACCATGTTGAAGTTCGTAGAATGTTTAGACATTCCGAGAGGTCAATCTAGCAACTTGCGAATCCATTGGTTAGACATTTAGTGCGCGTGTTAATTTGGCTGATACTTGTTTGTTTGAAACCGTGCAAAATATTATGTTCTTTCATGTTAGTCGTGACATTCAGTTGTTTAACATTTATATTATATTATGTTATATTATATTATATTGTATTCTATTTTTTTTAATAATAAAGTTTTGCCTCGTTTTGGCGAGGCGCGTCCCGTTAAACCTAGTCGGTTATATTAGGGCGCATGTCCAAATATAAAAGACCCTTAGGTCTGAGGTAGGATGTATTGTATTGTTTTATATTGTAGGCCCTATTATATTATATTATATTATATTGTATTGTGTTGTGTTGTGTTATGTTATGTTATGCAATGTTATGTTATGTTATGTGTTATACTATACTAAACTGTACTGTGATGTGATGCGATGCATTGTACTATACTATACTATACTATACTATACTATACTATACTATACTATACTATACTATACTATACTATACTATACTATACTATACTATACTATACTATACTATACTATACTATGCCATGCTATGCTGTGCTGTGCTGTGCTATGCTATGCTATGCTATACTGTTGTTAGGTTCTTTTGTGATTGTAGTTGATAGTAACGATATGCTAGTGGTAGATGTATCAATGACTAGCTTAGACACGCGAATGGTTTCAATGAAAAGTTGTCAAAAGGTTATTCAATCAAATTCCAACGAGTGGTAGGCAATTGGCCAATTCATGACTAGAATCAACTCGTTGTTAAAAGTTATTCAGGTTTATTGACGAATGACAAACGGCAATCAACGACACGATCAAGACAAACGATGAGAGCATCATAATTATAGTTACTGTTGATAATAAAACATTCCTGTAGATTTCTTTATCAATCAAGTCCTTTTCTATCCAAGTGACTAGGATTTCCTAACAGTTGTCATTTGAAATACATTACGGTCATGTCCGTTAACCTTGTTCCAAGGACGTCTGTAACAGTAAACGGATTCATGCTCATGGATGACGCTTCCATATAATACTTGTTTAAATCCCAGACTTTCTCCTTACAATAATCTATACAGTTTGATATAATCCATAAAAGTTCTACACGAAAATACAATCAGGTTAGCGACTTCAGTTGACTAACCTCTCCTACAAAATATGCCACGACCTTGGCATAGGCATTACAAAATATCCGATATTCAAGATATGATCAAATAGTTATCCTTTACTCGTAGGACTTCCCACTACGAAATATTTACAGTGAAGTAAAGATCTCAACTGTTCCATTCTAGGAATCCAATAACATATGGATTCCCGCTAGAATCCAGTGATGATCATCTGTTCCACTTTATTCATAGACGTATTAATATACATGAAGGTTCAAACGAAACTTACGTATTGAACTGCATGTTGGCTTCATCCTGAAGACTCAACAAAATCCTTCAGAACAATTCTTCCATCGAATTGTTCAGAATCAAAATAATAACATACGGGCAGAGAGAGAGTCCATCTTGCCCTTACAACAGCTGACGTCATAATCCCCAACTAGGTTACCCGTGCGCAAAGAGCAACTCATACTCTGCATTGTGCACGTCGGTGCGTGAATAAAACGTACGCACAAATAATATAACTATCTCAAGACTGGTGCGTACATTGGCAGGACCGAAGACTACCCCCTTAGGTAAAACGTACGCAACAGCTTCCTTATTACCGGCCCTTAAAAAAAATTAATTCTATTAATTTTTTTTAAAACTAAGTACCCAAGAGAGGTGAGTCAAAACTACATCGACGTCTATGTGCATAAATTATATTCATAAAGTTATACAATATTATAAAAAAGAATATGAAAATGGAAATCAATATAACTGAATGAAAGTATGCATTAAAGCACACATCCACAATCGACCTACTTTGGAACGATGTGGTAAACTACGAAGTAAAAGAAAGTTGAAAATGAAAACCAAAAAAATGATAAAAACATTCAACTAAATTTACAACTCAAACATGTGATTTCAAATGAAAATGAATAGCAACGATGATGATAATAAATGACAAGAGAATCAAAAAATGAAAATGAAAGATGCAAAATGCAGCAAAGCATAATTAAACACGTTAAGAAGCAACACCCGTAATGTTTCTAACATTATGACGGTGGACTAGTTATCTAAACGTGAGAGATAATGTATAATGAGAAGTAAATACAAGTATAAAGAGACACTTACAACTATTCAAGTTAATTAATGTGTACTCTACAAGTAATTAAGTGGCTTAATTGATTTCATCTAATTAAGATAGTTCTTAATTACAAACAAATAACTAATTACTAATTTATTTAAGTAATTGCAATTTTACTCAGTGTTACTGTTCCATTAACACTAGTTAGTAATCGACTAGAATATGTTCTTAATGTTCCATGCAAGATGCAAAGATATTCTTGAATACAGTATGTAGTGTAATATGTTCCATAGAATAATGAATGTCTATGTGTCACTATGAACAGTGTTTCCGTACTAATAAAATGTTACTACACACGAAGTTACGTTATAATCCAAAAGTAAGTATATCCAGGAATTTTTTGCTGGTACGAATAATTCAGTTCCATACAGAGCACGTATAGAAGTTCAAAAATTGATAATGTACTCAGTTCCTCTTATTATATTTGATTGATTATCTATGAGGACGTTTCAACATCCGGAAGTGGTTTAGGTTCGACCAGTTCGCTTGGACATCTTGACAGACAGTCCGCAAACACATTTTTCACTCCAGGAATCGCTCGAATTTCATAGCTATATGGCTGAAGAGCGATAGCGTATCTGGTGGACTTTGATGATTTAACGTCCTTAGTGTTCAGTGCTGTGAGGGCCTTTTGGTCTGTCTCCACTACAAAGTGGGAGCCCAGCAGATAACGTTCCAATTTTGTGATTGACCAAACTAACGCGAGCAACTCCTTGTCCAGAACGGAGTATTTCATTTCGCTCGCCGTCAGTTTTCTCGAAACGTACATGACTGGAAATAAGGTGCCCGTATATTCCTGCATCAAAACTGCAGCAATGGCGTAAGAAGATGCGTCACTACGAAGAATAAAAATAAGATCTTTGTTAGGCAACTTCAAAAATGGCGCATTTGAAAAAAATCTTTTTATATAATCTAACGCGATTTGGTGTTCGTTAGTCCACTGGATTATGTTAGCTGTCCCTTTTCTCAGTAAAGAAGAAAAAGGTGCAGTTATAGTAGACAAATGAGGGATGAATTTAGAATAGAACTGTATTAGTCCTAAAAGAGACCTAACTTGTTTTTTTTGTCTTAGGTGCTGAGATGTTTAAGATTTTCGAGACATTACTGTCTTCTGTATACATTAAACCCCGACCTATACGATGACCCAAAAAGGAGATGTCATGAAAACCGACAAATGCCTTAGAAGGTTTCGCTGTTAAGTTATAATCCCGTAGAGTAGAAAGTAAAGCTTTTAATCCCTGAATGTGTTCATCCCAAGAGTTACTGAAAAGACAGATGTCATCTATGTAAGTAATGACATCGGGACGATGAGACAGTACGCGGCGCATCATGCGTACAAAGGTAGCTGGCGCATTCATTAATCCGAATGGCATAAAATTCCATTGGAAAAGTCCCCGTGGCGTCGAGAAAGCGGTGAATGGCTTTGCTTTAGGTGTGAGTGGCACTTGCCAATAACCCTTTGAAAGGTCAAATTTCGAAAAAAATGTATCATGGGATAATTTCTCCAATAAGTCATCTAAGAGAGGTAAAGGTTCCGCATCAAACTTTGTAACTTTGTTTAATTTCCTGTAATCTACGCAAAGACGAATATTGTTGTCTTTCTTTCTAATAATCACCATAGAAGAAGAGTATGGTGATGAAGATGGTTCAGTTATACTTAATTGAAGCATCTCATCCAATTCCTTTTCAACCTTATCACGAAAGTGTAAAGGGATAGGATATGGGCGCACTCGAATAGGCGTATCGTCAGTCAGAATAATGTCATGTTGGATGACTGACGTATGACCTGGGATGTCAGTGAGGACATCCTCATACGAGTGTAGAATATTAGAGACTTGCTGACGTTGATCAGCCGAAAGAGTAGATGAAATAGTAACATCATTCCAATTCTCAGTGGAATGAAGTGGCACAACTGGTATTGGCAGTTGTACATCATCGAAAGAAGATTCTTCTTCTTGGATGACTGACAAACTAGAATAGTGTTGAATAGGAGGTGTAGGATCGTCAGTTGCTTGGAATACTGACTGTAGATAATCAGGACGTGAGTAATACTCCTTCAACATGTTAATGTGGAAGGTTTTATGTTTACCATTTACATCAACGATGTAGTCAACATCGGATATTCTTGAGATGATCCTGAAAGGACCTCTCCAAGTAATTAATAGACGATTGTTATGAGCAGGGAGTAAGACAAAAGCTTCGTCACCAGGAATAAGCTGGCGAAGACGTCTATACTTGTTTGCAAATAGACGAGCTTTTTCTTTGGCTTGTTCGGATGATGCAGTAGCTAGTCTACAAGCATCTATGATTCTCTTTCTCAGAGAGATCACATACTCATAAGAGGATTGAGTTTCCTCTTCAATATTCTCTTCAACCAATAAGTCGTGGATTAACGACATCGGGCCACGTGGTTGCATGCCAAAAACAAGCTGGAACGGAGAAAACCCCGTGGCTTGATTTTGCACCTCGCGATACGCGAAGAGAGCGGCGGGTAGGACCCGATCCCAATCCTGAGGGTGATCTTGGGTCATCTTACCCAACAACTGCTTGAGTGTCCTATTTTGACGCTCAATTAACCCATTGGACATCGCATGGTAAATTGAACTAAGTGATCTGTCTATACCTAATGTCTTCATAACTTGAGACATGGATTCAGAAATGAACTGAACCCCATGATCCGATAAGATCTTCCGCGGAAAACCAATGCGTGAGAAGATCAACATTAACGCCTCTGCTACACTGGCAGATGAGGTGTTCTTCAGAGGGATGGCCTCAGGCCAACGAGTGCACATATCAATGCAAGTAAGAATATGCGTATGCCCTCTGGCAGATGGAAGCATCGGACCAATAATGTCGATAGCCATTTTATCAAATGGTCTAATCGGGATGTCCGCAGCTTGAATAGGAGCCGCATGAAATGGGCCCCGTACTTTAACTTCCTGACATATCAAACATGAACGACAATAGAGAGTAATATCTCTATGAACGCCCGGCCAGTAGAATGCAGAAAGCACTCTGGATTTGGTACTGAAAAACCCATATGGCCCGCGCATTGCGAGTCATGAGCATGTCGCAATATTCGCGATCTCATAGAAGACGGGACTAGAATCTGAGAACATAAGGATGAATCCTTTTCCCGTATCAATCTAACTAAAATCCCATTTTTAAGAATAAAGTCATGTCTAGATTTTGCAAGTTTGTTGCTTGTATTCTTTTTGTTCACATACTGAAATTTTTTTTTAAATGAATCATCATTCTTTTGTAAAGTTGCAAACGACTCCCGTGAAATAGGAGCATCGTCATCACAAGTGGTATGAACTGTAGGTTCATATGGTGTATCATGCGACATAATAGTAGCTTGAGCTCTAGTCACTACTGCATTTGCAGCCTGAAAATGTCGCTCTTCCCATGCAGCAATTTGCTGTGGTGTACACTCTGTTATACCATGTATACGACCCAATATGACATCACAAATTGGATTAGGAAGAAGACAGGCGTGGATCTTCCCTGAAAAAAAATGGTGTATTTAAATTAATAATGGCTGTGGGAAACATTTCCACTGTGCCTCCAAAGGTAACGCATTTGACTGTGTGGCCCGTGGCATAACGAGGATCTATCAGCGAAGTCCGTACCCCGACCGTGGTACAACCTGAATCAAATAAAAGAGAGCATGGAATATTATTGACAAGTCCTTTGTGAAACTTAAGAGATCCTTGTCCCTGATGTACAGAAGTTGCCGTGCAGACCGCAGGTAGGCTAGGCAAAATGTGTCCGCAGCGCAACGTCGTGATCGCCTTGGGCTGGAAAAGTGTTGAGCATTCTGCACAAGCTGTCACCTGATGACTATCAATAGAACAAGACATGGCATTATGAGCATCAGCACCTTTAACCTGTTCATTGTTAGCCTGAGTATCACTTAAAGCGACATTAGAATGTCTACGTGTCTGGCTCGACGATCTATCTCTTCGTCGCGATCTGTTCTGATTATTTGCATTAAAATTGCCCCAATTGTCATTCCTGCTCGCGTTAAAATTTTGATGAGTACGATAATTAGTATAATTACCATTATAATGTTGGTTAAATGTTTTATTCAACGAACCTTGTCTATTTTGTGGAACCTGAGATTTTGATCGCCAGTTTTGTTTATTATTATACCCTTGATTATGTTTGAAATTATTGTTACCAAAATCTCGCGATCTATGAGCTTGGTTCCAAGAAACATTGAATGGAGCAGATTGTTGGAATTGCTTCCCCTTATAAAAATTACCATTGTTGAAATTCTCATTATTTCCCTTATTAAAGTATCTGTCGTTACTCAATGAACGATTTCGTGAAAAATTATTTTGTTGTACGGCAAAAGCAACTGGCAATTCACTTTTAATCTGAGCATTACTTAGATCCATGGATGGGTGAGCAGTGCAGAAATTTTTAGAATGTTCTTCTAGATCTTTCATAGATAAAGGTTTCCGTTCGTGCAAAAATGCAAGAAATGCTGGATTTACTGACGATAGCACCTTATCGCGCAGTAGTAAATCGAAAAGACCTTCATACGACTTTTCTATCTTGGATAATTCGATCCATCTTTCTAGTGTTAGCCGTATTTGGGAAAGAAAATCACAAAAGTTCTTCCCTGATTGCGGTAGCAAAGTCCGAAAACGTAATCGGTATTCATTTTCTGTCATTTGGAATTTTCGGAGAAGTGAAGCTCGAAGAGCGTCATAATTATTCTTATCATTAATACTGGTGGTATGATAAACCGCCAAAGCATCTCCCGTAAGCAATCTGGATAAATATGTAGAATATAGTGATTTATCCACATTGTAAGACCTACAGGTGGCCTCAAACCTATCAAAAAAAAATATCACGTCGTCAGACGGGGGGTTAAATTTAGGTAATTTTAGGTGAATTTCCTTAAAATTATCATGCCTGGATGAAGCTTGGCCTTCGAAAGTTCTCTGCGAATTAGCTTCTTGAGTTAACCTAATTCTATCATATTCCAATTCGGCAAGTTTCAAATCATGCTGACGTTTCTTATCATTCTCTTCTGTCTCAAGCTGAAGTCTTTTTGTATTTTGTTCAGCTATTAATCTTCTTTCTTCCATTTCCTTTTGTTTAACTTCCATTCAATCTTAAGTTTATCTGCAGCCTCCAATCTTTTCTGTTCTGCCTCATGCAGAAATCGTTTCTCTTCTAATTCAGCCTCAATCCGTTTTTTTGATCTGCCTCAAATTTCATCTTCTTCTCATTTTCCGCAGCCTCAATCCGTTTTTGATCTGCCTCAAATTGAAGTTTTTCTAGTCTTAAAGTTTCTAACTTTCTCTGTTCAGCTTCTATTTCTTGAGCTTTCCTATATTCCGACATAGCGAATTGTCGTACCTCTTCAGGAGGTATCTGAAGAGCTTTTGCTTGCTTAATGAAATAATCTAGTGAATACATTATGCTTTATAAGTAGTCACTATACTCTTAATTTCTAAATATGATAATTAATTAATGTAAATTAATTAACCTTGTTAATGCACCGAGTGGTCTTCGTTCCTGTCCTAGAACGGTATATCATACTCATATAATTGTCAAATATATTAATAATCAATAAATTAATTTATGTAATGACATGTTATGAACAGACAAAAGCCATAGACAATAGCAACAACAATGACAAGACGAGATACTCAAAGACAGTAGAAAACAGTCGCAGAAATCCAATAAAAAATAAAAATGTGAAACTAAAAATAGAATGTCGTAAAGAGTTACGATGATAACTGCGATCAAATACTAAACAATACAATTGACAAGACAGTGTAAAAACATATGTTTTTGTAAAGAACTGAACGATAGTCAGGTGAGGATGACGTAATATACAAACAAAATACATTATAAAACTAAGGTACGAGTAAAAATAACTGTGAAAACAACAATTAAAACTTGACTGAACAGCTAAACAAATACTATCATAAGAAGCAAGTAGCGATCGGAACTACAGCAAGGTTTCTAGCCTTGAACCGGAATTATCGCTCAATTGAAACTTATAAATCAAACCCTATAGAACATCTGACAAAGAGCCCGAATCGGCTTCGAGATGAACCTCGTTTGTCAGATCGACCTCCCTACCACCCACGACGGATATACAACATAGAACATGCAACATGAAAAGTATATTGGTGGACATAGAAGAGAATAGGCACAGCCAAACACAATACAGTAATAAACGAGACTCCGTTTATACTTATCTCTGCTGATCAAACAAAAAATGTGCCTCGTCTCCGTAAATGTACGTTTGAGAATCGAAATACTTCGTCCTGAGTATTAGAGTATAGCTCGCACGTAAATAAGGACCAAAAGGATGATGTCCAACGTATGTAGTCACTGGAGAACTTGGTGTTGAGGTTCATTGCTGACCTTGACCTTCTGATAACCGTCGTGTAGATTCCATGATGAAGACACGGGTCTTTCTGTCTAACGATTTTTGGAAAAATATTGAGTAAGTTCCCTTCTTTGAAACTTGTCCAAAACACACTGTGCCGCCATTTATTGTTGGGTTCTTTTGTGATTGTAGTTGATAGTAACGATATGCTAGTGGTAGATGTATCAATGACTAGCTTAGACACGCGAATGGTTTCAATGAAAAGTTGTCAAAAGGTTATTCAATCAAATTCCAACGAGTGGTAGGCAATTGGCCAATTCATGACTAGAATCAACTCGTTGTTAAAAGTTATTCAGGTTTATTGACGAATGACAAACGGCAATCAACGACACGATCAAGACAAACGATGAGAGCATCATAATTATAGTTACTGTTGATAATAAAAACATTCCTGTAGATTTCTTTATCAATCAAGTCCTTTTCTATCCAAGTGACTAGGATTTCCTAACAGTTGTCATTTGAAATACATTACGGTCATGTCCGTTAACCTTGTTCCAAGGACGTCTGTAACAGTAAACGGATTCATGCTCATGGATGACGCTTCCATATAATACTTGTTTAAATCCCAGACTTTCTCCTTACAATAATCTATACAGTTTGATATAATCCATAAAAGTTCTACACGAAAATACAATCAGGTTAGCGACTTCAGTTGACTAACCTCTCCTACAAAATATGCCACGACCTTGGCATAGGCATTACAAAATATCCGATATTCAAGATATGATCAAATAGTTATCCTTTACTCGTAGGACTTCCCACTACGAAATATTTACAGTGAAGTAAAGATCTCAACTGTTCCATTCTAGGAATCCAATAACATATGGATTCCCGCTAGAATCCAGTGATGATCATCTGTTCCACTTTATTCATAGACGTATTAATATACATGAAGGTTCAAACGAAACTTACGTATTGAACTGCATGTTGGCTTCATCCTGAAGACTCAACAAAATCCTTCAGAACAATTCTTCCATCGAATTGTTCAGAATCAAAATAATAACATACGGGCAGAGAGAGAGTCCATCTTGCCCTTACAACAGCTGACGTCATAATCCCCAACTAGGTTACCCGTGCGCAAAGAGCAACTCATACTCTGCATTGTGCACGTCGGT